>JAOWBC010001592.1:14054530-14084521 GCA_028566105.1 Hypoplectrus providencianus
AATACACTGAAGAATTTCTCAAAATATATATTTGGACTTAAATTGGTCCACCCATATGTGATTAGGAATTTAAGGTGGTTTAATTAAAAGGGACTGATCACCCCAAAATTAAAAGCTACCTATTTTTTCCTGTTACCTGTTGTGCTATTCATTAGTCTAGATTGTTTTGGTGTGTCTCTAGGATTTGGAGATATTGATCACAGAGATGCCTTCTCTTGAACGTAATGGAACAAACAGTACATTTAAAAAGTTCAGAGGCAATTACAAAAGCAATTAACACAATTAATACAATTTACACATACATGTAAAAGTCCTTGTTGACAATTAGGTTTCATTTACAGTATATCTATTTGTTTATTAATTTATTATTATGTTTGGCATGATGTTGACCTGAATGTAAGAAACAATTACACACCAATCAGTGCTGCACTTCGCACTTAATAAAAGTGTGCCAGAGATTCTAAACTATGTTTTTGCATGAATATACCATATTTCTGCTCCTATTCCATATGAAGTGAATAATTCCAGTTTTGAATCATGGATTAGAATAGATTATCTGTTGTTAAATGTCTAAAAGATCTTAATCTATAGGAGAAGGAACACGCGGTATAGACTTACCCACAACATCCAAATTGAAGCTTGTTGGCCGCCCCCAAAGTAATTCATCCCCTCTCTTTAGAGCGATCTCAAACACCCGTGAGTCATCCTGGCTGATCCTTTCAATCTTCACCGAGCAGTCTCCATCGGCAATTCGCCCGGAAAGGGCTGTCCGGCCTTGGAAATCCCGACTCACTTGATCTCTGTCTTCGCTGTTGAAAGCGGTGCTGCGGAGAGGGAAGAAATGGCCTCCGCCTCTGAACCTCAGTCGGACATCCACCCTCTCCTTCCTCCCCTTGAGAGGATGAGGAGCTAGAGGAGTGAAGGAGCAGGGAATCACCACACAGGAGCCGACCAGTGCTTCCACACGGTCAGGGACTGAGGGCACAGGAGAGACAGCCTGGACCTTCCTCCACAGGGCTGCTGCTGTGATCGAGAACACAACATAGTTTAAAAGGACAAAGGATTTTAAGTTCAGGATCATTTCAGGGGAAAGAATTCATCATTGTGCTAATCGTGTCATATGTGATTCATGTAGCTTAGCTTTAACTTGACCACCACAAGGCCAAATCTAAATGTGTGGCCAATTATTTTCAAAGCCATAAACTCTCACAGGTCTCACTGAATTAATCCCTTGTTACCTTTGAGCCAACACCATGCAAGAAGTGCTGCAGAACTGCTCCACTGTCTGCAAGTGCACAATCTGACCCAGAACAATTTCGCAATAGATGTATATTTAGAAAAGGGAAGAGGGCAACTGCACTTTTGGCTCTGGAAAATCTACTACACTGGTGCTTTATACTCAGTGGATATTATGTGGTAGATAATTAAAAACTTTAACCTTAAACCAAAAAACTGTTTTGATTATTGCAATAAATATTTGCATCCTATTTTCCCACTTTCACGCTGTCAGAAAATAAATAAGCACATAATTAGTATCGCAACAGAAATCTTCCTCAACTGTGAACATATACCACAGTGTGTTTTGCAGGAGACACAGACACAAGCAGGACAAGACAAAAACATAACAAATTATAATTCTAATAACAGATATCAGAAGACAATTCAGTGAGGTTAATATTACTAAATCAACAGATTCATACACATATTTCAAAGTTATGCATTTGGAAAAAATCATGAATTCTTAAATTACTCACCATAAATCAAAGGACACACGAGGAAGACAGTGTCCACATGCATGACTGCAGCCCTGCTCTGCCAGCACAGACAGAGGAAAGATGAGCAGAGGAGCAAAGAGGGGGAAGTTGGAGGGTTTCATTGTGGTCCTGGTATCATGACCTCACTCTGATTCTTCCTCTTACTCTAACAGTATTTTCAATAGAATTTTCATCTTCTTATTTTATTCATTACATCCAACTGAGCTGATGGCTGCAAATGTAATTTTATTTAATTTGTTGACTGGTTTACAACTTAACCATTCTTTAAGCATAAGAGACTGAAATGCTTAAAGTGGTGGAACTTGGAATTGTTTGGAAAGAAAGACCTCAGCAAGTATGTTTGAGACAACACATGACAATGGGTGAGTCACTCTCATGCTTTTCTTCATTTCCTTAAAGGCTCCAATAACTAAATGTGTCCATTTATGATTCCCTCTGTCTTATAGGACCATCTAAAACAAACCTCTTAAGGAGTGCTAAAATCGATAGTATCAAAAGTTTCATACAATGATGAAAAAAGCTGATTAATAATTAACTTTCCTGCCCTACGCTGATTTAAGGCCATGCCAACAATAAATACCTCCAGTGTAAGTAGGTCATTGCAATTATAAAGTAAGACGTTGGAGAAGAAAAAGAAGAGTGTAAGGCTAAAACTTTTTTTTATTTCACTGTTGAGACTGTTGGTCAATATGTTTACTCTACATGCAAAAAAGACTGATATATTTGATTTTGAAGTCACAATATATAAGGAGATGGATTAACAGTTTGATGTGTTACTAAATCTCCTTAAGGGATTGGCAAGTTTCTGCAAGATCAAACAAAAGCAATTTATCAGCGGCTTGGACAAAGACTTGAATACTTTGTACTATGGACCCTTTGGCAGGTTGTTTGAAAAGTCACTGAGCTATGGCTCTCTGCACCTTAAGTTACAACACATTAGCTTTCCTGCATGCACTCAGACTCCAATGGGAAAACTAGACAAGAAGGAGACTGGCACAGAACAGAGAAAAACACAAAACATTTCTTGAAGGTAAGAATTTTTATCAGTGAGCCTTTTAGAGTTTGTGTATGATTCCTTTTTTCTTTTGCAGTTTTTATAATGCAAGCTCTTAGCATGATAACTCATCATGTATTTATCTTATTCCACCAGACGGTATTTTCAAAAGCCATGAACTCAGCTCAGCAATTGCTCCGGTCTCAGAGAGACTTGCTGCTGAACTGGACACTTGACCACCCAGCACCCTTGCTGCGTTGGCTGCGTGATGCTGAGGTGCTTTCCACTGCAAATTACCTGTCCCTGCTGGAGAGGTCTCCTTCCAATGCCGTGGCCAAGGCTCTAGAGATTGTGTGTGCTACTGAGGCAAGCAGTCAAGAGTTTCTGCAGGTGCTGAGGGAGGTGCAAGACTATTACTGCACAGACCTGCAGGTCTGGGTGGAGAAACACTGCAGGAATGAAGCCATCAGTCAGCAGGCACCTGCACCTGTTAAGGTTGAAGGTGAGGCTGTTTTAATTTACCTGTCTTGATTGCTATTACTTATTTAAAAGCTGCATTTTAAGCTAAAGGAAAGGTGTGAAACTGACAGTTGGACTACAGACTATCAAGTTTTACTGCATCAGTGACAGAAGATTATTTACAGGGTACAATCAACTGTGTACTGTGCCAAGTCATTTTAGACATTGACAATGAAGGAGTTTAAATTCATAAAGAAGATTTGACTCAGCAAGGAAAGGTTAAATTTTTAACCATTGAGTTAGTGATGCAGCTCTGTAGATAACAATGTTTGATGGATTTTTCAACACTTCCAGTCAGGTCAATCTGAAAGAAAATTCCAACAACTATAGGATAGATAAATTTTTTTAAAATACACAATAATTCACAGTACAGATATCTTCTACTGATGTTATACTTTCTACATAAAAACGAGTCAGCATTACCTGTATGAGCCTGTATGCATTTAGCTCAAAGCATTCCTTAGTATAACCTGGTGCAGACTGCCCAGTGCTCTGTCAAGTCTAGAGACAGAACTGGCTGCAACAATTATCGTTAAAAACCCTCTGCCTTGATTGCATTTTCAAACCATTAACAATTGTCCCAGGTCACAATAATCCCAGAGTGTAGCAATGGTGCACCTAAAAAATATATATCGGAGAAAGTAAAAGGGAAAGAAGAATGCTGCTTAAGAGACGTGACCAATGGCTGCCCTATACTTACAGTCTACATCTGTTGAGTCAGCCTGAGTACAGCCTGGTTGGTACCATGGCTGTAGACTCTTTATCTTGGTTTGGTATTAAAATATTAAAAGGAGGCTCAGGAAACACAGTCTTCTATGAAATATGTTATTTACGATATGAATCTTGTGATATCAACAGACAAGAAGCCTAAAGGCCCCATTGCTAAATTGTTCAAAGGAAAGACCAAAGGATTTACCGTCACAACAGAGGATAAAGGTACAGATTACTTTATAAAAGATACATTTTTTAATATTTTATAGAGAGATGTTATTTCACATGTGTGGAAAATGCTTGACTTCACCAATATTTTGAAAATCCATTCAAGTAAAATGATCTCCATTGTGCAGCTAAAGAAGAACTAAAGGCCAGCAGGGCTGTAAAACTGGCCAACATCCGAGGTATGTAATGTGTAAAATGATGAAGGTGAGCCAAAATTTTCGTCTTCAAGAAAGCTGAAGTATATTTTGGTTGGTTGATAATATGTTATCACACTTGATGTCTTCCATTGCAGTTCCCCTTTCTGCTCATAAAACAACCCTACTGAAATGCACAGAACAGTTAAAGTGTTACTCCGAGGGTGAGAGAGAGGCTTCAAACTCAGCTTCTCACATCGAGATCCGCTACACTGACCTTTTTGTGACAGAAGACGATGACGTAGTCGACAGCAGCCAACATGAGTACTTTGACCTGGCGAGTAGACGGGCTCGCATCTATGTCCATCAGGCTTGCCAACGCATTCGACCGAGCCATCTTTTGGACCCCCAAGGAGCATCAGGGCGGCGCCCAAAAAGGGTTAAAATAAAAGGTATTGCTGGCATTGGAAAGAGCGTGGCAGTGCAGAGACTGGTCTATGAGTGGGCGATAGGGAAGAACATGCGTGAGTTCACCTGCATTTTTGACCTCCGCTTTAGAGAGCTAAATCTGATTGAGGCACCACTGAGCCTACTGGAATTGCTTGGAGAGCGATTCCGGTACCTGAAGGCAGTTCTACCTGATCTTCTCACTTTGCCCGGCTCTTTGCTCTTCATCTTAGATGGGTTAGATGAGTTTAAATTCCCCTTAGACTGGAACAGTCCTGACAAAAACATTGACGTTTGTTCGAAGGTGCCAGTGTCAGAGCTGATGGTGGCTTTAATCAAGGGAAGTCTTCTCCCAGAGGCATCAGTCATTCTCACAACCAGACCATCTACTGAAGCTCCCAAGCGGTTCTTCCAGAGATGCTGTGTGGTGCTGGGCTTTGAGGAAGACCAGGTGAAGCAATATACCACCAAGTTCTACAAAGATGGCACCGTGGCTGAAAAAGTCTACGATTACATCTTGAACAATGACAACCTTTTTGTGCTGTCATTCATCCCTCTATATTGCTACATCATCTGCACAGCTATGGCTGAGTTCTTCTCCACTAGAAATCAAGACACTGATGACAAAAAGTCATTGGAGCTAAACCCGCCAAGAACAGTCAGCGAGGTTTACTTCTGCTACCTGTTTACAGCAGTGAAGCACCATGCGCTGAAGGGGAGCGCTAAGAGAAGCACCCCGAGATCTGAGGTCCTCTCACTAGCAAAGCAACAACTGACAAACCTGGGAAGACTGGCTTATGAAAACCTTTTACGGAAAAAGATCATGTTCAAGAGAGCAGATTTGGAGGACTATGGCCTTGCCCCTGCTAATCTTCAGAGCACCTTTCTCTGTCACATCCTCCAGCCTCTCAAAGAGGAAACAGTGGAGATGTTTTCTTTTTTCCACTTAACAGTTCAGGAACATCTGGCTGCCCTCTACTGCGCAATCAATTTCTTCAACCAGGAAGACATAATCCAAGCTCTGGATTTCTGGTGCTTTGGGCGAGAGCCACCTTCCTCCTCAGCTGCACCCCTGCAAAACACAGACCTTGACATGGACAAACTGGAGAGCCTCCAGATGTTCACGCGCTTCTTCATGGGAATGCTCCGAGCTCGGTTGGCAGGTCAGTTGGATGGCCTTGTTTCTTCCACCATTGAGCAATGGGATGGCATCCCTGCCAGGTTGGGTTTGTGGTTTCAAGGCCAGCTCAAAGGCACAAAGCTCAAGAACCAGGCAGCCCTGAATCTTCTTCACTGCCTGATGGAGTTCCATGCAGAGGAAACCACCAGCATGGCAGCAGCAGAGATCAAGACACTCAACCTGTTCAAAATGAAGCTGAGTGTTGTGGACTGTGCAGCCATGCACTATGTGCTGCAGTTCTCTCCACACAAGCTGCAGGAGCTCAACCTAGGCTACTCCAACATTGGAAACAGGGGGCTAAACAGACTGGGGCCAATCCTACACCGCTGCGAATCCCTCTAGTGAGTAACTGATCTCTTGTTAACCTGTCAAATAGACCAGATTAACAATTTGACTATTGGAGGAAATTCAATGAAAACATGCCTGGCTTTGAATTTGCCACTCTAAGGGGAGTTTGTTTTTTGTTCTGTACCTGCATGCTTGTCCGTCTGAATATTATCTCTGTGATAGACTGGAAACCTGGGTGTACCTGTACCACTATCAGCATTCTTCAAAAAGGTTAAATGGATAACCAAAAATATGCTGACCTCATGTTTCTCTTGTTTTTTTGCAGTTTGAGATACAACTGCCTGGATAGGAAAGCAGCTCATTTAGAATCTTTGGTTCTAAAGTCGAATGAATGCCAAGTGAAGAAGCTCTTGTAAGTCATTACAGAATTTTTATTTAAACTCAAATAATAATATTTAATACCACACAAAATTATATTTAGGGGTTTTCCATATAAAAAAATAAAGGATTAGGTAGGCCAGTAGAAGGCCTAGAATTATCAATAATAATTTGAATTTGTTTGTTTTTTTGAAAAATATATATATATTTTGCTTTTTAAGAATTTTCAGGACCTGACCCATCTTGCTTAACAGCAACATAATTCTTCTACTTATTCATATAGTATGTGTGGCAATAATCTGGGTCCAGAGGGGGTGCTGGAGCTGTGGAACGCTCTCGAGCACAACACCACTGTGGAGGAACTCTATCTGGACATCACTGGCATCACAGAGCGAGGAACAGAAAACATAGTCAACTGTCTCAGCAGAAACACGTCTCTAAAGACGCTGACGTAAGACTTAAACACACAGACTTCTGCTCATTGTTCTCAATGTGACACTGCATGAAAACACTGCCATCTAGTGTGAAATAATGCCTTGTTACAACGCTAGCTCTCACCTGGTCTCTTTTTCCTCAATCAGCATTGTTGGGAATGACATTGGAGAGGCAGGGAGGCGGAGGCTGAAGGAGCTGGAGCGACGTCGCCCGGAACTCCGGATCATTGCGAACTTCGTGGATGACCTCGGGTTACTTCAGGCGTACCTGGACTGGGTGGAGGAGATCCGGGCAGACAAAGACCAGATGGACTCGGTGAAGAATGCAGACGCACTGCAGTCAGTGCTGAAGGGGCTCCAGGTGGCAGGAGAAAAGGTGGAGAAAGGAGAGAATGCAGAGAAAGCCAAGGAGCTCCAGACAAGTATTGTGGAGTTGCTGAAGTCCTCTCCAACTCAGATTGGAGGAAGATAAAGTTATGTCAAAAAATATGTTTAAAGTTCTCAGAGGTGGCACATATTTTCACAGCACCTACCATAAGTGATTTATTCATTTATTCGATTCATTAAAGCTGTAATTTTAATAGAACGGAATTTTCTTGTCTGAGCGGATTTAAGCTAAAAGGTTGAAGATGGACTATATGCATAAATCTTTCATATACATTTAATAACCTATTAATGCAGTTAGGAAGATGTTATATAAAAAACAAAACAATGTAGTAGGACTTAACATATTTTCACTCTTTGTTAAATATTTATTGTTAATTTGTGTCATCAGGCATCTTACCAAAGATGAATCATTATTTACTGTTTAATGTCCAACTTGAAAGATCAAATCATTAGGCATAGTAACAAGAGCAGACAGATACACACACTAAAGATCAGCTTTGCTGCTGAAACATAATCAACATTTGGTTGGCAGGCCTCATGTTGTGATTCATTATTTTTATCACATATTTTGTGAAAATAACCTTTTCTGGCAAACCCCAACACAAACTATCTAAATGGACCTGTACAGCTACAATGTTTATGTTTGTTCATTGATTTATCCATTTATTTATTGAATCCTTAATAAGTCTCTTCTATCTAAATTTATTATCGCTGTTATCACCATGTCTGATTCCAGCTTCCTGTGGATCTGTATATATCTAAGTGTTGCTGAGTCACATCCGTTTGAAATTAGATTTTGCCATCTTCTTATCTGTTGACAGGAACTATAGATAAATATCTTCAAGTATTTTTCCTGTTATATTCGTGACAAAAATATCGATTAAGCCAAAAGTCTGTCCTCAGTTTTTTCTGTGTCTGTCTGTGACAAAAAAAGCATAATGATCTATCCTGAAGTTTACATAATTTTTCATGCGTTTAAGAGAAAAGGCAAAACTAAAAATACAGTGTGAGAGATGACGAGCTGGTCTGGGACAGTCCTCCGTTAGAACTTGCATTGGTGTGCGTGGTACTGTGACAGCCTCAAACACATAATTAAGCAACAATGAATTTCCATGGACCTTAACTCACTTTTAAGCACGTTTTAATTCATTCTCACATGAAATGCTGAACCTTAGTATTAAGTTAGTATTAGAGTATTAGACTTAGGTTGTCTACAATGTCTACTGTTTTATGACTTATGACTATTATTTATTTTTAATAAGGTTGAGTGATTGAGTAGATATATTGTCATTTTCTCAGTCAAGATATATGGATCTAAAGCATCAACATTCCAGTAAAATTTGTAATATCTGAATATTAAGCTTTTTATAATAACAGTGAAATCAGGGCACAATAGGTGTTGATTACAGTCATTTCTGAAATTTCATTATCACACGCATGTGCACTTGAGTGACTTCCTCATTTTCAAGTCTTGTAGGCTGTTTAAAAAGCACCAAAGCTCGTCATTTCATTCATCGTCTGCTGGAAACACCTGAAGAGAATGTAAGTCAGCATAACTTTTTATACGACATGTATGAAATCATCAGAATTTTATATATCAAATGTGAAGAGCTTAAACTTTAAGTCACTTGATTTTAGAAGGATAAACATGTTTTTACAAAAGAAGTATGAAAGAAAATAAAGCTTTTAAAAACTTTTTTCATTTTTTATTGATTCCCTCCTGATTTCACCCACTTATTTTGGTTGTTATGACAACAATGAAAATGTGAAAAACTGCTGGACAGAAATGTGTTTGTTTTTTTTTCGTCTGTAAATAGAAATGCAAAACCAGTATGAGTGAAATATCCCTTAAGTTCAATAAAAGTCTGGCAAACAGATGTCTTTTAAATAAGTAATGAATCAAGATGTCATTTAATTGTGTGTTTCTCAAAACTTAATGTTAAGGCAGCAATAAATATCCCTGTTTTCCCTCTGACTAATGAATAGGTATTCCTCCATCTGTGGTCAGATGCTGACAAAGCAGAAATAATTATATTTTGCTGGGGATCACTTAAATTGAGTGTTTATATAAATTCAGTCAAACCTTCCTATATTCACAACCTGTGAGAAGGTTTTATTTGGTTGTGGCCTCAAAAATAAACTTGTGTGACTCACATGTAACCTCCAGAGTTTTCTGTAGCTCCTGACACTGAAAGATGGCTGCAGTTCTGACTCTCCTTCTCATTGCTTCTCTGCTGCAAGGTAAATTGAAGTTAATTTCTATTTGGATCAGTGTCTGTGAAAACTAAGAAAAACTATATGAAAAAGTAAAAATGCTGCATGGCAACTGAACAGTTAGGTTAAAAAATAATGTTTTAAAAAAGTTTTGTTTGGCAGTGTTAAGCATTATCCAATCATTCCTGAATGAAGCTAATTGTCGTGTGTTTCAGGTGCCCTGTGTCAAGTGTTTATGCTATCTGCACCGCGGACGTTAGAGGTTCTGAATGGATCCTGTGTGAACATCCCCTGCTCATTTGATATACCATACGCAAACTTACATAGTACATGTGGAGCACTTTGGAAGCAGTACGATAATGACAAGGTGGTGTTTGACAGCAGAAATCCACAAGCAGCTACATTAAGTGGAGAACTGACAGGACACATGACCCGAAAAGACTGCACCACAATCCTGAACAACATGCAACCTGTGCACAGCAAAGTATATTACTTCAGACTGGAATGCAACGAAGGCCTGAAATATAATTTCAAGCAAGATAATAAGATAATAGATATTTCAGTCAAAGGTAGGAATTTATGCTTGTTTACTGACACCTTATTCCTTAAAATTGTAGAACTGCTTTGATTTTGTTCTGCATTTGGCAAATATAAGAAAGATTGTTGAGGTATTAATGATTTGTAGTGACTGCATCATGTGTACCTCCCACCAGCTGCTCCTCCCAGACCGACTCTGACTCCGTCCACACTGAAGGTGAAGGAGGGAACCTCTGTGAATTTCACATTCTCTGCTCCAGCTCCCTGTCTGTCTCATCCTCCAGCTCTGACTTGGAGCCCCGGCCTGGGTGAAGGTCAGGAGTCACTGCGGGAGAATCAGGACAAAACTAAAGTCAAGCTCTCTGTTCTGACCTACACTGCCTCTCACCTCCATCATGGAAAGAATATCTCCTGTACTGCCACCTACAGCAAACTAGATGGCAGCACTGAGTCAGCTGTTAGCAATGTAACAGCTGATATTTCATGTAAGCACATTTTTCATCTGATAAAATGTATTTTATTATATAATAATTAATTGTAATTCATATGATCTCGTCTTTTAGTTTTCTTCATTCAATTATGACACATCATGATATATTTACAGGACTCAATCATGACAAAGTAGATATAAAAAAAACTGTCAGCAATTTCAATCATTATTCTTCATCATTTTCAAACAAAATGGTGGTGATACAAATGTACAACAGGCCACTGAAAGATAAAACCTCAGGCTCTGAGGCAACCTCTGGCAAATTGAAAGGTGCATTCAGCTATCAATCATTGCAAAAGCAAATAAAAATTAATTGAAAATAAAAATAATTGAGTTGTTGCTCCAGTCGAAATAGGAAAAGTGTTGCTTTGGGAAAAGCAATGTCTCTGCAAGTATGTACCTGAATTAAATCCAACTTGTGTGACACTGAACCATGAAGGATATTGTTAGTGCAGTGATCATCCTGTCCAACTGCTATGTTCAACTATTGGATCAAAACAGTGCACATTGTCTTGCTTAACTCTATATTAAAAGCACACTCATTTATCTGACATTATCTGTGATTTGCATTATCTTACTTCAATACGAATAAAATGTAACGTTGCACCTAGAAATAATCACACTATATTATTGATCATTTTTCAGTTTCACCAAAAGACACCACAGTGTTAGTCCGTCCCTCTGGTCCAGTCCCAGAGGGAAGGGATGTGACTCTGACATGCAGTAGTACTGCCAATCCTCCAGTAAGGAGCTACATCTGGTTCAGAGCTGATGGAGGCCAGGAGACTTTTCTGGGGAGCGGACCTGTTTTAAGGATGAATGCAGTAAATGACGGCAGATCTTTTTTCTGCAAGACACAAAATGATATTGGAGCTGGACAATCCAACAATGTAAAGCTGCATGTTAAGTGTACGTATCAAATTTCAAACTCTCATGTGCGGACGGGTAGGATTTAAGGCCATAATGATTTTTCAATTGAAAAGAAAAACAAACAAACAAACAAAAAAAACAGATTAATCAATAATGAAAATCATTGAAAGTAACAGCTTAGTTCATTCTAAAACCTTTATAAAATGCATTGGTTTTCTGAATCTGAAAAAAAGTCAGTTGGCTGATGCTGTCTGCTGTGAGCTTTGCAGCATTCAATCTATATAGTGGTTAGACTAGGCTTCACACTGATGCTTTACTCAGACAAAAGATAACAAAATCTTAAGGCAACTCAAACCAAATTCATCTGGGAATAAAATAACTGCAAAATATTCCTCTCCATTTTTGGACAACATTCCTGAAATTGATCCAAAAATAACTAGTATTTCCCCCTAAATGTGAAGGATTTAAATCATCAGATGCGTATGACAACATAACTTGTAACTTCGATAATATCTGTTTCATTAATCATTCAGATTCACCCCAAAACACCACAGCGTCAGTGCGTCCCTCTGGTCCAGTCCCAGAGGGCAGACATGTAACTCTGACATGCAGTAGTACTGCCAATCCTCCAGTAAGGAACTACACCTGGTTCAGAGCTGATGGAGGCCAGGAGACTCTGATTGGAACCAGACAAGTTGTAAATATTAAAGTATCCAAAGACCACAGTTTCCTTTTCTGCACAGCTGAAAACAATGATGGAACTGGAAAATCAAACGTCATTTTAATAGACGTTCTATGTAAGTGTGATGGTTTTATGGTTCATAATACATAAAGTCAGTTATGTCATTAACTGTATTCAAACAACTACTTGCTGTAGATCATTAGTTGATTTGTTTTACAGTTAGCACACATAGAATTTAATATGATCTATTCATTAATATAACATTTTTTAGATATCTCATTAATCAAGCTCTTTTAAATAAGGACACATGACAACTGTATCAACTGACACATTTATACACTGACAGGAGTTTCTAATATTTAGCCTTTATGTGTTCAAAATATGTATGCAACTATCACAATGTGAACCCAGGTGATTCAATATGGGAGTGGATTATCATGATGTCTGCCACTGGTTAAGTGTGGTCTTTAAGCAGGAGTCAGTGAATGAATTGAAAAAGATCAAGGTCACTATTCACATTGGACACCGGGGTTTACCATGTATTTATCTATAATTTTCATTGCACAATGATTGTCTTCACTCACAACTTTTCAACAACATAATATATGCTGTCATTCATTTTGAAAACTTGATTAAAGGTAATCTTACTGGATGCTAAGTTTGTTGACTCTACATTTTGTATTACAGTTGCCCCACAGATCCTGCCCTCATCTAACTGCACCAAAGCTGCATCCCAGATCAGCTGTTCCTGCACAACTGTGGGAAACCCTTCTCCCACTCTGCTTTGGTACCTCGATGGACTGCCTGTCAATCAGTCCGACAAGTTTCTCATCAGCACTCTGAATGACACAGGTCTGAGGAGCATCCTTACTGTGAATCAACCACAGGACATGGATCTTTCCAACCTGCTCTGCCTCAGTTCCAACTCTCAGGGATCAGCCAGTCAGAGTTATTGCATCACCAACCTTAATCCTCAAGGTCTGTCCTATGTGTACCATTGTTGATGTTATTTTTTAAGTGGAAGGATTTCTTGAACTTCTAAGGAACTTGAAAGATTTGAGATTGGTTATACAGCATGTGACTGTTTCATTTAGCTACCAATATACAAATCTGCAAGGCTGAAAATGATCAGTCACATAAATGTTCAGTCTAAATATCTTTTCACAACTTCCATGTTCCTTAAACACAAGATATATTATTTAGATATTCATTTACCAAAAAATGACAGTTTCCACCTGCTGTCACTCTGCATAAACAGCACTGGTTCAGCCCGATTTTCTCTGAAGTGCTCAAATCCTATGCAGTCAGGAACAAGAGTGTCATCACATCTTGCAACACAAAATTTTAACCTTTAAAGAGTCCTGACTGGATCACAGTATAAATCAGGCATAAATCAGGTTTGCAGCTCATAAGAAAGTTGATGAGCCATTGTTGCATAAATATGACACTTGAACAGAGATGTGATATGTAGAGTTTTATGTTATTTTTTATGACAGGTTCTGAGCAACAGTTAGGACCATACAGTGGAGCTCTACTGGCCGTTGCTGTTGTGTCTCTCAGCATCAACATCTTGTTGACAACCGGCATGGTGTTCCTTTGGTATGTTTCAACACTGGATTATACTTTTTATATTGTTTTGAAAGCTATGTTGTTTGTTGAAATAATACATAGTTTGTAATTTTTTAATGGCCATTTCTTGTTCTCCAACAAAGGAGAGCCAGAAGGAACACAAGGCCAAAAGAACAGGACCAGATTTACATGTCACTAGATGGCAGAGACCAATCTCCAGAGTATGAAGTCATTGCCAGAACTCCAAGATAACAAAGTCACCTTCAACTGATGATGATCTTGATAATTATCCGATAACTTTACACAAGGATTACTTATATTGCTTTATGTTTCCTACAATGCATTCAATTGCGATTTAATGATGTGTTCATTAATTATTTGTACACATCGTAGTAATTTTCTAATCCATTGTGAAAAAAAATTAAATTGGAAACGATATATATATATATATATATATATGTGTGTGTGTGTGTGTGTGTGTGTGTGTGTGTGTGTGTGTGTATATATATTCAACATTTGTTTCTGTAAATATTTAATTCTAATTTTAATGTAATCTGTTTTTTTATGTTTTAATCAGTGTCCTATTTTGCTGGGAATAAAGCTCTGCTGATCACAAGTAGTACCTGTTTAATGAGCACAAAAGATACATTTTAATACAGGAGACATACTTGTCCCCTCGAATTAGTTTCTTCAAAAAAAAATATGAAAAATTATGTTATTTGAAAAGGGCCCCACAGTGGCATGGTGATTAGCGCTCATGCCTTACAGCGAGAGTGTTTGGGGCCGGGGATTGTGAGTTCGAATCCCGGGCAGTACGGGCATTTCTGTATGGAGTTTGCAGGTTTTCCCCCTGTGTGCTTGGGTTTTCTCAGGGTGCTCCGGTTTCCTCCCACAGTCCAAAAACCTGCACATTAGGTGAATTGGTCACTCTAAATTGTCCTTAGGTGTGAATGAGTGAACAAGTGTGGTTGTTTGTGAGTCAGCCCTGCGACAGGCTGGCCACCTGCCTCTGGCCCCAAGCCGGCTGACATGGGCACAGCATGGATAAGTGGTTGAGATAACGAATGAATGAATGAATGAATGAATGAATGAATGGATGCTTTTTGAAAATTACACTGAAACATTACCTCACTGGACTAGAACTGCCAATAGATAAATGTTTATATGGCAGTGAAAAAGCTCTAGATAGGCATTAGAAAGGGCATCAGGAAAAATGGAGGAAGTCATTTCTGGTTCGCACTTCAAAACTTCCAAGATTTTTAGATTTCTATTCTCTTCATATTACAAAACTTGATGTCTTTGAAGCAGGGGACCTGAAGTCACTGTGGTTTTAACATGACATGACTGACAGGCAGGGCTTATCAGAGGAAACCACTGATCTGACACCAGCGTTACATAAATAAGAAGTACGCTTCACTGTGGCACCACTCAGATCATTCTATATGTGTAAGGAAACATTCCGTGGCAAAACAATGAAAAGGCCATTACTTGGTAAAAAGTCTTCAAAATTACAGGAAATACAAATCAAGTGTAAGCCTTTTAATGCAGAAGCAAATTGGTCAAAACGCACAGGAGGTTCAAATCCAACAAATGCGGTATTTAGTATATAAATGTAAGACTGATTTGAATGAATTTGGCCCATTATTCCAGACTCCCCCATCAAGCTGTTTGAGTGATCAGCCTGATATCTGATCAGATTCATGTCAGTGCATCACGATTTCAGATGGCAATACAATAAACTCAATGGACGAAGTAAAAGCTGTGATCAGGACAGATGTGGGACTGTCTCAAACCATTTCTGATGAAAAAGTACATTTAACTGTTGGACCCATGTGAACTTGAACTTCCTCATTTTGAAGTATTACAGCTAAAAAGCAGCACGGTTTTGAAGGAGCTTCACTTCTCTGTTCATCTTTCATCTATCTGCTCGAAGGACCTGCAGAAAATGTAAGTCTTTATCATTTCTATGTAAGATATCAAACCATTAACATTATTTTATGTTTCTTTTTCTCAATTTTTTAGTACATTATCATTCAGTCACTTGACAATGGCTTGAGAATTCATTTTACATATAAAAAAAACATTTTATCAACAAAAATATTGTTATTGCCTTAGCTGCCAAAAACAATTTAGCTCTGTAAATATATAGAAAATAAATAAGTAAATAAAAGATACATTTTGGCTTTACAACATAGCTTCCTGTTTTTTCATTTCATCATCATTAAATCTTCTGTGTTTTAAAAAAGATGTTGCATGTTGAGGCAATGTTTGACTGAATGTTACGAAATGTGTGACGTCAAATTCAAGTTGGGTTGAAACACTCATCTTCAATTTAATATCTTCATCACCAAAGACTGGAACATTTGCAAAAGACTTATCTTCAAATTGATCAGTTATGACTAAAATAGATTGATGTAAAAGCAGTTATATATCAAGTTTTCCACATTAAATGATAAATGGATGTGCTGCATCATTCTGCCCTCATGAGATGCTAAAGTATGAATTCCTGACAGGCTTCTTCTGAGCTTTTTCCACATCCAAAGAGACTTTGCTCCATCTACAAACTAAACTCTATTCAATAAAAATAAACCCTACTGAACAAAATCATCCTCCAGAGTTCCTGCCTCTCCAGACAAATAAAGATGGCTGCAGTTCTGACTCTCCTTCTTGTTGCCTGTCTGCTGAATGGTATGTTAAGGTTCATTCATATTTGGATTAATGACTGTAAAACTATTAAAAACCTTACCTAAATAATGTTAGTCAATAATTTACATCACGGTACAACAGTATCTATAAAACATGCTGCAGCAAATGAAGAACACAGTGACTATAAAAGTTTTCTGCTGCCATGTTTCTTTACAGTGGTCATTTTGTGTTACTCATAAAAAAATAATAAGTGTTTTAATAAGCATTTTTTGAATGTATCCAAATTGTAAAAGCAAATCCTCATTATTTATAAGTATTATATACTCATCAGAGATTTTTCCCTTGTGTTTCAGGTACCCTGTGTGGAAAATTTATGATAGCTTTACCTCGAACTTTAGAGGTTCTGAGTGGATCCTGTGTGACCATCCCCTGCTCCTTTGACGTAGATGAAAATTTTGAATCAAACTTAGGTAGTACATGTAAAGCAATATGGAGGCAGCTTGATAATAACAGGGATGTGTTTGACAGCAGAAATCCACAAACATCTACAATAAGTGGAGAACTGACAGGAGACTTGACAAAAAAAGACTGCACCACAATCCTGAACAACATGCAACCTGTGCACAGCAAAACATATTACTTCAGACTGGATTGCAACAAACCCCTGATATTCAGTTATTCAAATCTTGGGACAATCGATATTTCAGTCAAAGGTAAATTTTTAGGCCCATTTATTATACATTATTTATTTCCATTGTAGAACTGCTTTGATTTTGTTATGCATTCATTGTATTTGACAAATATAAGAAAGATTGTTGAGATATTAATTATTTGTAGTGACTGCATCACGTGTACCTCCCACCAGCTGCTCCTCCCAGACCGACTCTGACTCCGTCCACACTGAAGGTGAAGGAGGGAACCTCTGTGAATTTCACATTCTCTGCTCCAGCTCCCTGTCTGTCTCATCCTCCAGCTCTGACTTGGAGCCCCGGCCTGGGTGAAGGTCAGGAGTCACTGCGGGAGAATCAGGACAAAACTAAAGTCAAGCTCTCTGTTCTGACCTACACTGCCTCTCACCTCCATCATGGAAAGAATATCTCCTGTACTGCCACCTACAGCAAACTAGATGGCAGCACTGAGTCAGCTGTAAGCAGTTTCACAGCTGATATTTCATGTAAGCACATTTGTCATCTGATAAACTGTAGTACAGTATAGTAGAGTAATATATTATAATTAACAATAGTTCAAATTATCTCTTGTCTTCTAATTTTCTTGTATTATTTCAAAAGTCACTACATCAGTGAGATAATCCATCCATGATTGGATTGATACTGCCAGCATTTTGTTCAGCAAAAAAGGAAAGAAAATAAATTGTAAAAATTGTACAATATTTCCATCAGCAGAAAGAAACGTTCACTTCAATTCAGTGAAAATAAACAATGTATGGTACAAGGTTTTAAACCTATGCCAAAAAACATAAACTGTAAAATAACAAAAACATGTGATTGACTTGACTTTTGAGTATTCCTCTTGATGGCAAAATTATAGAAGCATTTTTGTAACAACAACCTTACATTCTGACAGACAGCATGAAAACACTGTGAAGATATCTATATACTATAAATAGTGTAAAAATACTTTTAGTATGCATTTTACTGAAAATATATCATCAGCATCATCTTATTCAACTGACATTTTCTGCATTTTTTTAATACAAATATCTAACATGACACTTGAAAATACAAATAATTTATTGATAATTTTCCAGATTCACCCCAAAACACCACAGTGTCAGTCCACCCTTCTGGTCCAGTCCCAGAGGGCAGACATGTAACTCTGACATGCAGTAGTACTGCCAATCCTCCAGTAAGGAACTACACCTGGTTCAGAGCTGATGGAGGCCAGGAGACTCTGATTGGGACCAGACAAGATGTAAACATTAAAGTATCCAAAGACCACAGTTTCCTTTTCTGCTCAGCCAAAAACGATGTCGGAACTGGACAATCAAATCCCATTTTAATAGATGCTCTTTGTAAGTGTTAACATGTTACATGAGGCTCCGGTTAATTTGTGCGCTTGGTCTTCAATCTGTGGCGCAATGCCACAAAATGGTCTGTGTATGGGAAACATACACAGACCATATATATATACACTTTACTGGATGCTTGAGATGTTTGTTGACATTTTGTTTTACAGTTGCCCCACA
The DNA here is from genome assembly GCA_028566105.1 of Hypoplectrus providencianus. Classification (NCBI taxonomy): domain Eukaryota; kingdom Metazoa; phylum Chordata; class Actinopteri; order Perciformes; family Serranidae; genus Hypoplectrus; species Hypoplectrus providencianus. Next base: position 14,073,220 of record JAOWBC010001592.1, read on the forward strand.
GATCCTGCCCTCATCTAACTGCACCAAAGCTGCATCCCAGATCAGCTGTTCCTGCACAACTGTGGGAAACCCTTCTCCCACTCTGCTTTGGTACCTCGATGGACTGCCTGTCAATCAGTCCGACAAGTTTCTCATCAGCACTCTGAATGACACAGGTCTGAGGAGCATCCTTACTGTGAATCAACCACAGGACATGGATCTTTCCAACCTGCTCTGCCTCAGTTCCAACTCTCAGGGATCAGCCAGTCAGAGTTTTTGCATCACCAACCTTAATCCTCAAGGTCTGTCCTATGTGTGCCATTGTTGGTGTAATTTGTTTTGTGAAAGGATTTGAATTATTTGAATGATCATTTTTCTATCAAGGATTTGTATCATACATCAACATTTTGTATTTCTAAAAACATACTACTGGGGCAGGTTCTTGTAAATAATGTTCATGGCTTCAGCTAGAAGTCAAAGGCAAGGGTTTTTTGTTTAAGTCGTTTCTACATGTTACTTCTCTTTGTTGACTGCAAGTTTTCTGTCATAACTAATGTCACCTTCTTAAATTAGATGCAAGGTTTTTGGGGCCGCCTATTTCTTAATTTTTTACAGAAAATGGAGAGCTTTAAGTAGATTTGCATTCGGGGAAGAGAGTGGGCTATTAGGCTCAGGACACTCACTCACACAAAGTGTTTGAGATACTCTTTGGAAATATCTGGTGTAACTTTTAGATGTGTTAAACACACCACTTCCTGTTATCTAGTATGTTTACCACTTTGTGTGTAAATTTCACAATAGATATTATTTCTTAAGGAATAATAAATCCACTTTTTTTTTATTATTTATTTTTATGCTACATACTAATAGCTACACATTTTGTCAGAAAACAAAGAAGCACAGGTGAGGGTGTTTACTTTAGTGAGAAATATAAACTAAAGTAGCAACTCACCATGCTGAATTCTTCATGTAGTATATTCAAAGGTTTATTAGAAGAAATAAGTCTTCTCTAAATTAGTTCAGTATTCTAATCTTTCTTTGTCCTTTGTGCATTTCAGACACATTGATGTTGCCAATCTTCATTACTGCAGTTGCAGCTCTGCTAGTTTTAGTATGTGCTCTGCTGCTTGTTATCAGGTAGGTTGAAAGATATGCCAAAAAAAATTACACATTCCTAACTTTCTGTTACATGAGAGGAAAGTTCATGAAAGGTCATGATGTATGAAATTATCAGTCCAAATGAACATTTATTATCACTGATAAATTAAAGTGTATAGTCAAAATAATGCAGACTATAAGATAAAGTTTTTTGGCAGTGGATTTAACAAATACAGAAGCACTATTGAGTAATATTTAAGTATTGCAACCTTGTTGGTTTGTTATGAAAGTTACAGAATTTAAATCCAGTTCATTAAAACATTTGATTTTGTTCTCTGTCATCAACAGCTCCATCTTAATGATGAAGGAATGCATATTTTTGAGGAAATAAAGATGCATTAAACATACACATGTAGGTTTAATGTTCTGATGTATTCTCTAGGGCTCTAAAGACTCAACAAAACCTTGTGAAGACTCAGTGCACAGGTGACACCAGCACACTTACTATGAGCCAACTTCTAACAAGTGGAGAAGAAAATGAGGTACCTTGAATTGGAGCCAGGGATGTTTGTCTTTCATGTAATTAAACTGTATTAGCAGAGTTTATATACCACTGATGTTTTCTATTTATTGTATAGGTACCCAACACAACAGAAGAAGACATTTATGTCAACACCAATGATTTGAGACAGGCAGAAGTTACCCACCATGCAACGGTCTCTGAGCCAGACAGTACCAACTTGCCAAACTCTGGACCAAACAATCCAGGAGGAGCCAATAAAAGTTCGGAAAAGAAGAATGAGGAAGGCAATGATGTTATTTACTCCTCTGTGATTTGGAAAAGCAACAGCAAGAAGAAGGGGGAAAAGTCTGTGGACATGAATCGGCTTGGTAGCACCTATTTGGAGGAGGAGAAGTACACAGTGGGCTCATGCAAAAGCTATATGAGCAATGTGCTGGAGATGGGGAAAATATATGACAACGTGGCGCCTAGAAATGTGAAGATTGTAGAGGAAACTGAATATGCCCAGGTTAAATTTAAAGACAATCCCTAATAGATCACAGCTCTGTAGAAGAAGTAGTTAATAGATTTTCACAGAATTTTTACAACGAACCAAAAAAAAAAAGATAACTGTAATACAGCCTTTTTTTTAAGCTTTGCGCTTAAAACTCTAGCGCTCCTTATCTTGGGGAAGAGGCCCAAAAAACATATGTATATATATCTTCCATCTCATAGCTATGTTTTCTTGTTTGTAAGATATGATTATTATAACTATTTCCATTGCACAACAATATAAAATACTGTATTTTACATTTCTTTTTTAAACATGAACTGTACAACATGTGTGGATTGTTTAGTATTAGTAGTGTTAGTTAGTAGATTTTAGAAACATAAAAGACAACCTCCCCTTTTCAGGCTTCTCACAATTCAGACTGACTGCTTGAAATGAACTCAGCAAGTTTCCTGTTTGAGACTGAATAGAACAGAGGGGGTGTAGAGGGGATTAGGTGGTGGTAAAAGGTTGGACTTGAGTGCAGTAATACATCAGTGAGCCATTGTAGACACATGATGTAGCAGCTCATCTCGTAAGGTAAGCACTCTCACACTCATAGCATTTACTTTCTAAATTGAGGCTACAGAATAATAGTCTGTGTTTGGTATTAGTTGTAAATCATCAAAACCTTGATTGATTCTTTGATTCATGCGGAGGTGCTTCAAACCATTCAGTGTCAAAAAAGGGACTCAGATTATTTAATGATGAATAATCTATGATCAATGTATGGCTAAACATTAAAAATGGATCTGTATTTTTCATTAGTGAAAAAAAACATTGTACAGTGCAGAAATTAAAAAACCCAAATCATCATGATGTAATTGTCTTGTTACAGTTGCTGTGTTTCTGAAATTAAGAGGTCAGATGTGACTTACTGAATGGTGTACATCAACTACTTTCTTCATGGGGACTGCTCATCTGCTTAGACTGCTAAGCTTGTTTCCTGGTAAAGTTTCATATGTTTGCTTTTCTCATATTGATGGGTAACATTTTAGGCCTAAAATAGATAACACAATAAGATCAAAATTCAAATAGCTTTGACTTTCGAAAAAATATTTTTTCCTAGAAATACAAAACATTTTGGTTACCAAATAATATTAAATTAATATAACATTGCTGGCACCCTTTAGTATTGCCGACTATGATTATCACTTACTTTTTCCAACCTAAAGAAGTCGGAATTAAGTACGAATGTAAAGGTACATTGTTTGTGGTGAGGTAATCAAAAAAAAGTTGTTGTTTTTTCTGATATCGAAAAAGTCTTGCCACACTATTTCTTCCGGCATCTTTGGCATTGGAATGTTCCTGCAAACTCACCATATTTTAAAGCAATTTTTTTTAGGTTTCTTTCTGAGAAGTCGTTGTTAATTCTCATGTCGTACTTCTGATATAGCAAATGGTGCTAAATGCTGCAGCAAACACAGCGCTTGTGGTTAACCAGCTCTCAGCAACAGCCTTCTTCACAAAGGAATTTCTCGTTTTGTGTCACGTATTTAATTTTCTCATTCGTTAAGAATAAATAGCATCAGAAAACACACCAACCACAACTAGCATTGCCTTCTGTAGTACGCCTCTCACTCTGCCGTCCTCCTCCCTCTCAGTGCTCCAGCAGGTGCAATGCTGGACCATCACTCTACCCACAACAATTACTGCTGTGGAAGGGAGCTGTGTTGTGGTGCCATGTCAAACACAACCTCATTCTCGGGTTGCATGGTACCAATATCATAAGATACATTATCCCGTTGTGTATGATGAGCACAACCCAACTACAGTTGAAGACCAGTTCAGAGGACGCACTTCAGTACCAGGTCAAGCGGCAAAGGGCAACTGTACCTTGAAGATTGATAACATGAAGGCAGAAGACAACAACCTTCGGATTTACGTTTGGATCAACCCAGATGCTAAATCAAATCAGAAATTCCATCAGCAAACTGTAACTATCTTTGTCGGTAAGTTAAATGCTAAAATGCTATTTATGTAAATTTAAGCCATGCAAACTTTTCAAATAGCGCAGTTTACATTCACTAAAAGAAATTTACTCTAGCATGCAACAGTATTATTTATGAATAAACATTAAGGCCTGTGATCTGACCCCAAAAATTCTTACAATTTATTAAGACATCTAGGAAACACAGTTGCAACACAGTTAAATGAAACCAAACAAATGCAAGTATGTAAAGAAGAGCGTTCTACATATTGCTTTCATGGTTCATCATTTACACAATTGTTTATCTCTAATTAAGAAGTTTGTTTTTTCACTGATTTCCAGAGAGGAAAGCCCCTACTGTCTTAATTCAGAAGAAAATAGTGGATGGGGATTTTTTTCAGGCCAACTGCAGCATAAACTACTCCTGCCCTTTCTCACCACCATCACTTCACTGGAACTTAAGTCCATTTCCAAATAACTTCACATCCATGACTTTCAGCAAGAAGGTACAGGGCAAGTGGCTGTACACAAAGACACTTCATGGACTCGCAACATTTGAAATGCATAACAGTAAAATGTGGTGCTCTGCACAGTTCCAAGCTTTCACCACAGAAAGTCAACAAAAAAAACTCAACATTTTATGTAAGTTATCGAATGGTATCTGTTCAAAATACTGTAAATCACAGAACTACATTTACTTTCCAGATCATACTATATTAATTGTATGTAATCTCCTGTATCCACAGACGCGCCTCTGACTGTGACCCTGACAGTGGAAAAGAAACCGGTAATGGAAGGTGGCAGCGTCACCTTCGATTGTGATGCTAAATGTAATCCACAACCACACAAGTACATATGGCTCAAAAGACAGATGGGTCAAGACAATGAAATAACTTCACCTTCAAGCAAGATGGTCTTCAAAAACATCACACGGCATACTTCTTTCTCCTGCATCGCTTGCAATGACATTGGCTTGGGAAAGTCCAACTGGTTGGATCTGGATGTTCAATGTAATAGACTTTACATACTTCATCTATTTCTCTAGAATTTACCAATACAGTAATAAAAATGTATTCAGGAAGACAGTGCTAAACATTTAGGCTATACCAAGGAGATGTTTTGCTTGTTACTGCAACACAGAAATGTAGCAAGAAGCGGCATGCATGTGGGTCATTCCTTACTAAAGTGTACTCTGCAGCCAAGCAACATTCAAACCCAGAAAAAATAACACATGTCCAACTGAAGTTTGAGTGAAATGTGTGTTGAATAATGCATATTAATGTACAAAAATTGTAAAGTCTTAGATTTAAATATCAGCCTATACTATAAAACAGCATACAGCTTCGAAACAACCTGACCCAGAATGAATGTACAAGTTAGTTCTAAACTAAGGGGTGAAGTGGTTCAAAAGTTCACAAAGTTATGAAAGAGACTTACAAGAAATTTTCATCTTTTCTCTCTCATATCTGAGTTCTAACTTGCTCTTTTACTGTACCAGCACCAAGTACAAGCAGTAGCAACCCATTAACTGAGATTGACTCTTGACCTTGGAAACAGTAGCGAACAATCTCAACACATGGCCCATTTAGTAGCTGTTAAATGGGGAGCTTTTATGGTAAAACACAATTCTTCTTAACTGATGGAGTTGCCAAATTGTCATACAAAACTCTATCTGCAGATGGAAATCCTAAACTATGGTAAGAGCCAAAGCTCCAGAGCACGCTAGCACTAAATAAGCCTAATGGTGCCACCCAGAAGTCGTTATTTCTGCAAAGATTAAGAATGTACTTTCAATCACAATGTTCATACAAAAGTAGAGAAGAAGGCTAAAAAAAAAAAATAGCATCTTAAGAAATGTGACATTTGTGCAACTTTACATCATTTAAATAGAGGTATAAAATGGAGATGGTGCTGACACAACAGGAATAACAATAACTAGGCAATCAAAAGCACTGAGACTAAAAAACAGTGATTCTCAACTTTTGGGTGGGTGGCCCTTAAATGTTCGTATAAATTCAACAAGTGTTAATACATTTCCACTGTGTATAGACAAACATCAAACTAAAGCTTGTTTATAAAGGCCTAGGGGAGGAACCAAAGGTCCGGCAAAATATGTTCTTAATTCTGTCCCTTGTTTGAGCAGTTTAGATTTACGGTCTGGATCCAGCTAAGTTAATGTTGTATAAACATTTTTGAATATAGCCAAAACACTTGTGTCAAGTTGATTTAGAAAGTTTATAGTTCACTTAACTTCAAAATAGAGAAAGATCCCTTTTATCCTTTTTATTTGTATTCCGTTTTAACTGATAAATAGTAGTAGTGAAACCCGACTTTTCCAATGAGAGTAAAAAAAATAAAATAATCCATTCACACAGAACATATAAGTGAAACATATTGGTTAGATTAAAATACACTTACCATTAAACACCCACTCGAAGTGACATCCCAGGAAAACGTTAATATCCTCAGGTCGTTAGGGCATAGGCGTCGCCCAGTGTTACCGTTCGACTAGTGGCCTTGTTAACTGGCAACTTTTCAGTGCGAGCAGCTCTTGAAAACAGAAAGAGAAAAAGTCACTGCCCTCCTTGTTTACCTAGCATGACATTGTCAAACTGAGGTCTGTTAAAACATGCATGTATCACTTAAATGATTTACTTAGCTGTTTTTAAAAAAACAAAAAAACAAAAAGGGTAATTTCACTTTAGACACACTCATTCGGTTGAATGTCACCAGTTGAAAAAAGTTAACAACCGACACTATAACAAGCTAGCTTAGTAACAGTATCCGCTAATACCTTTTTCATTTGAATACGAGACAAGATAAAACTGAAAACTCACTTTAGTCTGTCACAAAATAAGTAGAGATGTGAAGGAGAAAACCGGATTTGCTCTTAGCTTGAAGGAATGTAGACGCTGTAACTTAGTATAAGCGACGAACAACGAAAGTTTCCCTCAGTTAGCTTCAATAAGACGAATATCACTAGCTGCTGTTCGAGGTGACTTTAAAGTGCTATACGCTTACTACTACGATTTTACCTTCAGCTAGTGTGGCATTTGGCTGCCAAGAGGCGAGTTAAAAAACTAAACACTGTAAAAATAAGGTTTGAACTTCTAATTTTTCTATCAAACTGATAAACTATTTTGACTGTTGGTGAAATAACAGTACCAACTGAAAGGACGAAGTTCATCGACGTGTAACCTTCCGCTGTTCCGCCGCGCCAACATTCCGCCGATAAAGTAGAACCTCATATACTGTAACGGACTGGGGAAATGTGTTTAATGGTGGGGATGTCTTATTCTAAATTGCTGTAAAGATGAGTTATTGTGTTGTGATAATTACGAGGCCCAGTGAAGGCATCACTTGTGGCTCGTTACGACCAACAGTGATTGGAGGGTTAATACATTTTGCAGACGCTACAATACAAAGAAACTTTTTTAAAGATATAAATACAAGTCCCGCAAGTATGTATGTACTTTTTTATTGTCAAATCATGCAGTAAGTCCAAAAAATGTGATTAAAAAGAGAAATCATGTGGTTACACTGAAAACTCTACCTTTAAAAGTCAGGAACTTAAAATTTCGTAATGTCAGGGCAATTACATTAGGAATTGTTTTTAGAGTAGAGGCAGGGCCTAGTGCATCAATAGCCAGTGTCAGGCTGTTTAAGGGCAGATGTAAAGAAAAAAAAAGGCACCAGGTTGGGCAATCTATACGATGGCACTGCATCATGATTTCTAATTTAGCTGGCACCATCAAGAGCACCCATTGCATGTCATTATCTTTACTGAAAAGGCACCTCAAAAGACCATTTGTCATGTGCACTTCTTCATGTTTTCTCCTATAAAGGGCACCTACAGGGGCTCAACTGGAAAATTTGTACAGTTTTAAGGGCACAAAAAAGGGATGAAGGTGGTCTAATTTGGCCAATGTCAAGCTTAGACCAGATCTAAATTGTACAATTTTAGCAGTAAAGTGATTTAAGCTTGATGGCAATACATCATTGACTTCTGAAAATCATGCAGTAAATATAAAATGTTAAAAAGGTTTGAGTACTTTCTAAATAACATTTTGCTCCATCTCTCTAGATGCCCCAGACATCCGACCTGAGTCCTCCTGCCACCTGACGGGGGGACGTCTGAAATGCGTCTGTCGGGCAGAGGCGTCCCCTAATGCCTCTATCTACTGGGCCATTAATGGAAATGACACTCTACCGTTCTCCTACAGCTTTGTTTCCACATATAAGAAAAATGTAGTCTCTGGGGAAATGAGTGGCCCAGCTGGAAGCCGGTTTAACATATCTTGCACAGCCAAAAACTCACTGGGCAGCAACACCAAATTCCTGTCTTTAAACTTGTCAAAACTTTGTAAGTTACAGTAACTGTTACTAAGTGTGTTTGTGTGTTTTGTGTAGGTGTATCCTAATCACTAATTAAGCTGTGTGCACTTTACAGCCTCTTTGTTTGCCTGGTTGTCAGCTTTATTGGTCCTAGGGTTGCTGTTTGGATGTGCCACATTCATCTACAAAAAATATTCCAGAACCAGGTTGGCAGATTTAACACTTTGTAACACATAATGACTGGATACTATCAATAATCTTTTTTTTAAATATTGTTTTAACATTACCCACAGACTGCCTCCTGGCTTTGTTTGCAACATCGATGTCTCCTTGAGGTAAGAAACTTGAATTTAGTTGACAGTTATTTATTTAAAATTTACAAAATTTTAATCAAAACATTTTTAAAGGCCACAAAGTTCATTGGATGATGATGTGCCACAAGAACAAAGATACATCAATCATCAAAGGTCAATAAAACTACTTTATTCTTGATATCAGTACAAATAGTTGTCTTTATGTATTGATATATTGAGTATATAGAATGGAATGCCATGTGAGTAGCCTTTTAGTAGCACCTCACTCTCTCTCCTTTTCTTACTATCAGATCACAAGATGAGGATACACATTCAAGCCAGTACGGATCTGAAACTTACCCTGAGATGGACAGACTTTGTGTTTATGACAATGAATTGCAGGCAGAAATAAGCAGACCAGTTGCTGCTCAACGGCACCAATTTATCCCAACACCCCCTCCAAGAGAAGCCAGACCGCAGCCACAAGCAAAGGTACAATGCATGTGACCCGTGAAAAGAGTTTTTAATGGTTTACAACAGACATTTTTAATTTATATTAAGTGATAAACATTTAAACACACTTATGCTTATAACCAAATCCCTCAAATTAAAGTATAGCTTCTTTAAATTGATGTCACTATTTTCACGTCTACACTTTGAGAGTAATGTTAAAGTCACACGTATTATTATTATTATTTTACCTGCTGTTGCTTTTGTTTCTCAGGAACTGAGTAATTATACCTTTAACTTCCAACAGGGTGTGAATTGCCACGCAGATGTCTATCTAAACTGCTGATCAAGACATCTGCTGCTGCTCTGCTGTCACAAAGTAGGCTCCTCAAGTATTATCCCCCTTGAGTGCTGTGGATATAACAGATGAATTGGTGCCAGATTTTGGAACTGCACCGTGTCCTTTTCTTTCTTTCTTTTTAAAATTTGAGCATCACTCATTGCGTAAACATATCATTCACATGTACTTTTGCAAAATTACTATTGCACACAGTGAACCCTGTGACATCTTTAAACATAAAGGGGTCCGTGTTTACTTCCTGTTGCAGTGATAACCAAAGCTAATGTAAATACTGTGACAGGAAGGAAATAATATATAAAAGCTGTTCCCAAGCAACAGAAAACTGTTGGATGACCACAAGACTACGACTCCTGATGCCACATTGGACTTGAACTCAGATGAACTAAAATGTCAATTTGGAGGAATAATTTACTTATCTGACATAATGTCTCATTCACTGAGCTTTTGGTGTAGGCGTGACTTTAAACAAATGCAGCCTCATTGCTTGATGAAATCCAAACCTAATTATCATGTCATAGTTTATTCCTGCAGAGGTTTAGTGGGAGGACATCCTTTATTAATGGACCCAACATGAAAGTCAACAAGAGCTTTAGTTTTGCATTTTAGTTAATATTAACCAATCTGTTTCTGCTCATTGCTCAGTATAGAATGGGTTGAGCTGCGTGTCACTCTGGGAATGAATATGACTTGCTATTTCCTGCTCATGACACTTTATTTCAGCTCATCTTTGAACTCACAAGTTATAAACTGGCTGTCTTTAAGGAAAGGCTCAGCAGACTAAAGAGCAAGGAGCATTATTCATTCTATTTTTTAAAGCGTTAGCATTGTCTACACCTCGTCTTGTAGGTAAGTAAATTTGCTTATTTATCTAATCAGAGATTGCAAATAGTTTTTGTTATCTCTTCGCTTTAGAGTTGACTATGCCTTACCTGTTTTGAAAATGTTCTGTGATTGGAGTTATGGGGGAAAAAAATCATTCTCAACATTTTCAAATGACTTACAACGCTGCTGAGAGAAACATGCTGGTTTCCCCTTCGATGAGATCAGCAATCTCTTTTAAGCATACATGTAAATATTGCTGAACTTCAGCAAAAATGTTTAATCAAGTCCAAGTCTAGTGACTATTACCGACAGTATCAGCTGTGGGGTAATAACTTCCAATCACTGTCAGATTAATTCAGATACCAGTTGTGTTTTGTGAGCAGGGCTGCCAAGAGCGTTCAGTGACTGGGACGTTAAAGGGGTGGTTAATATTTTTTTTAAAAAAAGGGGCTTGTATGAAGTGCATATCCCATGTATTATCTACAAGCGATAGCAGTCAGCAAGGAGAAGGAGGCAGGAGTACCAACACGAAAGCCAAACAATACACTGTTGTTGTTGGGAGAAGCAGTAAAACTACTTTAGCCCCCTGAATATAAAGGGAAGTACACCTGTTAAATCCATCCGTGGAAATCAGTGATTCTGTCTTGCGAAACACCAAAGTTGTTGGACGACAGCTGCATCAGTCTTTAAATTCATCTGTGTTATTGTGTGTGACTTTGATGAATCCAAACTGACCTTTAAAAAATTGTGAACTAAGCAATGCAACAATCAAACTGACTTTTTCGGGCAACAGTAGATGGGAAACTATGGGAAATTGTATACTTCAAAAAATTCTGGTGGCATAAATCATTCAAGAATTATTTAATTGTGTCTTAGAAACGAGTGTTGGTTATTTTAACCACCTGTCTGTTATATAATATATACTGACTGGTGATTGTTTACTTTCTTTGGTTTAGGGACATAATGGAGCCACCAGTGAACA
>JAOWBC010001592.1:14095835-14132846 GCA_028566105.1 Hypoplectrus providencianus
CCATTTGTAAATAAAGGTGAAGTAAGTTTGGGGTTTGGACTAGTTCCTCATTGTCTGTTCTTAATGTGAGTTCAGATGCTGATGTAACTGCAAAAATACATTTTTGGTTGGAGTGCTTCGTCATTTGTTCCATTTGAAGTGGGCAGTTTAAAAAAAGGACATATGAGTGTTTCTTTTTGCCACAGCTTCATCCACGTGTGCTGTAACTGCACACTCCTGCAGCCTGACTCCTTTCTGTTTATCCTCTGCTTCAACAACAAACATGAATGTTGAGAGTGCTGCAGCTCTGCGCCTCCTAGAGGAGAGCGAGAGAAGGAGGGAGGAGGAGGAGGAGAGCATCTCACAGGTAAACTGACTGCTGCTGGTTTACCTGCTGTTGTTGTATAAAATATTTCTGCACAAGAATAAAAACTTAATTTAACTATCATCACCAGATCTATCAGCTCCAGAGAATTATATTAAAAAAAGGATCACAAATGGCCACACACAACACACATACCATGAAAAATTGCATAACTTTAGTATCTGTATGAACACTTGAAGCTATTGGCAGTCACAGCTGCTACAATTTGTGGGTTATTTTAAGTTATTTAAGTAATATGAGCACGGTTAATTACATGTCAAATGGTCTGTGTTAATATTCAGGGAATTCTGCCCTCCGGGACACCTGAGTACTGATTCCATCTGCTTTTAATTAACTAGCTAATTACTCCACATGAGGGATTTTGAGTCATTTGACAGTAAAGATACATATGGCCTGTCTGAAACACAAATACCACCACAGATAAAAGGACAGGGTGGAATTGAACTTCAGAAAAGAAAAAAGAAAGAGGTATGTTCCTTTCCATAATTTTTTTCACTGAAACAGAAACTGTTATTGGGCGTTTATTGCATTATCTCTGCCATCACACCTAGTTATGTGGTTAGTGTTTGCACAATCCACCCTGCCTCAACCTCCTCATAAAAGCTTTTTTTTTTGTTATTACCACAGTATTTTTTTGATGTTGCACACTTTTGCCAGGCTCTAGTGTGGAGGCTGTTCTGCATTCTGATAAAATGGAAAGGTGTTTTAAAGAGCAGCTTGTTGTTCACCTGTTTTATTGTTTGTTTGTTGGTTGTTGCTGTTTTTTTTGTTTGTTTTTTTTTTGCCTCTTTGTTTTTGTCTATGACTGTTTTTGCCCCATTTCCCCCCCACTTTTCAAACACATTCTCAGTGTTTTTGGCTTCATCTCCATTTTGCATCTATTTGTAGTCACTTTGATCGACTTGCAGTAGTTTTGAAAAGAGTATTTCAGCCCCTCCACACACACCTGGAGCTCCAGGTCTGGTTTTACTGGCCCCTAATATCAAACTAGCTGCTTTTAACATAGCTTCCCTTGACACTTCCTATTTCTTCTCTTCAATGTCTAAGATGAGAAAAGAGGAAGGCCCTACGCCCTTCCTCTTTCTTTTTTTTTTTTTTAAACCTGTGAAATAGTGTGAAGAAAGAGTTTTGTAAATTTAAATAATACATCATTATAAGTTTTGTTGTAAAACAAATCTCTGCCACAAGAGGGAGATGTTTACTGTTATCCCATGTACTATATCAACATTTTTCTTTTCTTCCATTGTTTTTTTTTTTTGGTTTTCGTCACACAGTATAGGTACAGTGTGTTGTGCTATCTAAAAACAAGGTGGTGGTGCATGCTGCCCCCTGTGGCAAATTTAAGTATTACAACAACAACACCTTTTCTTTTTCCCAAGACAAAAAAAGGGAATTTAGAAAGATTATCCTGACAAACCCCTTTATAAAAAATAATAATGAAATGAATGTCTTCTTAATGCATAAATATACAAGAGAAAAAACACAATTTAGATCAGAAATGGATCTGATTTCTTTCTCATTAGCCTTTTAGAGCTTCCATATGAGAGACTAGATTGCAATTTTATTATTTTTCTTTTCCTTCAAAAGGTCTGCTGCTGCCTGAGAAAAATATGTTTTTTTCTCTGCATAATGATCAAGAGTGTAGACAACAGTATAGTTTATTTGTAGAAAATATTCTGAAATTAGTGCATGCACGAAGACGACAGTTTCCTGATATTAAGCTAACACATCGAAAGGTTTGGTTAAAACTGATTTATTATGAATAAATAAATTTACAAAATGATGGAGATGAAATTGCAGATCATACAGACAGTTGTGCAACTATCTCAAATATCCATCTCCAGTGCTCCTTATTCCCTTTAATTTATCAATAGAAATACAGATAAACCTCACATATTAAAATAGAACATACAAATAAAGAATGATGTAGAAAACATATATACACATCACAGTTTTGGAGTTCAGACCCTTGTAGCAGCTCTTGTCCCTTGTTGGCCCGGAGGAAGAGGTCGAAACGTTGGGAGAGGAACTGATTTTTCAGAGGGAGTCTGGCAGAAAACAAGCCAATTAGTTTACTATGGGTCAACAAAAGGAACATGCTTTAAACCAGATGTGTGTTATTAGAATTAAATTACCTTATGAAAATGGTTGTACTCAGTGAGAGGCTTCTGCCGCCCATTCTGATGGTTATTTGAAGTTGTTTCTATTTGGGTTATTATTGTCTGAGAGTGACAGGAAAAAAAAAATAAACAAACAAGCCAGAAATAACAAATTCACTGTGCAACATGTGAATGAATGAAAACATGCTGCATCTGATTCCAGTGATTATTTTTCTACTTCTGCTTGTCAGAAATTAATGAATGTTTAGCCACATGGGTTTAAGTGATGCTCACCTTCTCAGCCACTCGGGGGCCTGGATATCTCTGCCGACCTACGAAAAATTAAAGTCAAACAATATCAATCAGGGAATTTTATGATAGAGATGGGACAGGAAGCTCTCCTCTATCCCTCCAAACAACCATGGACAAACATCCTGATGCTGATGCTGTTATTAACAGAGGTTTTATTGCAGTTATTGTCCTCTTTTTGGGTTTTTTTTTATTCAAATTGTTTTCTTTCATCCTTTCCTGTATTACTCTGCCGTGTAAATATGTGTTTCCAATGCTTGAATCACAACTTTTTCTGAAGGCTTTTTCCACCATTGAACCAGGGATGAGACAATATGTAGCCAAACATGTATGAATACATAAATGTGAGTGTGCTGAACCCCCTATCATATAAACTATCACACTGTCATGTAATACTGTGTGTTTACAGACACAAAGCTGCTAAGTGGGTAACACCTCTGACAAACGTTGTGAGGAAAAAGTACCTGAAAGCCTGATGAAATGTGTGGAAGAAACATGATTCAGTGCTGAAAACCAAGCAAAGAGTGCACAAACTTTTGAGGCTTAACCCTTGTGTTGTCTTACTTGCCATTATGTTTAACACAACTTAGGTAACCCTAATAATGACATTTCTTTCAACCTGAAATGCTGTCTACAGATCTGTATTCACAGAACAGTCTTTCCTAAATAACCTATGACTGACTAAAGTCTTCTGTCATGTGCGAGATTACCTAAAGCCTGAAAATAGAGCCAAGAGAGGATGCAGAAGTCTTGTTTTTGAATCACAACATGCTGAAAATTTATGATGGGTTTCAAACCGGTCTACTCCAGCTTTAAAGGTTCAGACACCTACTTCTGTTCTTGTTCCAGGAGATGCAGAAGTAGATGGAGGTGGCGAGCAGGGCCAGGAAGAGGAGGCTGCAGGGGATACCAGCTGCAATGCCAGCAATGGCAGGTCCACTCAGCCCGTCACCTAAACTCACCAGGACAACCACAAGCAGTGATTTTAAAACAGTAGCACCATGTGTGACCCTGTAAACACCACCAGTCTGACAACTTGTACCTGGACCAGTTCTGTGGACCTTCGATGGCTCCCCTTCCATGAAGCGAGCTTTGGGGATGACCCGGAAGAAGTACTTCAAGTTGGGGTCGAGCATAAAGACGTCCGCGCTCCTGGCGTGGCCAGGTTTCTGCTGGATGGTGCGAAAACCGTTAGAGCTGCCGACCTTTTGGGTACCGTTACGATCTTTGCTCAGGGGGTCTGGTCCTTTCATTTGGATGTCAAACCCTTTGCAGAAGCACATGCAGTCGGTTTTTATGATGCTGGTCAACCATCAGAGCTCATGTAGTGGTAAGTCACTAATGCTACAGGTTTGTGCAGGAGTGTAATGCTGCCACCCTTTACAAAAATATATATCCTCCATTAATCTTGTTATCACAAAATACTATCAGGCTATTTTGGGATAAAGAAACAAAATGAGAGGCAATAATAGGTTATGGCTCATTTGGTAACTGAGTTCCTGAGCACAGTGTATGATATTAATAACAGGATCATCAACTGTGGATATCATTATCAATATTATCCACTGTGCTGATCCCATCATACAAGAAACTATCCTTTTCTCATTTTAACGAGAAACTACCAATATCACAAAATAACGTCATATTAGCTCAAAATAACCGGAAAGGATCTCATGATAACATGATAGTCGCTATCTTGTTATAACGAGATAGATGGAGGATAAGTTTTTATCAGTGTGGCTATACGAAGAACATCCTGCTGTGAAATTATTTACAGACAAACCGAGAGAGAAAGAGACATAATAAATACTAACATTTTCTTTTCTTAGTCCTTAAAACATTTTTTCCCAAAACACAGCACTGCTTAGCTGGAGGTATCACACATGACACAGTATTTACACCCGTATATCCTGTGCTGAGTTTCTGTTTTCAACACTGGAGTTCTGCTGAGTCGTGCAAATTCAAAACAAGCAGGTTGTGTGAGTGACGTCTTGATATTCCTGTGAGAAACAAATAAACTAAGAGCTTTCCAGAGCTGGAGTTCACCCCTGCTTTACCTGTAACTACAGAGGTAGGCGGGACCTCCCAGGTCAGCGTGATGATCGTCCCGTTGGGGTTCTTGAACAAACCCGAATCTGAGATCACCGGTCCTGGAAAGAGAGGGACTGTGAGCGAGGGGCGAGGGGGGGGTTAAGAGAGGGTGGGAGGGGAGGCAGAGGGAGACTGGAGAGCTTTGTTTAAAGGCAAACAGCCGTCCCAGGTATGACTTAGCTCTGTCTGAGAGGCCTTTGTTTCCTGTTCTCTGGTAACGAAAGAAGCAGCAGGCAACAGAATCCCTCCAGGTTTTAAAAAGTGAGTCAAATAATCACTGCACTGTGCTGTGTGGCTGCAATGAACATGTCGACATCATGGAAAAAGATTTTTAACACCGAATCTGGGAAAAATTAGCTCCTAGTCCACTTGTTTTCTCTTTCTCTCTCCTATATATATACATATACATATATATTATATATAATATCTATTCTTTTTATTTTTATTATTTCATTTTTTATATTTATTTATTTTATTTTCATTATTATTTTGAATGTATCTGCCAATTTTCAACATGCAAACAAATTACTTTTGTACTTTGATGTCTTTTTTATGTATTATGGGATAACGATGGGATAGTTAAGGAATATCCTTTGTCTGTTTCTGAAAAATCAACAAAGTGGTAAAAAATAAAAAGAAATACAGAAAGACATTAAACCTTACTAAATCATCAATGAAGTACTTACTCTGATGTTGGCTTGCAGTAAAAAACGATTTTAACAAACCATAAGAAGCAACACTTCACCTCTGAGCTGAATTTCCCTCCTCTGGCTGCCCAGCGGGTTTCGACATGTACAACTGTAGTTCTGGAGCAGGAAGTTGCTGACGTTGTAATCCCGAATCTCGAGCTGCGACGTCGTCACGCTGCTGAGCTCCTCGCTGCCTCTGAACCAGGACACCACGGCCTGAGGGGAGGCCGCGCTCAGACAGCGCAGAGTCACCACGATTTTGCCCTCAGAGTCGACTGCGGTTCTCACAGCTGGCAGGAACTTTGCTGGACTACCTGAGGAAGATCAGGTTCCTGTTTGAGGCTTTCTGCTGAAGTCAGTAAAGCACACAGGAAGGTTTTGGACTTGTTGGCTTGATAATCCTTAAAAACTCACTTGCAGTAATGTTGCACTTGTTCTGCTGGGTCGGGTGGTCGGCTATGCATGTCACAGTTTCCCCGTCCAGGTTCTCTGAGGCGGGGACCGTCAGGCTGAAGTTTCCTGCTCCACTGCTGGAGTTGGTTATTTCTGGGAACGACAGCCGGGCCCGTGGGGTTCCCCCCGACCACCAGCAGCTGTACTGCAGGTCCACGTCATTCACTGACTGCACAGAGCACGTCGGGCTGCCCGATGGCCTCTCTGTCCAGACGTTATTAAAGTTTAAATAGCTTTCATTGATGTTTGGGTCCATATTTACTCTCTGTTTGGACATGCATGCTGGGTCAGAACCATGGACTTACACAACCTCAAGCTGTGCTAATTTTAGTATTTTTATTTAATTCATTAAAAAAGGCTTCACACAGTAATTGTGCTTTGTTTTGCTCTGAACTTTGACCCTTTCACAGTGTGTTTTCCCTTCATGAAAGAGTCGGTTGACTGTGAACAAAGCTAGCTAGCATGTAATAGCTGATAACTCAGAGCCGCGGCCATGGTCAAAAGCAGAGATGATGATGGCAAAATTGCTTAACAAGAGGCTTTAAAATGGGGATCCAAAAACTAGCTATGGTGTCACACATCCCCAGTGTCACCCTTGGGCCACAATAATAGAGGAAAGAAACTTTTTGTTTTGTTACAAAACAAGAGTAAATCTGAGGTTTGCTTCATTTTGCAAGGGACAGGGGAAAAGTTTGAAATTTCTGTTAACAAACAGTATGTGACAGTTCCTGCATCGTGTGTCCTTAAAGTTATAATTAAATCAGAATTATTCCTTTCAGTGTGTCACCAAATCATATTTCTTCAGACCAATTTAGGAGAATTCAATACAAATTACTTACAAAAAGGTTAAACCTACCATATGAACACCAAAAATGTCAAACTCTCACTTTTCACCTACCGTAAATGTTTAACGTGACGCTCTTTTCACGGCGCTCTTTCGTCAGCTCATTTACCAGCTTGCATGTATAAATTCCTCCTTGACTGGTCTGAACATCTGTGAGATTCAAAACCCCGTCGCTGGAACCAGAAACAGTCTGACTACCAAAGCTCCACTCAGCAGTGGGCGTGGGGAGTCCCTCAGCCCGGCAGGAGACGCTCAGAGACTCTCCTGATACGTAGAAAGGCCGAGCTGGACTGGCCTCCAGCGTGGGCTCATCTGGTCCGTCTGGTTACACAGACACAGAGGAGAGTTATGTGGACACGAGAGGATCAAACAGACACACACGTGTAAGACATTTATTTCTCTTACACAGCACAGTGATGTTCATGTGAGCCGTCACGCTGCTGATGGGGTTCTGCAGGACCACCGTGTACCGTCCCGTGTCGCTGCGTCTCGGTCTGAGGACCACAAGGCGCTCCTCCTCCACCGAGTAGTGCCCGTTAGATGTTATCTCAGCGCCATCGAAAAACCACGTCTTCTGCTCCACCGTTCCTCGCTCTGTCCTGTAGTGTAGAGTGAACGGATCGGTTCCCTCTTTGGTAATTTCAGGCTGTAAGATCAGAATCACGTCGTGGATGATTTCTGTGATTGAAAAAGGTGAAAAAGAGAAGGTGAAACAGGTGGTGGAAGTACTTAATTACTAAAATAAAGCAGTGAAACTTTTTAACTTTTTTCATTCAACATAACTTTGTTATAATCTTCACAGTTCATAAAAACTGAAAGAAAACGAAGATGGTCCTGAACTAATTTGGCATTATTTGCAACAACAAACTAACGATCCTTTATTTGAAAAATAAAGGACAAAAACTCAAGGGGAAAGTGTTGAAAAAAAAAGTTGTTGTTGTTGTTGGAGAACATTGTAACAGGGTCATTTTCTACCCTTAAGACAACACCAGGGTTAAGGGATCATGGTTATCATCTCTACCAAGCAGTCAGTGTTTTCAGCTCTGTTTCTTTGTCTGTTTGTCAATAGTTCAACTTAATAACACTACGTTGCAAGAGCACAAATGAGAGTACTCACCAAATACAGACAGAGTGAAAGAAGTGGAGGATTTTCCAAGTCCAGATTTCGTCATTTCGATGGTGTATTTACCAGAATAGTTCATTGGCACATTAACAAAGGTAAGAGATCCACCTGGCTCAATCTGCAGCACCTCCCTTGTGTTTTCCGCTATGTCTGGGGGAGTACCAGAGTTTATAGCCCAGGTGACGACAGGTAACTCTTCCCTGAACCAGGTAACTACCGGGTCAGGGGCCCCGCTGAAGGACACCGCCAGGGTCACATTACTGCCGGCTGCAGCGTTCAGCAGCGTGGGACCAGCAGGAGAAACCAGCAGCTCACTGAGCGCACCTGGCAGAAAGGTGAGTTATCAAAGTATACTTCTGTTTATTCACTAAATCCTGGTCACAGTTTATACAATGAACAGTATTCACAGCAATAAATGTAACTCATTATTAACAATTTCCCCTCCATAAAACCAAGCAAGTATGCAAAGATTTAAGAAATTAAATTAAAGGGGATTTTTTTTTATTAAGCTGAAACTTAAGCTTAACCCTATCTTACAATTTTACATATCATCTGGTAAACTACAGAAAAAGCCAAAAACAGAGTTCATACAGAATAATAATAATCACTCGGATTTATTTATATTTAGCAAACTTTTTTTCATCCACTTCTTTTACTTACAAACTGAACAAAACATTCTTAAATTTAAAAAAAATCGACGGCATGATAGCACTAAGCGTATGCTAGCAAAAAAAAGAAAAGAAAAAAAAGAAAGAAAAAAGTAAATCACTGAAATAGGCTAAATTGTCGTGTTTCACCTCAAACCTTTCAAGCCTAACAAACTAAATAATATTAACGAACAACAGCAATACATTTACAGCCCCAGACATATTTTTTTTTTACTGTAAATAATCGAGCAAACTTGCGAACAAGAAACAGGAATTTAAACTTACCTTGGAAAGTTAAACTAAGTGAAACGACCAAAAAAGCTGAAATTAACTTCCAAAATTCTTCCGGTCGGGTCATTTTAGAAAAGCAGGTCGACAGCTCATGAATTCACAAGTTAAAAAAGGTCATGAAGGTAAAACATGCAGCGAAAAAATGTCCTTGGTGTCTTGGACAGCAGTGAATGAGTCCTCTGTGTGTAGGTGTGTGTGTGTGTGTGTGTCCTCCTGTAGCTGTCAGCATGGCGCGTGAGAGGCTCACCTGTTCTGGGGCGATGCCTCGTGCACGTGAGGACACGCCCCTCATCCAGTTTCACACAACATTTTTTGTTTGGTTTAAAAATCAATATTATTTTAATGTAACATCTTCTCTCCTTTATATGAGTCACATGGTGATGATGATAAATATCTCTGGTAGTTTTGTATTTTTTTAATATATATTTTAACTACCTATTATCTATGTAATACTGTCTGTGAGAAAGTAAACAAGCTCTAAATCACCCGCATATATGTCCTTTCTACACTCAGGTGCCAGTCCCAAATGCTTTGTATGCAAAACATGAAGCACTGTAGGCCTAAAACACAAGAGCCCTGTCTGTGATATACCTGGATATTTTTAAACTGTGAAGCACACGAATAAATACAATAGAATAAGTAATATTTCTAGGACATTGTGAATTACTATAGTAAATGCTTAAAAATCAGCTCAATAGAAAAAGAAAAAAAAACCCTCACATTAAAACAGAGTGGTCTCATGTACTCAGATTTTTTCAGAACCCTTTAAACCTCCGAATCCAATCATGTTTTCTTTAAGTAATTTCCAATAATAAAAAAATAAATAAATCACCATATAATGTACAAAGGATATAAACTTCCTGACAGTCCTTAAACAGATCATTGGTTCAGAAATGTTCAGTTAAGATTTATAAAGAAAATTAAACTAAAAATGACACTCCAAGTGTAGAATATAAAATTTATATCCTGTAAAAATCATTAAATGTTGCATGACTCAGTGACTGTGAGGACATGATTGATTCTGCTGAGACAACCGGTCACATGACAAATATTCATTGAAAATCTGACTGTAAAATACAGGGCCACAGTGGAAAAAAAAGTAAAAAGAAAAAAAAAGCACAAACAAACAAAAACACACACCTGTGAAACAGCTTGGGATTCAGAGGGTTAATGCCAGTTTGTGTAGAAACGAAGTTCAAACCAAAGGAAAATTCCAGATTCCAGATTTTAGATATGAAAAACACTGGCTTCTTTATTGTCATGGTAATGTTCTGTACAATCAACAGAGAACTGAGGCGCTTACGGTAAAAGTCAGATTTATCTTCAGACTGAGAGACACTGTCCCGGCTGTCCTGAAACACACTTACAATTCCACAAACTATACAACTTACCAGCAGACATGCCACTAATCTTGACCGACATTATCATCTCATCATGTTTGGGTCTATATTTACAAATATGATTTACAAAAACTGCACCTCCTAACATGTGTGATGGCAGATATACAAGATTAAACAGCTGAGTTGAGAAGTTGGTGCGATGCACTGAACTGGTAGTGTAGAGTGTAATCCAAACAGCAGCAGGAATAACAGTGATAGGAGTTTCTGGGTTTTAACTATTGCATATTGTTTGAATTCAGATTAGCAGCCTGAGATACTGAACGGAAGTTAAAATGCACATGAAGGGGGCGTCTGCTGCAGGACAGTGTTTCTCAGTGCTCCTCCTCTCCTGTGAGTACCTCCCTCAGGAGTCACAGTCTCAAACAGAGGGATCAGACCGGTGCATAAGCTCGTCCTCTGGGTGTGCTTATGCAGGACAGTCCAGTTTTTCATTAGAGAGTCCTGCAAGGAGGGAGAGAATGGAGGGAGATGTGTGATTCAAGACAGCGGCTGCAATTAAAATCTCCTCTCTGTTAGTTTTTTATCCGTCCCCATGAGACACAAAATATTCTTTGTCAAAGTAGAATTAAAAGATGGTGATAAAAGTTTCCAAGAAAATAATTCTATTATTTATCACGAGTGATAATCAGGAGGTAGATATGAAGGAGGCTTATCGTGCTCAGGCTTACTGCCTACAATGAAACATTTCCATGTTATGAAAACACGATGTTAAAAGAAAAAAAAAAATCATCATCATCTATGGAATTTATATTTACTCCAGAAAGATTCTACAGAAGAAACTGAAAAATATGGAAAACAATGTTTTATCATAGTCTATTGTAGTACTAATATTATAGCCAATTATCATTAACTTTGCTTTTTGTTAAATGTTTAATTTTTATTAATTAAGTTACTGTAAAATATTTAGAAACATTAAATAGTTATGTGTTGGCAATTGTCTTGATATTTGGGGGGGAATGAAGTCCAAATTTAAAACCAATTTACTTGAAAATGAGTGAAATTAAGTGAAATAAAAAGACAAATGAAATGAAAAAAATGCTTGAATTTTGCGCTGAGAGGGAAACTTCTTAACTAAAACAGTACTTTGGGTTTAGCTATGGGATTCTGCAAGATCCCATGTCTTCAGTGGAAGTTTTGACATGATAACATGATAAAATTTCCAATATAACAGAGTAAAATTCAAGCAATGGCAGAATTAAAATAATCTTCTGGAATATACAGTGGTACTCACCGTTCTGCCAAGTGCTGCGCTCCCCTCCTCACGCTCCCAAAGCCTCTATACTCTCCCCGCCTCCTTCAGCTTGTCCACCAGGTCTTCCACCGTCTCCACCTTCACTCCCGCCTGTCTCTGTGGGGGCTCGTCCACCCTCAGCACCTCCAGCCGCGACGTGAGGTCCACCCCCAGGTCTGCGGGCTTCACGTTAGCGATCTTCTTCTTCTTGGCTTTCTGAGAGTGGGAAAACGTAGAAAACATGCTGCTTTAAAACAAGTTTTGTCAAAATGTACTTATGGGAATCTTTCTGTTTTTTACAGTTTCATTTTTTAAGTTTAAAGTTAGGTTCATTTTTAAAACAACAATGTGAGATATGTCTCTTCCCTGAGTTAATGAACACATTTCCCTGCTTCCTACCATGATGTTCGGCAGGGTGGCGTATCTGGGGGTGTTGAGTCGAAGGTCTGCCGTAATCACTGCTGGTGTGTTGATCTTAATAGTTTCCAGGCCACCATCGATTTCTCTCACCACTTTCACCTTGTCTCCGTCCATTGACACCTCTGATGCAAAGGTTCCCTATAAAATGAAGATACAGAGATAAAATTATGAAATTAAATACTGAAAAAACAATAAGAACTATTGTCAAAAACAGTCCATCTGGAAAACATTTCATACCTTCTAACCTAGAAATGTAAGGACAAGTTAATGTGTCACACCTGCTGTTTGGACTTTGGAACTACATTTTAAATGAAAATAAATCAATAAGAAAACCTTAAAGTTACAATAAAATCAAAACTACTTTATTTATTCACAAGGGGAAATTCAGTTAGTCTGAAGAGAAAAGCCCTTCTCCTTAAAATTAATGTGTGATGAGCCCTTGCTTCAGTAGCCAAATAGCTAAACCTATGATATTTTAATCAAAATTACTTTATTCTACACGCATTTTGAAAATTCTGCCAAAATAAACCATTTGCACAAACCAGATTGTGTTAAAAATAATAAACTCTGTTCTTCAGCCCCGCTGTGAAGCCATAAGTCAGCTGAAACCAAATCAAGTTGCAAAAATTGAGCAAAACTTTGACAGCAGGCGGTTTACACGGAACAGAGTGGGATGGAGTTTCTATATAGAGGTTATTGAAATTTAAATAATTCTATATTTTTTGCATGTAGATTCAATATTGTATTCCCAGAAATCTTTTTGTTTCCAATTTAAAATAAAATTAATTTTTAAATTGTATGCAAATAAGAACTTTGTTATACTGCATTTTAGAAAAAAACATGGCCAGAGTGAGTAAAATTTCAAATCAATGATCTTGCTTGAAGTTTGAGATGGAAACTATTTAAAGGTGAATGTGATTTTAGATTTAACCCTTGATGACAAATGTTTACATGGTTGTCCATTCATCTTCTTGGGCTCTGCCCTGTACAGAGGAGGTTGGACTCACACGTTATCCGAATTTACTTGGCCTTGTTATGTTGACGTGAGCAGGCCAACCACTGTCTCACGTCTCTATCTGAGAATGTATGAAACAAAGTGTTTGGGTGTTGTCTGGACGCTGTGTACCAGATAAGAGAATCTGCTGACTCTGTGACCTTGCTGCTGTTTAATTCTGTCAAAAGTTACTCAGTAGGCCTGATTAAATGCTGAACATAGAACAAATGAAATGATCGTATAGTGCATTAAATACATCTACCTCATTAATACTCATTAAAATCAGACGCCAAATTTAACAAATTCTAACAGTAACAACTGTAATAACTTGCAAGTTAGCATGATATAAACATTTAAAAACTGTTGTAATTTGGGAAATCTTCTGGTTATAGCCTCTGAGCTCAGGCACAGATTGTAATTATATTCCAGTGTGTTCAAACTGAGCACTGTTAATGGCCAGACGGCTCCATCTGTTGGCCAACCAGTGGAACTACACCTCAGCCACCCGCCCAGCCTCAGAGTTGCTGTGCTGATCTGAGCAGGATCACTGCAGCTCCTACTGACCCCAACTGGTCTCTGCTGACTACGATAAGGCACACTGGACAGGGTCCAAGTTTTGGGCTGACAGGCTGTTCTTTATTTGGTCGGTTTGTTAAAGCGGTTCACTCACCTGAGGCCAGTCCAGTAAAGCTGCGGTCATCTGTCCGGTCTGATTGCAGTCATCATCGATGGCCTGCAGAAGCGACACAACGCTTAATAAAAGTAAACCACTTCATCACAGAATGAGAGCAGGAAAAAAGTTTAATTAATCATGAGATATATATAATCATGAGAAAAAAGTTTATAATTATAATTATATATAATCATGAGAAAAAAGTTTAATTAATCATGAGATATATATATATAAAATATATATAATTTACCTGTTTGCCGAGGATGACAAGTTGAGCTTCTTCCTTCTTGGCCAAAGCAGCCATGATCTTGGAGACCTGCAGGGGTCCCAGGGTGTCATAGTCTTTCCCAGTCACTTCCACATGAATGCCACGGTCTGCTCCCATGGCGAGGGCGGTGCGGATGGTCTCCTACATGAGGGACTTGGGTCAGCGAATTCAATTTTTGCATTTTTTTCCTCTCTCTCTCTCTCTCTTTTTTTTTTTTTTTACAACTCATGGAAAACACCACTGCTTCATTAAGGTAGACAGGTAGGTATTATTCTTACAAGATAACAAAGATAAACCTGAAAAGCAGAAACCTATAAACTGTGTTTGTCTCCAGGACATTGGTTAACAAGGCAGGGGTGCAGAGTCTGGCACCGTCGTACCCACCTGTGCCTGCTGTGGCCCGCAGCTAACAGCCACAACCTCCTTAATCAGCTTCTTCTCCTTCAGCTTGACGGCCTCCTCCACAGCAATCTCACAGAAGGGGTTCATCGAGTGCTTAACGCCATCCGTCACCACGCTGGTGTTGTCCGGCTTCACGCGAATCTGAGGAGGAACAAGGCCGCAGGACAGAGTCACTACGGGGGAGCCGGATGACAAACAGTCCAGATAGTCTGGATTCTAGGGCGAACTATCAGACACAATGGCAGAGACCCACACAAGAGGGGGTGCAGCATGTTTTCCAAAGAGAAAAAGGCAAACAATCTTGTATAACATGTTAAAACAGGAGGTCTGTAGTGGCAAAATATGTTTGCAATTTTGGCCAAGCTCTCATCTCCTGTTTTATTGCTCTGCTCTGCTTTACTAATGGATAATGATAGAGATGAACTTTGCCCTGAGGGTAACAAACATGTGATCTGGAAAAAAAGTTCTTGTGTTAAGAAGCAAACTGTTAGTCTGTCAGCATTTTGTTAACCATATATTGAATCACAAAGCAAAGCAATATTTGATTCCAAAACCCCTGATCTGCCGTGACAACAACCTCCATTTCACCTGGTAAGACCTTTCAAGATTTGGAACCAGGCTGGATGGATCCACTCCAGTTCAGCCATGAGACAAACAGGAGGTCTGACTCATATTCTCATTTGTTTATTTGATATGGGTGAGGTCCGGGCTCTGTATCAAGTTTTTTAATGCCACACTCAAGTGAAAAACAAAAACATTTCTTTAGGGTGACCTGTTTGTCATGACACCTGGGCTGCACACATTTGAGCTGATTTCTTTATTTTGACCAGCAGCTATTTGCTGCATCATGTCCGATCTGTCTCACCCCAGTTCCTGTCTATCCTGGGCTCTACTGTCCAATAAGATAACATTTCCTTATTGACCTGGAGTTGTGCACAGGGGCACAGTCATGTTTTAAAGGATCTGATCTTTCCAAACCTGTTGCAACAACTTTGAAATTATTACTGTTACTACTATTGTCAGTATATTGACATTGTCAGTAGACATGTGGCTTAAGTTATTTCTTTTCTTTAAATATCTTTGAAATTTAAACTGAAAACACAAAATGAACACAGACATGCCATTTGAATCTTAATTTCCCAGTCAAGAGAAAAATCACGTTTAAGATCAGATTTAATTGGCCACTCTCAAGTCATGTATTTCCAAGTTACTAATCATGAAATACAGTGACTTCACATCACTGCTATGATACTGCTATCCTCAAGCAGGGTGATGTCGTTTTTCTGGTTTAGCGACCAAGACCACTCTGACAAGACAAACAGTAAAAAAATAAAATCAAACTATACACACAAATGTTTGCACGTTTGCATCCTTGTCTAACTTTAAATACAATGCATCTTACCATATACAGAATACTTCGTTTGAACACAAATTCTTGCAACAATGGCACTGACAGCATAAATAATCAATGATTACTTATAATTAATAACTCAACTTCACAAACGGCGTGTTGATTTTAGACGTCTCAATCTGACTTCACACAATCCATAAAGCAAAATGTGAGTTTCCAAACAGCAGTAAACGTTAACAGCAGTAACTTTTCCCGACTAATTATGTTTAAATCACCTGCCTGATAATGCTGGAAGAAAAGTACGTTAGAGAGGTGTCATGGGCAGTGAGCACTGACAGCACAGATCCTGCTGAGGGCAGCTGGAGCAGGAGTTTTCCTGCTCACACATGAAACAGCTGCAATAGATAGTTTTATTCCTATCAGTAAAGAACAGTAAGACTGGCTGTACATTGCACCACTGGTATTGGAAGGTCGAAAAAGAGATTTTAAAACATGAACTTGCTAATTGTTCAGCTATGTTACATAACTCGAAAACATCAGCCTTAACTGACAGCTGTCCAGGTAACTTAACAAGGAGAGTCATTCATTGCATTGCACTGACAATAATCTAAATTACTTAACATGCTGCCACGTTTTCAGTGAACAGTTGAGCTGCAAACTGTCAGGTAAAACCGTCAAACATGTGTCCATTTAGTCCTAAGGTCTGGAGCAAGCTAGTGTAGGCAGGCTAATGTTAGCTAGCAGAACATAGAAAGTCAAATGAGTGAACACGGGACAAAAGCGCCGGTTGTAATAGTAAAATGATTTTTACCTTAACAGCGTAGTCAATAACACGTTTAACTCCGACGAGGACACGACCAGACATTATTGCTGAAACGTTTAACTGTACAGTAGTAGACGGCTAATGAAACAGTGTCACCGCAGTGAACCTTCACCCAAGGAGGAGAGGTCGGACTTATTTTAGCGTGACACCAGGAGGGCTCTAAGGGGACCGCCTCCCATTCTAGCCAATAAGAGGAGCCCTTCATAGGCGCTCTCTATACTGATTGGCTGAATGGCGTTTGAAGCCGTTGTTAAATTCAACATTAAAAAAGTTTTAGTGATATAACAACATCTACAACCAATTTACGACTATTCTGGCAATCGTCTTAAATTCCTTTACGTGACTACCGTCGATTCCTTCATGATTTAATTGCTCATATTGCGGAAATAAATAATAACTGATTCTCCTGGTATGTGTGCCGCAAACAAAGCCGCAGAAGAAACGTTCCGCTTTATGTGTGGCAAAGTTCACAGCTGGCAGTAGAGTGACGCAATGACGGTCAAGTGAGTTAATGCGATCACAATACAAGCGTTACTTGCTTATGCATATGAATAGTGATTATTTTTTTCTTACAAGGCATTTGTGTTTTTTTCACATTTTCCTCGCTCTTACCATAACATTTATAATCTTGACAAAATAAAACAGCAAAAATTATAATGACAAAATAACAAATAATAGATGTTATTTTCCTTGCATTTTGCAAGGACATTTTGAATCTTGATTCTCTATGAATAATAATGTTATGTGTAATAGTCTATAAAAGTTATAGGTAATGCTAGTTATTTTGTAAAAAAAAAAAAAAAAAAAAAAAAAAAAAAAAAAAAGTGTTTTTTCCATCCAGTCCAAATACTTTGTATACAAGGTTACATATTTTCAATTTCGCTTTATTGACTTCATTAAGTACACTTTTTCTATATTGGAAAAAAGTTTTAGTTCCCATTCCACGATGCTGTTAATCACATTATCAGTTAGCTTTCATTATCTGGAGAAAAATAACAATAATGTCCTGTTAGTAGTCTATAAGTGTTGTATATAATGGTTATTTACTTCTAAGCCACCACCAACCCTTTTTTATTCCTTAAAAATGTTTGTGTTTTCCCAGGACACTTTACTTGTTTTGTTTTTTGTTTTTTAAATACATATTTGTTTGTTTATTTGACTTTCCCACTTCCCCTCAGGTGACCAGCATATCTGATATGAATTCGGCGTGTGATTCACAGCACTGTGATCACTGGGTTTAGAAACAGTTGTTTTGAACGTGTTAATCGAGGTCTCCGCTGAGCTGCAAATCCTCCGGCGGCAGGAGTCAGCTCGGGTCACTCAGCAGCAGCAGCAGCGGCCTCCATTTTAACTTCGACACCGAGCCGTACCTCACGTGTCCTGGGCTGTCTCTCTCACATGACCCGAGTGTTTGTTCCCGTGATCAGCACTTCCATCTCCGTCTGTGACACCGAATATCACTTTTTATTCTAACACTGATGGATATGCTTGAACAGAGTCTGGACAGCGCAAGGTAACCGAGAGTCGGCCAAAATGGCTAACTGGGGCAAGCTAGCGACAACATGCTATTTCGCATAGCTAGTTTACGAAGCTAAGCAAGGCCTGACCTAAAAAAAAAAACAGTTTTCAAAGAGAATTAAATCTCAAAGAGTAAGTTAGAAAGAGGAGTGGGAGACTTTGCCAGCTAGATAGCTGACTATTTGTATTACAGAGGACCGATATACAGTTGTGAAAAACACAGTTATTACTAGCTAATAACACTACAATAGCCTAGTTAGCTTAAGCTAGCTTTTAAAACACAAAAAACTGTTATCAGCCACTGTAGGTAACCTGGAGACAGAAGCAATGTTTGTGTTTTGTATTGTAATTATTCTGTAGGATTTGCACAAGTTTAGCATCAGATAAACTTGTGCAAAGTTAACAGTTATTGTATGCAGTTAATTAAAAACTGAGTTGTTTGTTTATCCGGTTTGCAGCCAAGAAAAGCAAGAAGAAGAGGTTGTACAGGCATCCGAAGGTAAGCATTTATTTATTGTTGTCACTGACAACATCTGGCACCTGCACAGCAGTGATGTGTATATTTTGTATTATAGCCTTATAGTATATAACGGGTGGTTTCCAGCATAACTATAATCTGCTTTATGTGAAAAATAAGTTGTAAATATTGCTTTTGTAAACTGCAACATGTCGCAGCATATTGTTTTCTGCAGATGATCTAAAGTTTTGGAACCTGCTTTATTAGTTTTTCCCTCTCTCCCCATACTCACGACTGGCTTTTCCTGTCCTCTTTTCCCCCTGAGACGGAACAGGAGAAGAGCAGACAGCTGTTACAATAGCCAGTGTTCAGCAGGCTGCAGCATTTGGTGACCATAACATACAATATCAGTTCCGCACAGAAGGTGGTCAGGTAAGTTACTAATGGATAGCATTATGGCACTACTTATGATTTCAGTAGTTTTTTTTTTTTTTTTTTACCAATTTCAGAAAGACATAAAGTGGCCCTAATGGCTCATGGGCTTAGAGTTTTAGGGTAAAATTGCATCAGTTCAGCACTCACAACAGAAAACAAAACACTCCAGAATTACTTTAAGTGTCAGGTTGAATAAACGTTCAAGGGCTGTTTGTGCAGAGGCGTAATTAGAATCTGACAGAGCTCCATTACACATTGATTCACCCCACATGCATGTACTCTCTAGGATTAAGGCTTTGTGAGTGTTTTGGTGTCACCTCATGGTGAGAAAAAACCTTAGCTGATCTCATAAACAGTCCCTCCTGTGTAAGGATGGGGGCTCCTGTTATGCTATAGCGGGTTTTCTCCAGCCCTTCGGCTCCCTCCTCTTTTCAAAAGACAAGTCAGGAGGATAGCCGGCTCTAAATTGCCTGGAGGTATGAATGTGTGGTTTTCTTTTTCTCGTCCCATGATTGACTGCTGACCTTTGTTAAGAGTGTCTCCCTGCCGTCCCTCCACCCTCCCTCCAGTGTTGGTTTGGGTTAGGTGGTCAATGATGGACAGGAGGTTAACGGCACAAATAAAACAATTGGAGAAAGTAAATGTTTGTTAGATATGTTGTTTTAACCTTTTTGGGATGATTTACACAGGAGGGGAATTAAGTCAGTGATCCATGTGGCTCATTTGGCGTAAACAAGGCGAGTGTGAGCGATCATGTGATTCCAGTCTGGCTTGGGATTGGCATGGGGCCGCTGTCACATGTCAGTCAGGAGGAGAGTCACATGATGAATGGATACAAATACTGATTCTTGGAACAAACAAGCTCATTTTCTCGACCTGTTTTTAAAATTGAATCAGGCACATTCTGAAGCATAAGCAAATTGAGAGCGATACAATATGCTCATGCTTCAGAATGTGCCTGAAGTGAGATCAATGCCCCACTGCGAGATACTGGGCTCGGATTAACTGAAGCGGTCGCAATGCTAAACAAATCTACAAGTCAGGTAGGCTTTGGATTTGGACCTGTTGAAGAGACAGGTAAATGAAATAAAAAGCAACCATTTGCCTTTTTCCCTTTAATTTTTCTCTCGTGTTTCGCCTCCGTGCAGGTGACGTACCGTGTTGTTCATGTGACTGACCAGCAGCTGGAGGGAAGAGATGATGGTGGAGGAGCAGTGAGTGTCGTCTCCACAGCCGCCTTCACCGGGGCTCCTCAGGCTGTGGCTCAGGTACCAAAATCCCCCATTTTTATTTTATTTTTAAAAGCTAAGTGCATGCTTTGGTCTTCAAGTACTACCACAGCCTGTAAGGGTAAGGCTGATGATATTTCACATGGACCATGCAAAGTTTGGAAAGTTTGGCAAATGCTTATTTTTAACTGTTCTATTTTCATGATTGGTAATTTTCTTGACTTTAATAACACTTTTATAATTCAATTATTAGGGGTATGAAAATAAATCCATCCTGATTGCTGTATTGACTAAAGAATGAGTGATGCAATATCATTGATGCAAACTGAAAATATCAATACATATTCAGATTGTTCATGCCTTTAATGTGAATTTTCCGCTTATATACAAAATAATCAATTGATAAAACGCTAAAATCATATTTTAATTGCCTTTTATACGTTTGTATAAGTGTATGTAAACTGGGAGGCTTTGTAATATCCGCAAAAATTATATTGTTCAAGGAATCAATCTACTAATACACTGTGATGAAACTCCTGACTTACATCCCAAGGAAATGTTATTTCAGGATAATCTGATAATTATCTCTTTGAACAGATACACATATTGTTACAACAGTAACAGTGTTATAAGCAAACATGAAACCATAATTAAATTACTTTATTAAAAATATAATTCTATTAGGGTGTTTGTTTTTAAAAGCAGTTAAATTCAGAAAAGGCAATATTGTTTTTCTGTGGCATTTATAGCTTAATAGGTCCCCTGTTGATTTCTTACTATGGCAATAAGCAAAACATTGAATAATCTGAATCAAAGCATACAATCAAAGTTGATATGAAATACTGTGCTACAAATTAATCCATATGATGATGAGGCGGAGACAGATTCAATAGTCTGAAAGTTTTGTTTTAAGTGCCTTGAAATTGCATAAAGGGGGTTGAATTGTACTTTTAATAGCTCTATGAACCCTGATTTCAGATATTATTCAAACAGTCTGCTGGAAGAAATTAAACCCATCACTGTCACATTGTCATGCCAAAAAAACCAACGTTGTCCAGTTACTTATAAATACACACAAAAGACAGTATGGTTTGTATTAGATGCCTCATTAATCAGGTGTGATTAAAGCTGCAGGTGTAGGGGATTCTTCTGTGTTGGTCAAACTAGCAAAACAGTGTAAAGAGTGAAGCATGTGTTTGAGCTACTTGCAGAGATTCAAAGTGCAGCTGAAGAATAAAACACAAAAGCAATGCTCCTAATCATATTTCTAGTTAAAAATAGCCATTTTTCCTGCAGGAAGATCTCTTTGTTTTATTTGTGTTGCACTGATAACATTACTGACCTTATTGTTGTCTTTGCTAACAAGATCACTGCTACTGCCTGTTGCCTCCCTCAATACCACTTGTCAAACTGCACCATGTCTTGCTTGGGGGTCCAGAGGGGATGCCAGTATTGAGTGTGACAGAGACTGAGGTGTGCGTTTACCTGCTGTGACTGCTCCATTGCTACTTGTTCAAGCCTCTCCTCTGTGTCTCTCTTTTCTGTCACAGGCTGTGATCCAAAACCCTTTCAGTAATGGAGGAAGCCCAGCGGGCGAGGCTGTGGGAGGGGAGACACGCTTCGCTTACTTCCCCGCAACTGCGGTGAGCGACGGGACTGTGTCTGTGCAGGCCGCCGCGGACCCCACGCTCACACAGGCAGGGGGTGAGTCAGCTCTCACACTTAATTTGGGTTGAAGTTTACCACAGAGTCACAGAAAATAATGGCTAAATTAGCCCCACAGCAAACAGGAGTGCATTGAGTACCGTAATTTGAGAACAGCAGCCCTTTTCTCAGGAGTTGTAAGTAAACCAAGATCCCCACAGCTTAAGCTGATGAGAAAGAAACAGGACCCTAAGAAGAACTCTCCAGTGTAAATAATGCCACTTTTTTTTTTTTTTCCAAATACCATCATTGAGATACGATGTGACACAAGTAGACAGCCTTTCATCTAACCGTGCCCCAACACACACACTAACACACAGATTCCTTAGAAGATTTCTTAGTTTTATGTCAGAAACATTTGCTGCAGTGGTTGAATTTTACTTCCTCGAACATTATGCAAAGAACACAAGCCAGATATCATCAGAGGCTGAAACCAAGTCAGTTACGCTGGTCATATTACATGTCACATGTCCACCCACTCTACTTATCTTCCTGTTTTTCCCGCCATATGTCGCCGTCTGGCTGCACTAAGTGTCCTTGTGGTTTCGTGGTGGTGATCCAGACGAGGCTTGTGGGCTGTCAGCGAGGGTGGTCAGGGCACAGTCGACCTATAGCGCAGGATGTAGACCTCTGGCTCTGTTACACACAACCAGCAGCTGCTTGTTCTGGCATACTGTTGCCTAGACAGTGTTAATGGGAAGACCTTGTAATTAATCACCCTGTGTTTCTGCTGGTGTCTGTGTTTTTTGCCGCACTGTTGGCCCGGACTTTTGTTCTGCACAGGCATGAAACTGGGACCTAGATGAGACCTGCACCCTCATCTTCAGACCCAGTTCAAATCAGATAAGATATCTGATGATAGTTTTAAGGGAGAGATTTGAATAATGCTGTTGTTTTTTCCAAATAACACAACAAGCCATTGATATTTAAAGAACTAATATATATTACAAAACCAGCAGCATGTCCCCTCATTTGAAAAGCTGAAATATGGTGCAGTTCTGCTTGAAAAGAGTACAGAAACAATAAATTAATTTTCAGAGTATTTGCTGACTTATTGATTGACAGAAAATTAATATGCTGTTGCAGCTTTAAGTGATGCATTCACAGAGCTGAACAAAACAATGCAGCTTGTAATAGCTAAAAAACAGTTTTCTCACGTCCAAGTACAACCACATGGCACTACAGTGTTTCATTATAGTAAATCTTCTTCCTTGCCTCTAGTAATTAAGCTAAGTTTTTTTTTTTGGCAATATAATGAACCTGGAACATCTTTTCCAGGTAACCATTACAATTCAATCATTCTCTGAAAAGAACAATACACAGAGACATGGTCATTATGTTCTTTCAGCGAGGGAGCCTTCCCCTCTCTTTTCATTTTTAGTTTTGATGAGCTCTTCTTTAACTAGCTTTTTTTTTTTTTTGCATTTTATCCATTACTGACAGCGTTTTGAGGCTAATGCAACACACTCTGCTTGTCTCTTTTTGACCGTGTGTCATCCATCCATCACATGACGCACATTCAGAGAAGTCTGGCGCCCTGAAGGCCATTTAGCAGTCCCAATTGACACACTTCAATTAAAAGCGTAATAATACACTTAAAGGGCAGCAGCCTGAAAAACAGTTGCTTGTTGTGAGCTGCTGCTTGTTGTCACCGCGGAAAGGGAAGAGGACCATGAGGTGTCTTTGCTGTGGGTAAGGACTGGAGCCAGAGGCTTGCAGGAGGAAGTGGGCAGCTGTCTGTCTCTTCTGTGAGCCTGGGGCAGTGTAAGCAGGCATGACATGCTGGCTGAGGAGTGCACTGTCGGGTGTGGGAGGAAAGTGCTTTACAAGCTGCCATCTCCTACGAGGTGAGGGATAGTGTGGGATTGTGCATGGGGCTCTGGCAATGAACCACTCTCTGGAAAGACTAGATCCAGGGGTGAGCAGTACTTAACCTTTCTGCAGAGTGTCAAACGTCCTTGTGCAGCCATCATCATTTTGGGTTCTTACTTTCACAACAGTATTCCCACCCCATAAAACATCAACCCTTTTTAAAAAAAAAAACTTTTTTATTACCTTTCTTCTTGCTCCTGTCACATTTTACCCACTCTGGCCTTATTTTTCATCAATATAAATCACACCTCTATGGAATCAGTACAAACATGTCATTTGTGCAGTTAAATCCTTAAATACAGAAAAGAATTTATTATTATTACAAAGAGATCTCTTTCTACATAGCAACACACTTTTTTACAAAATGTTCACAAATGTTAAAAAGTATTTAATTGATTTCAAGTCTTTCTTGTCCTTTCCTCTCTGCTCTGTGTAAATAGGCTGCAATTTAATCCACGTTTTACTGAATTTAAGCGACAAAGTTGTTTATTTATCTTCTTTATTTAAATATAAATGAGACATATATCATGAAGTACTTTAATGGTTTATCACTATTTTAAGCTTAGATTTGGACTGTTGAAATTCTGAGAACCCCAATATAATTTCTGTTAAAAAAAGACACATTTCTTTTAAAAACCCACCGGTGGGTTTTGGGTTTCAGAGGATTGTTTCCTGCTGCAAGAGAGCATTGTCATTGAAAGAACAAAATTTAGTTCAGTTTCTCTGTACAGTTTTAAATTGAATATATCTTCTGTTTTATTCTCTTTTATTCATGTTTTAGACTAATTGCCAGCTTTCTGGAATCCACGTTATACTTCTCTTGGTATCTGGTGCCTCTGTGGCTGGTTTTGAGTGATGGGATATTTATTTTTCTCAAAAATGGCTTTTAATAGTATTTTTTATTGAATGGACAGAGCAGGTTGACATTCTTCATCCAAAAGAAAGATAATCTGTTTGTCGTGTGCTAAAAGAGACGGGTCCTGCTAAACTAGGACTGTAGAATTTGAGCTTTTGTCAGAAACACGAATATTGCAGGTTTTTGTTTTGACTGTCTCGGGAACAGGCTTAGGGGAGTCTTGGCGTTTTTTCCATCTCCATGTTGATTGCACATGTTTCCAGGAGTGTTGTTTATTCCTAATAAGTGTTGTTTGTTGTGTGTCCCTGAGGATTTAGGGTGTGATGAGGTGTAAACGCTCTTATTTGTTGTGTGATGTGTCTTTAAAGCAACAATAGTCAGACTTTAATATTCATTTTACCCTCTTATTTTTTCTGCATTGCTAACTGATGACTGCCGTGTCTTCCACAGGTCAGTTTTATGTGATGATGACCCCCCCAGACGTCATTCAGACAGGCACACCGCGAACCATCGCCCCACGCACACAGCCCTACCCTGCGTAAGTATCAGCTCTGACAGTCGCTGTCTGGTAAATACAGACAGCATTTATGTTTCAGACTGAAAATTGGTCATTTTGGTGAGTTTAGCAGACAAGTTGTGAAATGCTTGAAGGTGAATTCTGGTCTGACAAATTGCTTTTTAATGGTTTAGTATTCTGAACCATTCACGGCTATTAATTGCATAAAATTTCAGATAAGACGTTTTTTTGTCACAGCTGTAACCAGTTTTTGGAAGAATAAGACACATTACAGTTTGTGACGCTGCAGAACAAATCCCCAAAAGCTTGACACAGACTTATTCAGATCAAGGAACCCCACCTGGCAAATCCTGAGATATACAACACTTAAATCAACATCAATACATATCGAGTGAACAAAGCATGCTGAATTCACATAAATCTAAATGCTAATGCAGGAGGAGGCAGGGGAAGTGGAGGCAGTGAAATTGCTGAGAAGTGTGCAGGGATTTGGTGTTTTGCAGAGGTGTTTGGAGAGAGAAAGAGCACCAAGATCTGTTAATATGGACCACCTAGGTGTTTGAGATCAATCAGGTTGATCAATGGATCGACATAATGATAATAAAACAACTTCCACACCTACCTGAGCTACCATGAGACTCAATTTATGCAGCAAGACTGCAGTGCTGCTTCCAGGGGAGTCTATATCATCTCCTTCCTGAGTTTGCTGCAAAGGTTCATTTTATATTAACGTTTTTTTTATTTTATCTTAGCACACCCAGGCTTTTCTTCCTCTCCAAAATCTTCTTATGTTGTTTATCCCTAAAATTCACAACATGGATCATTATAATCACGCATCAAAAGGCTCTCTCCAACTGTTAGCCACATGCTGCTGATTGCCGTTATTAAGATAATCAGCAGGCTCACGTGAGCCCAGACAAACTGAGTTGTCATTTTAAATGCACGATACCAGTCTTGTCCTGGCCTACTGTGGATACTTATTCAGAAAAAGAAGCTTTATTTCAGATTTAGAGTTCACTTGAGCGCCAGAAACCCACTGACACATGAGCCACAGTGCTGAGAAATGCAATTTAGTATAGCCAGTTTCCTGTAACAATGTTTTTTTCCTTGTTTGGTTAAAGCACAGCAATTTACTCATTTGGTCAGCCAAAATGACCACATGACCCATTATCAAATTGAGTTAGCATTGACCTAAGTGGATATTCCTCCATTTTCTGTGTGGCTTAAACTTTCACACGTGAAACTGCATTATAGTTATTGGTTGGATCACCTATAAGGAGAGGCAGTTGTTATAGGACACAACACGTCCACACTGGTTTTTAGCACATAAGCTCCTGTTTATCTTTTCTTTATGATAATAATTACGAAAAAAAGAGCCAATATACTATTAGCTGTCTGTGCCTCTCATTCGCCATTGTTCGGTTTGGGTAAAACTGCATATGGTGCGACAAAAAGGACTTTGACTGGTTCTGTGATTTTGAAGAACTTTGGATTTCTCAGAGATTTAGCCTCCTTTGTTGTGGGCAGCATTACGGGGACTTGTCGATCCGCCTTAAATTTTGGCAGCAGCTCTGCCGCTTTTGATGTTGCTTGATATTCACAGCGTACAACAGACAGCTTTTCAGTCAAGAGTAAAGAACGAGCTTTGTTGCTGTGTACGTCTGCATTGCAATGTGTTGAAATACAAAGTGAATTGTTCTTTTTATTCCATCTCTCACAATGCCTATCTGCAATATGTTTGTTTCTATTTATTTCCTCTGCCATGAATTATTTATGATTTTTGACACAAGCGTCAGAGTTATATTTAGGTGTAAACTAATGAACAGTGACATGTGAGTAAAATGAATGAAAATTTCCCACCCTATGTGCCGTTCGCAGAGATGAAAACGAGCTGCTGCAGCATGAAGGTTTAAACTGGTGAGGACAGTTTCCACATTACTCTCACACTCAAATGAACACTCACATGCAAATGAACCAATCAAATTAGATCACAAGAAGAGAGAAGAAGCACACAAACCTATGTCCTCCTCTCCTCTCCGCACCTCCCCTCCCACAAGTCCCTGGTGATTCTCCCTGCTCTTGATGTGTGAAGACACAGATGTAGCGTTTCTTCACTGCTGACCCCGATCCATTGTTGTTAGTTGTGCTTGTGGCAAACTTGTTTCTCCATTAGGACTTAAAAAATTAGGTCAGTGTTCTCCATCTGGAAACAAATGGCTTGTTCCACACTTTTATTTTAGTATCATTTTCAAAGTGTCCTCTGTTGTAGTTGTTTGAGTTTTGTTCTCAGTTAGCCTAGTTTTTAATGAGTTAGTTTTTTTTTTTGAGCTTATAAAAGGTGGAATGTGTAGCGCTGACAGGAATACTGTGAAAAAATTAAAACTATGTTGTCAGTCTCTTTTACATATTTGTTAGCACAGAAGGTAGCCATTAAAGGCCTTTACACACCAGTTTTTTTTGTAAGGTTAATTTGCAAATATATCTTTTTGTAATTGTTGTTGTGTCCTGAGTGCTTTGATGGGAATATTACTGTAGTGTGTAGCAGAAGTTTTTTAATGAGTATTTTACCGATATCCAGTCCCAATCTGATACTTGCACTGCAAATTTGCAAAGCTATCAGTATGAATAGATGGAAATAATCATAGGGATATATTTAATTATTTCAGCATTGTGTATTTGTCACAGCCCCAGTGTGAAAAGGTCTTTAGGCTCTTCTTTGTTCATAACATCTAACTGAGAAAATATCAAACCCAAGTTGCAGTCACCTGTATCTCAATGTTCACTTAAATTAATTACTGTAAAGGCCCTGGATTGATGCAATTCTGCAGCCTAATGACAGAAGGAGTGACAATTGCATTTCCCCTCCGAGGATCAATATAAGACTACACAAATTTAGTCCTCTTCAACATCCATGCTTCAATTATATGGATGAAGCACCTGAGTAGCAGGGTTGTGTACTGCTCATTTTCTGAATTTCCCCAGCAACAATAACTCTCAGGAGCACTCATGAGGTGTGCCTCTATAACTTGTTAAAGGGGGGAAAAAGACGTCCCTCTCGGCCTGTACATTTAGTTATTCATACAGTCATCCACATTTTTTTTTACACTCTGCCTAAGAGTACTGTTGGGCTGAATCCATTATACAGCTGAA
Source organism: Hypoplectrus providencianus (assembly GCA_028566105.1). Lineage (NCBI taxonomy): Eukaryota > Metazoa > Chordata > Actinopteri > Perciformes > Serranidae > Hypoplectrus > Hypoplectrus providencianus. The sequence goes on from JAOWBC010001592.1 coordinate 14,124,046, forward strand.
ATCCCATTAAGATGCGTTGAGATACAAGCGAGACTGCAGTTTGGCTTGGCTGACTATCTCAAACAGAGATATCAGCAGTCGAGTTGTGTTGATGGGTCACACATTCACTGCTGTAGAATAAAGATGTGTCGCAGAGAGACAGACAAGGAACGAGAATGACCTTACAGGACATTATTAACTTCATGCACCGAGTAAGCAGAAATTCAGCTGATAAACAATGGTTGCATTATTTTTTAAAAGGTTTTCTGCAGTAAAGGGAAAAAAACTGCAGTGAGTGAGAGTGAGTTGTTAAGATATTCAGTCGGCCACTTATATGCTTATAAGCGAGTGTGTTATTGGTCCGTGCATGCTGTGGTGGGTGGTTGGATAAGTCTCCCTGTCACGTCTCGGGAACTTAATTAACAGAATACCTAAGGGAGGACACAGACAAGAGACAGTTGTGTCATTAGCCGTAAGCCCAGACTCCAATAGACAGCATCTGTTTTTTTACAGTGTTGTAGTTTTACAGCATAATAAAGCAGAGAGCTCCCTTCAGGCCACACCTGGGAAGAGGACAGCCAACAAGAATAAGAAGGTTGGACGGGTCTCAGCATTCCAGTCAAAGCATCCCGGCTTCAGGGCATCAGGCCTGCACATGCAGCCGCATATGACTGTGCATCTTTCAGTTCTTCTACCAAAAGCACCCCACAGCGTCCTTTTTAATAGCACACGGGTGGAGGCAAAGGCTGTGATTACAAAAGGCTTGAATTTAAAGATAACAGTGAAGAATGGTTTTCAATAGGCACAGGATTAGGTGAATTTGGGGGATTGGATTGGATTTGTTCCTGATTGTAGGGTAGCCAGAGATGGGAGATATTGTAGTGTGTGAAAAGTGTTTTATTTCCTGTCTGTCCGCAGGAAAATGGACGGCCCGCGAACACCGAGAGATGAAAGGAGAAGAGCGCAACATAATGAAGGTGGGTAATTAGCGATGATTGTGGCTTTTGATTTCATCTGACTGTCCAACACAATGCAGTGTGATGCCTAAATGGACCATTTTTATTGAAAAAAAAATCACAAGGCCTGTCAAAATATTAAAAATAGATAATATGCTCACGTACCAACCACTAGAGGGTGCTGTTGAGCTGCTAAAGTCAGGCAGTAATTGGCACCTATAGTACAGTGAAATGAATGTTGGAGGAAATTAAAAAAACAAAATCAGGTGAGGCTGTTTTTTTCATCTCTATATACATTCATATTTTCTTTTACTTTCTGTCAGTTGAGAGGCGGCGAAGAGACAAGATCAACAACTGGATCGTCACACTATCCAAGATCATCCCAGACTGCAATATGGACAGCACCAAGACCGGAGCAGTAAGCGGTCTTACATCACTCTGCACTGCTGCAACTTTTCACAGACATGCCTTTTTTTTAATTTTAATGTTAACCCATCATCTCTGTCCTTCTAGAGCAAAGGAGGCATCCTGTCTAAAGCTTGTGACTACATCCGTGAGCTGAGGCAAAGCAACCAGCGACTGCAGGAAAGTCTGAAGGAGGTGGAGAGGATACAAGTGGACAACGAGTTGTGCAGGCAGCAGGTATGAAGTCTACAAATATTTGCATCAAGTAGACTTTCCAGGACTAGAAAAATGGGTAAAGGAGGCCTATGAATGATAATGTCAGAATCCTCTTTTGAGGTGTTGGGGTGTAGCAGATAAACAGAGTCACATATAATAGGGCGTCCATAGTGGGCTGCATGTGTGCCTGTGAAGATTGCCACTGCATTGAAAAGATTAGTTTGCTTTGGAGTGCATTGCAACATCCTTTCACTTAAGTCTCATAAGCATGAAATCCACCTAGCCCCGTACGCATCTTCATTTCTCCAAAAACAAACCCCCTGCGACTTGAGCCTGTGTAGCTGATCATCACAGCCTGACAAAAAGGATCAAAAGAGTTTGCGCTTATATAATAAGAAGAGTTACCTGAAATCAGCGCTTTGAGAGACTGTGGGAATAGTATACACAGGGGTTGTGTGAGAACTAACTGCATGCTAATGCACTCAAAGTATTGTGAAATTTTGCAGCTCTGAGGCTGCCACATCTCCCCATTGAATCCCAGGTCTACACAGCTCTCGGCAATATATTCTTATTCTGATGCTCAAAGCTCAATATCCATTGCTCAGTCCCTCAGTGGGGAGGCAGAGAACTCAGGATTCACCCAAGGGAAATGTAGGGGAGATGACATACCTCAAGATTTGATAATCCAGTTGGTTGTGGACAGGGGTGTCTTTGAAAAAGGCAGCACATACTACTCCTTAATCCCAGGGATTGAATTGCCCGGTGTGTACATTACACACAGACGGCACTCTCGTTCTTCAAACGAAAAAGTTTGCTCTGTAAACTTGGAGCTATATTTAGCTGTCACGGGGATGAAGATGTTGATAATGAGTTTTTTTTTTCCCTTTGCTCTTTGTTCTTCAGATTGAAGAGCTGAAGAACGAGAACGCTTTGCTTCGAGCACAGCTCCAGCAGCACGGCATCGAGATGGTCGGAGAGACACCGCCGCAGTGAAGCGGAGACGAAAGGAGCAGGAGCGGCAGCACGACCCAGACATACGACCGACACGATGGAAAAGAAGGCAAGATGACGGCGAGGAAGAAAAAAGGACTTGTGAAGAATCACTTTCTTTTTTTAGTGAACGCATCCTTCCCTGGGTTCCCAGGTTTTGCGAACCCTTTACCGGCCAATTGTGGCTGTACTTGACTGTTCCAACCCTATTGAGATAACCACCCATTACTACTCAGTAGAAATGTGCTCCAAGAAAAGATGCCCTCTCACCGCCATCAGAGTGCTTTACGAGCACCAGCTTTGAAAGACAACCTCTGCTGAACTCCTCCTTTGTTTTGTATTTATGTAGCCTCACCCATGGACTATGATGTTTGTCATTTAATTTTGTTTCCTGTCAGTGTACTACCCCCCAAAAAATGATTGATTTTGACTTAGTTCATGCTCTTTTTTTGTTTGTGTTTTGGATTTCTGTATTAATATGTTGTTTTTAGCTGCTTTAATTTATTAGTCCGCTTGCTGACAGAAGCCTTGATGGAGACCAGTTACAAAGAAGCTCATGCACCCCCAGAGAAGCAGAATGAATTTTAAGTGGGAAAAACATCAAAGCAAGGCAAAACATTATGATGCTACAGACAGGAATAATGTGACACACACAGCTTACCTACACCCAAAGACAAACAAGGAGCTGTGCCGGACTGTGCTTCAGGGCTGATTTATGTAAATAAGACTTCTCATGTTTTAATACAAATGTTACAGAATGTTAGAGCAGATTATCTCTGGGAGTAAACAATCAATAACTCATTAAGTTCATGCTGGCCCTTTGTCATAATAATTAGCATGACGAGTGTGCAATTGTGGAGCTTAATTTGGAAAAAAAATAGTGACATACTTGAATTGTTGGGCATTTGCTTAACCAGGAAATTAACTCAAAAGTCAACAAAATCACTTGTAAAGATCCGACTGTTCAAATGCTATTTAATTTTAAATTGATATACTTGTGTGAATCATGATTAACGAACCCGGCAGGCTGGATTGTGGACTGGAGATGGGGTGCGGTGCAAATTCCAACTTTTGCCAAACTATATATAGATACTGTGGGTTTTATTTTTATCTTTTGTTCATGTGTGATTCACCGGTGTCTCAATACGTGTAAGAATAATCCCCACATGTTTCATTTCAAGCTGTTTGCTCTATTTTGGTATTGCAACACTTCAAATGCAGCTCAACGCACAAGGGGGGGAGGCACCCTGGAGAGCGGCACTCAAAGACTCTGCTCACTATGGAAAAGGAGTACACAGAAATTCTGTGTTGCACTTCTTAGTTGAGCACAACTCGTTCTCCATGAAATGAAGGAATAGTTTCAAAGTGGGGAAACTTGGAGACGATCTCATACATTTCTCCTCCCACTCAGGCGAACAATAAGTAAACTGTAATTGGTTGTACAAACAGCAAACGCCAATATTAACATTGTTGATGATTTTGTGAATGAATATACATGATGTATTTTTGTTCCGCTTTGGGCAATGTGAGTGGAAGAGAGATATCAAGCTTCGGAGCCACTTATTAGAGCGCGATTGCTTCTCCCTGTGTCAACAGCTCAGGATCCAGCAAAGCAAAACCAACACTCAGACCCCTGGCAAAATCAGGCAGACTATCACATTTTAATATCTCAGACTCGGCAAGTTAACAGCTTGGGCTTTGGAAGTGCTGTTCTGCTACTACTGCTTCATTCAAATCTGATATGGATGGTGTCTGATCTATCAAACAAGGCTCCTAGCCAAAGTTGAATGATAGATGTTTTGCAGTAGAATTTTTTACACCTCAGTGGGAGCAGAGTGGGGAATGTGAATGTGAAGACATGAATAATGCTTTGGAAGAAGAATGTTCACAAATGAAAGGTCACTTGTGGCTAATTCTTTTTTTCTCGCGTTTCTTTTTTGAAATGGCAAAAGAAAGAAAAAAGACTCCTTTTCTCTCTGTAGCAGCCTCACTGTTCTCAGGTTAGATTTTAAGACATTTTTTCTAAGTAAAATGGTGGAAAATAAAACTTTCACTAGCTATTAACCTTTATTGACTTTGGCTGTGGCTCTTTGTCTTACTACAGGTCGTACACAAACATCCAGACTTTACTACTTCTGTCAAGTTGGTTTTGAGTTCCTCGTGTGTTTGAGTTAATTTTAGATAATGGGCTCACCACTCTTGAACTGTGACATGTAAAAGCAAAATTAATGTTTTGCCTTCTCTCTTGGCTTTAATTCTTCAGTAGTCATCAGAAGTGGGATCTAGCAATTTTCTGCAAGTCACAGGTTAAGTCTCAAGATTTAAATTAATAGTTTAGAGTCCTAAATAAAAGATAATCTTCATCAACTGAATACAATTTGAACAACAGAGGGATAATATATCAAATTTATGAAAGTCATGAATGCTTCAAAAGTTGTATTTATTTGTTAAAACAACTGAACTTAATCATAAAACATATATAACATGACTTTGGGGAAGGTATGAATTATTTCAAGTCTTTTTTGATTTTGTCAAGTCCAGTCCAAAGTCGTCAAATCTGTGACTTTCATGTCAGTCATGTGACTTACATCTACTCCTCAGGTGGTCATCAAGTGTCTCCATCTCAGAATAGCAGGCCAACTTGAATTGTTGATTTTTTTTTTACAACTCATTTCATTCAACCCAACTGGAACCAAATTGGGTACGAGGCAATTTCACTATTACCATGTATATTTGTTACTAAACGTTTATGGAGAAAAATGCAAGTTTGTTTTGTGCTCATTATGATTTTTTTTTTTTTTTTTAATCAGCTCGTCTGCTGCATGGGCACTGTGTGTGTGGTTTGACCAGATCTGAGCAACAGTTCAGGCAACATGAGCAAACAACCTGCCAACTGTCATCACAGGTTCAATTCAAAGACTGCCAAATCCTGATTGGTTTACAGAAGTATATGACATCACATATTTCAAATTGAGAAGAAAATAGATTAAACACAAATTCAGTAATCTCACAAAACAAAACAGTGTCCATGCTGAAGGATTTAGCTGCATCTAGAGGCAGAGGCTGCAGATTGCAGACACTGACAGTGGTTTTCAGGTAACAAAAGCCCTCTCAAGCTTGTGTTTTGTAGTTCATTCCAAATCACTGGAGAAACATAGCAGGCGCTGTGAAGGACGACCTGCTCTATATGCAGACACGAATGGTTTATTCTAAGCAAACTAAAACCAAATAATTATTAGATTCAAGTAATTATACTCTCCAAACTCTCCTCTTATATTCTCCAAAATCCAACACACACTGATCCTTAAAGACAGATAGATTTAAACTGCTTCAAATCAAAGATCCTGAGTCTGATTCCTTTGAAAATTACCACAACTCATTCTGCATAAAAGCCTGAATATTCTTCCACATGGTGGGCAGATATTGCTCATCCAATCATCACAATTAGCTGTGTTTTTATAGGAGGATTATGCATCCTTGGAGAAAGCGTGCACCCTCTGCGAACTCTCCACTTCTTCCGATCGATTGATCAACACACTGGTAAAATTGAAACCAGTGAGTAGTTAGAACACACAGAGGGCACCTTGGGTGAGAAAGATCAATGGTGGATAAAAGGCACATCTAAGCCCTCAGTGAGATTGAGTTTGACTTTGCGGGTCAAGGCGTTTAAGCATCATTCTGCTGTTGTTAAAAAGGGAGCAGTCGTGATTTAGATAATCTTTTAAGTGCAGACTGAGATGCTGTACACGGCCAAACTGTAAGACTATTTATAACTCACACACTTATTATCTATCAGTATTCATTAGGCTGACACTGTGTTGAATTTGCCTTGGTTTTGTCTTGCCGCCCCCCTTCAGTGTCTCCAGCTGCCATTCAAACACACACAGCTAGCCAGGCAGGCGTCTGTGTGTCCCTGTCTCTATTTGAAGTGGCTGATCTCTGATCCTACGTACCTTTCTGATTGGGACATACTATTCTCTGTCTGTCTGTCTGCCTCTTTCAACCTAAACCTGTAAAAGCTCTCTGACAAGAACCATGCAGAGTTGAAATGAAGTCAGGCTGGAAAAGAAAATCTAAAAACGACATACAGAGTTTTTTCCCTAGCAAATGTAATATGATGCAAGTACCAGGGAATGTCACTTTTATCTCTCAGTGCAGATAATTCACTTACAATTAATTGATGTATTAATTGGAAGAGGGGAGCGTCTCCACTTTGGAGCAATAAATTGTTATTGCTGAAATTATATTTAATGGATTTGAAACAATGGCTCTTTCCGGTCAGTACCGAGCAAATGAATGTTTCCACTTTTGCCTGGAGGGTGGGATAAAGCCACCTGTCGTAAAATCCTTTATGTGAATTGGAAAATACCATTTCAGATTTGTGTTTAGGCACATCTACAAAAGGCACATGGTCGACTGATTTTCATTGAACCCGTGCTGGCCAACACATTCTGCTGGAAAGCCACAGCTTCATGTCCTGCAGGCATGTCTTGCCTTTGTGCTGTTTGAGCTCCAGGAGCGCTCTGTCAGGAGCATGTATTGTCCACTGCCTCAGCCTGTTTCACATTCCCTCTCTCAGAGGTTGTTATTTGTTGAAAAATGGCTGACAGAAAGAGTCTTATTCCATCTGACATACAATGCTCCTCATACCTTGTATACCACACTGACTCTCATCTTTCCCGGGCCTACATTAATAACTACACAGCCTCTGTCTCGCTCGTAATAGTAGTATCAGCACAAAGGTATGTATTCTGCTGCTGTCAAGAGATGGGGGGGTGGACATGAGCTCAGATTCTTTTTGCTTTTTTTCCCCCAGTAGCCATGGTTTTGGATTTTATAGTATTTGATTCAACTTACGGATTTTTTTTATTTGCATGTGTTGACTGAATGTGTGGACATTTTTTACTTAATGTTTTGGATCACACAGTGAGGAAAAAAGAAGAAGCAGTGGAAGGTGTAGTTTCTGAAAGTAATGCACATGATATGGTCTGGTATATTAGGATATATAACACAAAAATATCATTATTTCTTACTTAAATTGAGTACCTATTATTTGAAGTTCATTAATAAATGAAAACTATACATTTTTCCTGTATATTATTTTGTCGTCGGTTGCAGTGTTGAAGATATCAGTCGTGCAGATGTTTGCTGTAGAGCTTTTGGCACCACAAGGGCCATTGTTCCATTATATCTAAGAGAAGCCAATTTCTTTTTATAGTAATCATGATCCGGTTTAACGAAGATTAGTGGTCTTTGATATGGGCTTTTCATTTGCTGAGACAGACATTTTGAAAGCAGTATGGTCCATTGTTATATGTGTAATACAGACACCTTTTTTTTTTTTTTCTAAGCTTCCAATTATATCCAACAATTTGGTAAACAGTATGTATTGACTGTTTGCTTCTAAGTGGATCTGCACTGTCTTTACTGCTTTTATTTTACAGATTAAAATGTATTAACAGATTTATAACAAATTATAAATGTTAAGAGTTTATACCAGCACTTCTGATTTCTGAGAGAAACAATGTAAGTGTTAAGGCCTTGTTGTGGTATTGGGTAACCTTTATTTTGCCCTGTGAACACAGGCATTAGCCGCTGCTGATTACCTCTTAAGTGGGATTATTCCACTCCATTAATTGGCAGTCCCATTAAATGGCCTATGACTTTTGAATATCATGAGACAAGAGAAGACAAATATCTCTGTTGATGTGTCCAACAATCCAAAACTGCCACCAAAAAACATCCAGATTGACAAGTAGCAGCTAAAGGATGAGGAAAAATCTAATTTAAGCTCAGCGTTCAACATTTTTGTCTTTATTTCTGTGCATTTTTGAAAATCTTACAGATGACGACGTGATGGATCAGCAACACAGGAAATTATGGAAGTAGTTTCTGGAAATATATTTCAAATGAGACACGACTGTAGGACATAATGTAAATAACACAACTGTTTGTTGAGCTAGCAGTGCAAACTTTCTCCCTCCCACTGTATCTAACGGCCTCAAAGACCCCCAGAATTATCTGTTTTTGCCTGACGAACCACAGTATTACAAACTCCTTAGAAAAACTCTTTACCCTGTGGCACCTATTTTCATATGTAAACAGAGCACAAATGAGGCTTTCTGACCACAAACACGAATACCAGATGATTCAGGTCAGATGTTATTCTTCTCTATCTTTTATTATATATAGCATTGATCTCACTCTCTCGTTATAGTACATCAATAACCTACAGTGCATTAAATGGCTGATGTG
>JAOWBC010001592.1:14141844-14160204 GCA_028566105.1 Hypoplectrus providencianus
CACACACACACACACACACACACACACACAGTGATCTAGCACTTAGCAAAGGTAAGACCTATAACAAATCGCCTATGTAACCTGTATAACCATCAAACAACACATCCTGGCAAAGACACAACCTCATGTTTTCTAAAAACAACCGACATCAGCTGCTTGTCATTGTAAAATCACAACACCTTTGAAACATATAGAAAATACAGACCAAATTGCAATATAGGCCCAAGTGTGTGAGAACAATATGGGAGAAAGCCTTCAGTGTTTCCAGTATAGACACCAGCTGCTTGACAATTTTATAGCATATCATGAAGTTGCCATTGCACGACTCCACTGACTGAACTCTCTCCCCATATGGAGGATGAGCAACAGCCACAGTGACAGGACGTCAATCACTCACAACGTCAGGACGACCAAATAAACAACAGGAGTACAGTATTTTCTCCTCAGGCAGAGTGACGGCTGCCTCACCGTAGCAACCAGCTGCTATGGCTGCGGCGAGATGATGAAGTTAAAACAAGAATTAGCTAGCTAGCATAGCCTCGCCGCTGCTAAAACAAAACTCATTTAAAAAAAAAAAAAAAACCACTTTTCTCTACCTTATACAACCGGCTTTCTTTTTCTTTGAGAAACTGCTCCACCACATCAGAAAAGTCCACTTCAGGCTGTAGGCCCAGAATAAATTAGGAGCATGTTGACATATCCTTGTTGCCAGTTCATTTGTAATCCTGTGTGAAAAACGAGCGCTCCCATCAGCCGTCTTTCAATTTCAACGGCTCTATCCAAAATCTCGCGGTCACCTGACCTATTAACGTCATCATCATGACGGACACGCCCAACAACCAATCACATTATTTCTCTTATTTTATAATTAAGTAACGCTGCATTCATTGGTTCATATTTGGACAAATAAGCGCACACCTCATTGGTTTGCCAGATGTAATTAAAGAAGAAGAGGACAGGATGAAGTCGCAGCTTGTGGGTTTTGTGGGGGCTCCTAGAGGCCTGACTAAAAATCTAAACCCAAAGGCATACAACGTGTGTCCTATTCAGAATGAAACTTTTAATCAGACACATTTAAATAAAAAAAATCTCCAACTCAACAAAAATGACAAGTTCATATTAAATTTTTTCTTGTTAAGGCAGCATCAAAACTAATTGGCTGCTAGATTAGGCGAGAGCCAGCCGTTTCCCATGATGCCCCTGGTCTTGCAGTTAGTGGAGAGCAACTGTGGCTGCAAAAACTGTGGCTGGCTTAATTTCATGAGGTTAGCATTGCCCACATGTGCAACACAGACACAAATTTAACAGGCATGCATTTTGTGGCGATTGCAGGAGATTTTTTCTGCATTCTGCTCATTGTGAACAAGTCTAATATGATAAAGGAAGTATATCCTTAATGTACACATTCTGCACAAATCTGTACATATGTAAAGGTGTGTGATTTGGGGCACAGGTTTTCCAGCTCTACTTTGCGATGTGTTCTTGGTAAACCCTGACTTTTGGTTGATGTCACAGCAGAAGAAGCACAGGTGAATGGCATTCTGCACAGCAGAGGTCCTGCTGGCTCACTGTCACGCCGTCAAGGATTACTGGGACATTTAATGGAACTGAGTCATTGTCACACATTTGTTTCAGCTGAGCTTGTTATGCTATGACATGTCGGATGTGGAGAGAAAAATGTGGAGAAATCAACCCTCTGATCATTTTGTTACTGACACCTGTGTTTTTTTCCGACTGTGACATATCAAAATGTCTTCTGTGAAAAAAGGCCAATGATACCTGTGAGATTGTATCGTTATTCTGTTGAATTTATTGGCTGCAAATAATGCACGGTGTGAGTCTTTTGTCTGTTTCTATTTTTAGACTGAGTTGTTGACCTGGCACCTGTAAAACATTGCTGGATGTGAATGCTCTGCCCTCTAGTCCTCAGCAGTTTTGTTCAAACCAAAAGGATGGAGCACAATAAATGTGTCCTAGAAAAGAAAAGAAAAAAGACAAACAGAAAAAGCGTTCTTTTGCATAAATTTGGAGGAGGTAAATTGCATCCAATCCATTTTGGATCAGCTTCATCATGATGCATTCAGGCACACCAGCTCGTAGAATTTTATCAATTATATTTACTTCTGAGTTTTCTGGATGTTTTGTTGCATTATAATAAGACACAATATCAAATGATAACAGCAAGACATTCCTGGCTGATTTAGGAACTCATCCAGTCTTTTTCTCTATCCTTTTATTATTCATTTATTTTTTTAAACACATCAACACCAGCATGTGGTGTAAATCCTGTTGTGTGATGGTAGATATCTACAGGTGTTGATGATATCCTCCTGGATGTGATTGTAGTCTGTAGTCTGTAGATTATAAGTATATCCTATATGATGTACAATGAAGATATATGCATGTGTTGATATTGTCATTCAGGTTTTGATCCTCGGCTGTCACCTGTCAATATAATACATGTATTAGATACAGGTGTTTCCAAAAGGTGATATGCTACCCTGAACCTAAAGTAATGTAACACTATGGGATTGTGGTGTTTGGATGTCTCAGTTGAGACGGATGACGAGATATGGGCGATGGAGCAGTTGTGACAATTAACGGACAAATATTACAGCTCTCATATTGCCATTTTGAAACATACACAATTTTGGTTTTTATTTATTATTAAAAATTATATAATTTCCAAGACAGCTGTGTGTTTACACTGATCACAGGCCTCTGTGTCTACAGCGTCTCTGAAACACTTTGATGTTGGAAAAGCACAATACTTTGATAGGAAAATCTTCAGGAAACATACAATCTCTCTTCCTCTCCATGTCAAACTGAGAGCGACACAGTTCCACTCAGATCATTGTACAGCTAATGTGTACAAAAGTCATATTTAAATCTTTTAATCTCATGCTTTTTTAAATTGTGGATGAAACCTTTTGTCAGTGGGGATTCAGGTTGTGCTAAAACACCATCATCTGCTTCAAACTACCTTTTAGTCAAATCCATTTTCCAGGATTAAATTCAGCTACTTGTGATATTGCCGGCAGTGTCATGAAGGTAACTATTTGTCATAATTATGAATCTGTGCAGTGCCGCCTTCAGCTAGAGCCGCACTCCACAGTGAATGTGTGTGCTAGAGGAATGCCGGGATGACCTAAGGGCTCTCGAGACCTGGTGTGATTTGAAAAGACAGGGATGGGAATAGACACAGTTGCTCTCTCACTTTCTTCCCGTCTTCCATTGATCTCGCTCAGAGGCTGAGGAGAGAACATGTTAATCGACTCCATAGTTGCTGAGAAACAGCCTCCCCCATTCCCAAGCTTTTGGAGAACATTTAGAAGCCTGATACTATTGACCGGCGGCCATCATTGAGATTCCAGCACCTCCGCTAAAAGAAAGGGTCTTCTTCCTGCTGCCCATATCACTTTCCCTCACACCCTGTGCAATGCATCACGCCGTACTATTTGCATTTAGATCACCCCTTTTTTTCTTGCATTGCACATTGTGTGTTGGGATCCGAGTCGATACTGTGGTGTGCTCCTAAGGAGAATGGATGGAGGTGGTAATGAAGGCGAACCACCAACACAAACACGCCGCCCGGCCGTTCCTCTGCCCGGCGCCGTGCAGCACCTGGAGCCGTTAGTTTTAATTAGCGGAGGGGAGTGATAGGAGCTCCCCTCCTCTCCCAGCCACCCACCCACCCACCCGCTCTGCTGGAGAGCAGCTGAATACTGATGTGCCCCTCGACTGCTGCACAGTTTTTCTTTTCTTTTATTATTGGTATTTAATTGATATAACAGATTCTGAATGACTCATTCTACGACATGCAAACTCTATAATAAATCAAATACAGAAAGCTGGATTATTTATTTATTTTTTCATTTTGTATTATGAAAATAAAATCATTGAGTGAAGCTGAAATGTTGAGAATAAAGTTGAGAAAATGAAATGTCAAGAATGTGGTCAAAGTTATTATAAGAAAAAATAATGAATTGGAGAGGAGAATTTCTGTTTCCATTTTGAGAATGAATTTGAAATGTTGAAAATAAAGTTGAAATGTCAAGATTAAAGTTAAATTATTGAGAATAAAGTACAAAGGGTGAGGGTAAAAACTGAAATGTTGAGAATAAAGTTCAAATATCAAGCATATTTGTGTGTGTGAGTGTTGAAAACTGAAAACCAAAATGTCAAAAATAAAGTCAAAATGTCAGGAATATTGTTAACTTTCAATTTCAAGTTTGTTACAAAAAAAAAATCTTTTCCAACCTTATTCTCATCATACAAAATAATAATAAAATCTCCTAATTTCTTCCTGCCGGCTCTAATACTGTTCTGTATAATTAAGATTGTTCATTTGGATGGAGGAATAAATAAGCAGGTCATTGTATCATTGAACTCTGTATTCTGGCACAAACGGCTCTGATGCAATGGTAGTTCTTCCAGTATAAAGCACCATGGGGCCTTTGTAGAAATCTGTGTAGGCTGTAAGAGAGAAAAAATGTCAGTTGAGAGATAATGACATATGGTTTATTAGGTGGGCAGCTCTCTGCAGATATTTCATGGGATTAACCTTGTGACAGCTGCGGAAAGTTGAGCAGTGGATTCCAGCATCTTTAAACACTGCCTCCCCTCTCTGACCCTGCTCTCAACACTGATAAGACCTGTAGTCACCTACACTGCCCTGACACTCCACCCACACACTGCACACACGCCATGCTTGCTGAAGTAGAGGAAAAGCAAGTGCACTGTCCTCTAAATTCAGGCAAAAGCGCAAGATTAGCCAGTAGGCACTGATAATGTCTTGTGATATTTCAGAAAACAGTATTGCAAATCTCCTGTTTGTCTAATATTACAGTTCCGATGATGGCTCCTCCAAGCTTTATCTATTTCATTCTTATTCAAAGCTGCATTTGGAGGATTTGATTCCTGATAGAATCGCTCCGCTCCACCCTCCACCCCTCCTCCCTCCTCTTCACTGAGCCATATTCCATGATTTACATTACCTATCAAATCTTCCAGTCCCTTGCTGTCAAACACTCAACACAGCCTTCCAGCCTTACTGGAATAGCTTAGGCTCTACCTCATCCTCTAAATGCATGTATGCCAAACTTAAGGGGTGGGCGGCGGGGGTTGCATCTGCAGAGGTTTTCACAGACTTATTTTTCAGAAATAAGTCCAGTGTTTTGGAAAACCTGCAACACTCTGGCAGTCCCATTGGTATGTAAAGTCCTATCTTGGTTCAGACATGTGGAACTTTTTTTCATTTTCCAAGGCTTCTTGAGTCCTGACCAAACCACGGAAATGTATACAGTGTACAAGTGCATTGCAGAACTACTACTGCAGGCTCCCACTTCCAGCCTGCACAGGGATATGAGGCAACTTGTGTGGTTAAAATATTGCATCTGAGGTGAAGCAAAGCCATTTGGCCGGATTCTGACACAGTTTGCGGCAGCAAAACAGAATATATCCTTAGGCAATGTTCTCTCTTGGATTGTGACGATCTACACACTGTACATACACACACACCAACTTGCACATACTGTATGCTCCTACATCACACAGCATTCTTTAAATATCCCAGCTTCCCGAAACCTGTAGAAAATTGTGTCCCCTCACAAGCATTATTGCACATTGCCATGTGTTGAAATCTGCATGAATCATGTCAGTGTTACTCAGACTTATATTACCCTTGGGAGGGCTATGTGTTTGAGTGCTTCGCAGTACCCCCTGGTCCACGTTGATTATATCAAACAATATGCAGCACGACTGGAATACATAAGGAGAGTGGGCGCATCTCCCCCCCATGGCTGAACTGTGCAAAAAGCCGCTTTATCTCAGGGCTCAGTTTAATACTCCAGACTTCGGAGGAGCCACCCTGGGGTGGATAGATAGGGCTTGTCATTGTTTTACTGGCTCACACTCCACTATGGAGCTGTATAGGCTCCCCTGTGTGCTTCTAGTCAATGTAACAGTGCTACAATATCATACAGCATGGATTTGTCTTCCTGGCTTTCACACACGTTCCATCACTTACCAGCCAATGAGCACTGAGACACTAAAGTGGATGTCGTTTAGTGTCTCCGCATAAATGTAACTGTTTCAGATCAATGTAAAAGATAAAGAAAAAGATAATGAGGTTCTTTGCCCTGCCCCAAAGAGAAGCTTTGTGAATTGGTGCATGCCAATCCTCTATTGTAACGACTTATAGAATCATATGTGTGGCAAAGATTCATAATGTAAAACTGTGAGAGCGTGCCCAGAGTTGAGTAGTCAAATTAGTCCTGGATTTATGTGACAAACTAATACATGGAATATACATTGCTTTAAGATCATGCATCAGTGCATTTCCATGTTAGACTATAATGCCTTAGATGGCTTACTTAATCTGTTCTCACTCTCTAAATGTCTCTCTCTTTCTCTGTCTCTCCCTCAGCCTTCACTCACATCCATCACCATGAATGGCCGGTGGCCTGAAACAAGCCTGCCCTCATATAATAGATGGTTCCGATTAGTCGCCTCTGTGTATATGCTCAACCGCGGGATGGCGAGCTGAGCACGGTGAGGCTGGTGATTTGTAAGGTCACGTGTGGCGGTACAGTGGGGACGGATATTAGGGGCCCTTTGGAGTCCCAGGAGAGCTATGTTTCCTGCTGACGCCATCACATCTGTAGGCAAATGTGCGCGCGTGTCTGCTGCTCCCCCGTCTCCAATGCCACGGCTCTTGCACAAATAACTTCCTCCAGGACTTAAAAATGAGCTTTGGGTTGCACCATCCATCGATCCGGCGTTCCTCCTCCCCCTCCCCCTCCCCCCACTGTTGGCAAGGTCCTTTCTCAAGGCACTTCTTATTCTCCATCCTGCTTGCCTGTTACATAAACTGCCCTATGTTATTTTCTTTTGGTGAAAATGCAATTTCATTTCAGCTCCATACAGATAGCGCCAAGGAAGTCTGGATGAGAATTAAACAACGAAAAACAAAACATGATGGGGAGTTTCTGTCAAAATCAGCTAAAGCTGGAAAAGAAGGAAATTCTTTTATCTGAAAATAGGTCAGCAAACAACAACAAGAAGATGCATGAATATATTTTGGTAAATAGTACATACTGACTTGTGGCCAGCTGAATATCTGCGTAACTCGTCTCTTGAGCTGCAGACTCTCCAAGGATGCTTCAGACCAAAGCATTATGGGAGAGGAGTAAAGTGCATTTGAAGCTACTGCTGGAAGAATATCATCCCTCATTAAGAAAACCTTCTCCGGCTTCTTTGCTTCGCTGTGCTGTCATATGCAAACGCCTCCCAAATTCCTCACATCCTCTTATGTAATTCTGAACTGAGTCTCTAAGAGAAGGCCTTAGAGGGATTTTGTAAGCGCCTCTTGAAAGCAACATGTTAATGATAACAACACGGAATTATTTGTTTTTCATGTCACCTCGGAGGGATTTCAAGGAAGGTGTTCCTGTTTGTTGCCTGAGCAGCTACTGTGGCTTAATCCAAGCTTTGTTGTATGCCTTATGCGAGTGTGTGTGTGATGAATCAGCACTTTTGCCACAATTACAATCATCAATAAACCTGTTAGAACAGCTGTCTTGTCATCCCCAGTCCTGAGGGAAGTGCTCTCATCAAAAATCGATCACACAAACTCCATGCGGGGGGCAAAGGCCTCCAACAGGTTCCTCTGCTGTCCTCTGGGTAGAAACCGGGTGAAGACACCGATTTGAGTTATTTATTACACACGCAGCATCTCCCCGTCTTGCTGATTCAGCTCTCCAGTGGCGCTCCAGAGCATAAATCAGAAAACCCGGGCTTCGTTCCCCAAACATCCATCCATCCATCCCTGCCCCCTGCCCGGTGCAGTTTGTGCCCGTCCTCTGTTGCAACCAAATGCCCCAACCACTCCCAGGTTTTTCCAAGGCGAATGCATTCCCAGAGCCAAGCAGCCGCTGCAAGGCACAGCTGGGGCGGTGGGGGGGTCCCATTGGTCCTCCAATGTGACTTTGCCTAAAAAAAAACATCCCGCCTGTGCCTACTGCTGCGTGATGAGCTAAATGGAGAGGAAAAGAGTTTTGGGAAGGAGGGAGATGCACCCAGCTGTTCCCCCCCGGTCGAGGAATTGTGCCAATCCTGGCTCTAGTTAGTCCACCTTGTTAATCCACTGCCATCACACCTATCCTCCAAGTGCCCATCCACCATAGCTCACTACACTCCTGTCTGACTCCTCTTCCAGCCAATGGCAGGTGGGGGCGGGGCCAGTGGCCTACACTAGAATCTAATTGGACAACACATGGAGCCCCCAACCATTCCTGTTGGAAAGTTGAACAAACAGCCACAAAGAAACACAAAATCAACCTACTGACACGCAAACTTAAAACAGAGGGACACGAAATGACCCCAAAGTAACAATAAAATCACTGAAGAGCCACTAGATTAATAAAATCAATGTCCCTAAAGTGACAAAAAAATACCACAATAAGACAAAAATCTAAACCAGAGAGAGGTAAATAGAACAGAAAAAGATACAGAACTATGTGTTCTTGTGTGTTTTCTTCAATCTTGATGTTTGGCTCATATGTAGATTGGACTGTGGAGCTCCATTTTATATGACATTTGTTTATTATATTTGATAAACAATTACATTAATCATCAGGTAGAATTCCTTATTACCAAGAACCAGTCCGCCCCGTTCCCCCTCCAAAAGTATCCAAACGGGCTCCTGATCACAGGCCGTGCTGGAGTTGTCAAAGGCCAAAACCGAAAGACTGACTAACTCCATGAAAAAACCCGCCACGCTCAGAGAGCCTTTTCATTTTCTCATCTTCTCTCGAAACAGTTTGTGGTAAGATAAGGTCCCTGGGGGGAACTTGTATAAAAACCCACCTCCTGCTCCTCCTGTTTTATGCCCTCCATTATTCTACCAGGGCTGATAAAGTATCGACTTCTCAGCTTGTAAACCATTATGACCTTTAGCTGTTTTTCTGTAGACTATCGTGGCAAGACAAAACAAAGCCACTGACAATTTACCAGTGACTATTTACTCCTGGTAGAGGCTGCAGCAGAATCACAAAACACGCATTAGTGACAGCAAATGATTTCATACATAATTATGTTTAATTACGATTCTGAGAATACAACCAGTTGCGGATGAAACTTTCATTTCAGCATTTTCTTTTGAGTCTAGAAAGTTCTGCCATATTTTTTAAAAATGGAGGAACATCAGCCAGCATGGGACGACGGTAAAAGGATTCCAAACCATCCAACTAGTTCTTTTTGAAATATAATTCATCAATGAATCATAAAGAACAGTATTATGACTCTGTGCCTCTTTATTCTGTCGCATCCTGGGTGCTTGGGGTATTTTTATAGAGCACTTCATTTCTCAACTGTAATATCTCTTTCTTCTCCGCCTTCTGAGCCTCCCTTAAAACATAAATCCACTCCAGACTAGCGTGCTCTGCAGTCCGCAACGATTCCGCCGTCTCGCAGATTAAGGCAGAGTGATCCAAACAACTTGGCAACACTCTCCCTGACACTGCACTGATTTGCAAACTGATTACCATGTAAAAAGAAAAAAAACACAGCAGTGGATTTGAAGAAGTGTCAGGGTTTCTTTTTTTCTTTTTACTTTTTTTTTTTTTTTCGAAAAAGAAGCAAATAACACAAAAAGTGGGAAAAAGGCAGAAGCCGGCAGAAGAAAGGAGGAGAAAGAAAGGGAGGAGAAAAAAGAAGGCTACAATAGAGCTGATTGTGATGGTGCATCCCACAAGATGGAGAGAAAATGGGGAGTGACAGAAGAAGATGGGGTTAGCTGCTTTTAGACTAGCTTAGAAAAAAGGCAGAGGGAGGAGGGAGACATCAAATTCCACCATCCCTCCAAAAAAAAAAAAAAAATGTATAAAGCTCAGGCGATATGAGATTTTCGAATGTGTAGTATGAAGAAGGACGACTCCATAAACATGAAGTATAGGTACACTGTGGGGAGACAAGGTCAGAAGCATAAAGGCATCAACAACAGAGAGGCAACACTGCCAAAAAATAAATGTCATGGAAAAGACTGTGATCCCATGTTGCTGTGGGGGAGTCTTATGTCTGTGTGTGTGTGTGTGTGTGTGTCTCTGTGTGTGTGTTTGTGCGCTGAGCCATAAGCCTGCAGCCGGCCTCTCGATATGGGGCCGGGCTTCAGTCCAGAGAGCTCAGGTAATTTGACGGATCGTGCCACTCAGGCCGGTGATGCTTGCAGCTCTCCCTAGCTAGGGATTGTTTCCCCAAGCTTGTTTGGCCAGGCTGGCATGCCGACATAAGATGAATTGCGGCTCCTTCTCCCGGCCTGTCTGTCTCTGATCCGTCCTCGCTGCTCCAAGGTCAGCCAGCCACAGAGTTGTGGAGAATGGGAATGCGGGGTTTGGGAGGACCGATCGGCTTGCTGCTTTGGCTGGCTGGCTGGAGGAGAGGGCAGAGAGAGAGATGCACGGGGGCAGAGGTGAGAGGAAAGTGTGTACGTGGGTGTGAGAGGGAGAAGACAGATGTCAGGAATCTACAAGCAAGGTGCATGACTTGGGTCTGAGCAGGTCTGCGTGTGCCCTCAGTGTGTCCTGTTTGTGCATTTAAAACGTGTGTGTTTTTGGATGAAAGGATATAAGAAATGCGTCAGACGCCATCAGCATGCTGACGGAGCCTGGCAGCTTGCAGATTGCAGTTAAGTGGTCTGACTTAAGTTTCCGCAGCCCTAAAACCACAGCCAACTTCCTGTGTTTATCCAGCTCTCCTGCTGGAAGAGAAATCACCATCAAGCTTGACAAATAACTCAAAGGAGCGATCTACCGTTCACTGTTTGTCTGTGTACATATGTGCTCTTTAGGGTCTCTTATTCTAAGAGCTGATTAGAGTTGGAATCATCTTGAGAACATTTTTCAAAGCCAGACAGAGCATTGATATCGGACGACTCAGCATAATCCATACTTATGCTTAGTGCAACTCTGTTTCCTATAAATTATGTTTATACGCTGCTAATTTGTTTTGCGAAATGCATTCAGAGGGAAATGTAATTGCTGCCTGGATCATGCTCAGTGGTAATGTTGAAGGAAGTGCAACGTTTTGTAGCACTTGCAAGCCATAAGAGGGTGGTCATAAAGGACGGTAGACGTATAAAGCCAGCCAAGCTGCCAGAAAAAATAATATTGGTATTTATGTCTCTGCACGCTCCAGATATACTGATATTAAAACACATTTAGCAACCTATGGTGTCTGTATGAGGGGCACCAGGCTTTCATTAACCATGATGCTGCAGGAGTAGGGTCAAACAGACAGAGCCTTATTTTAATCCATATTTTGACTTTATATTAAATCATTTCCCTGGTCTTTTGCAAACCTTAACCATGTGCTGTCAGTGCCAAAACAACTGGACTGTGGTCAACCAGAGAAAGTCTTGGTTGACTGATTTATGCCTCGTCCTAAATGTGTTGATGGGGAAATAGGATGCACATTTTCTCTAGATTACCTTAATCAGCTGAGTGAGTGCTTTTTAATCCTTGGGAGCAATGGGAGCGCCACTCATTTACAGAATGCTGCGTGATATGGCACTAAGCGTCCACTGTGCGTTGAGAGCTGGCCGTTTGTGTTTATTGGTGATTCATAAACTGAGAAAAATAGACTTTATTTTGCATTAAAGCAGACATATGACTTCATAAAAGTGACATCAGCGATTACCAGATTTTAATTTTTATCCAATTGGACAAGAGCAAATCAGCCAGTCAGCCAAGCAGGAGGTGTAAGTCCTACTTAACATGACCACAAGTAAAATATATTGTTTTTATTCTTATTATTATGGCATTTACAGTGTGATTAAGGCATGGTTGTTTAGGTAACAAGCAACCACTCTAGTCTCTGGTCTCAGATAACACACAAATCCCACAGACTGCCTTCATGCTTTGCATCATAAAAATTCATCCAAACTAATTCCCAGTGATTTGCTGTTCCAAGCTGAGGCTATTTTAGCCGCTTCACTACAATGTGAGCTTTCAGCCTTTTTAGGAAGAGGATTTGGCTTAAGATGGTGAAGGTTAGGATTTAGATCTGGAGATGAAGCAAAAAACCCAAAGCTTTCAAAACACTTCAAAACTGTCAAAACTGCTAATGGGGCCATTTTTTCAGGTTTAATATTGACTTTACACGACCATCGCTGTTGGCTCCAGAGCAGCACCTGTGGCTTAAACAGCCCCTACTTTAGATCATTTCTAAATCTATGAGTGAACTTTACACTTTGTGGCTAAATCCACCTGATTCCTCGTCTCTAGCCGGGGGGAGGAGGGCCATACGTGACCCACGGTTTGAGAGACTCGGGAGACATGTCTGGCTTGCAAGGACTTCCTTCCAGGCATAAAAGAGGAAGATACTCCTGTCTTCTCCCCACGTACAGCAGCTTCAACAAGCCAGAATGTGATGCAGTGTTTTGGTATGGAGGCCATTTTTGATGTGTGGTGGCGTCTTTGTTTTCCTCTGATACCTGACATCAAATCTTTCTTTCTAGATTGTGATAAACATGCTTTCGGCTATCGCTGTTTCTCTCTACACCCACATGTTTAGGTGTGTGTGTGTGTGTTTGTTTACAATGTGTGTGTATGTGTGTATGTGTGTGTTTAGTATCTGTGGGTTTGCATTTGTGAGGCATGTGTGTATTTGAGTGTCAGCGTGTGTATGTGAGCCTCATGAGTGTACTGTATAAATGTCACCAGATCATCTCTTTGTGGATGCGGCTGAGTAAGTATAGCTCGGGAAAATCAATTTTGTGCCCCATAAGGGTAACAAAAAACCACACAAAAATTTTTTCTCTCTTTAAAAACGTGTTAGCTAAGCTTTAGACTTCGAGCTTGGCCTGCAAATCATGTGGCTTTTTTTTTCTTTTGCTGAATAATACATTTTAAATAAAAGAAAAAAAGAGTACATGCGCTATTTCTAAAATAATGGATTTTTTTTTTTTTTAGCATGCAGCTGCTTTAATCAAAAGGCATTTTCTTTGCCCATGTCACCTGATTTGTGTTGGAAAGGAGGCAGTGCAGCAGAGGAATTAGTTCTCTTGTTGAGAGAGCTGTGTGAAACATCTTTTGGAGAAAATGCAGCGTCTTGTAATATAAGATTGCGGCACCCAATAATAAGATTTTGATGCTTTTCCAAATCTGCAGCCCAACACGAATCCTGCACATTCCTCAGTTTATCTCATCAGCTTTCACTTCACCCCTGTCCCATTCACTCTTCCTCTTAACTAACTTCTTCTGCCTCTCGTCTCCACCCCGCCGCCCTCCCTCGCCGTCCCCGCACCCCCTTGTTCAATCTCTGCACTGTCAGTTTGTGGCTCTCGCTTCTCCTTCAGTCATTGATCACGGTGGCAATAGCGCAGTGTTTGCCGGTCTGGAAATGTGTGTCTCGGCGGGGAGGGAAGGGAGATCAAACACTTTAATTACCGCAGGCTTGTAGGTGGTGCCAGCTACAGGCAGCAGTCATGTAACAAGGACAGGTAGAAGAGAAACGCCCGGGCAAACACAGATGCATCAGAGCGAAAACCTCCTTAATCCAGATGCGCTCACTTTCACACATACATCAAGCTACATCATAAATACCATGCTGTTCTCATGCTCATACATCCTGCTGACATGGATGGGCGCCGAATGTGTGTGCCGCGATAGAAAAAAAATTAAACTCTGCTGCACATATTTACAGGAGAGGAAATCAGTCAGTCATGTGTGCAAACACCACAAATGCATTAGCATACATAAACAATCAAACCCAACACATGCATGTGAGCTTAGGGGTGTCTCCATTCATCATGATTTAATCAGACGTTTGATTTTAAGGTCCCAATTCAATTCAGTATTCGACTTAATCATCTGCAGGGTTTTTTGCACCGAGAGCTATGCCCCTGTTATACTCCTGCTGCACCATGATCATTCTGAGAAATGGGAAAAATATGCTCCAACATGTCTGTATTTCTGAAAAACAATCAGGGTCATATTTGGCACTGCTAAGCCCAGGATGCAACAAAGGACCTGCAAAGTAAATTGGATGCTAGATTCCAACCACCAAACAGTCGTGGGATGGTTAGGTTTAAGAATGAGGAGAGAAATCATGGTAGGGTAAATATTTTAGGGTAAGCCTATTTGAGGCACTGCAGGGCAGAGCAATGCTTTTATCATAATATGAAAAAAAATAATAATAAAAAAAAAAATAAAAAAAATAAAAAATAAAAACCTTTTGTTAACATTCAGTGGTTGGGATCTCACATTTACAAACAGATAACAGAGATGGCATGAAGGAGAAGCGAATTCCAGCTAAAATAGGTGAGCTAATGCATGATTATTCCAACTTTCTTCATCCAGTCAGTCAGACTATTTGAATCCTGATTTGTAAAGATCAAGAGATCATTGGTCTAATGCAGTGATGAGACCTCAAAAATAAACCTATAGGTCACTTTTACAGGTAAAACAGATCTGTTCTATCGTGTGACAGCATGGTTAAGATTTTATAAGCTTTAGCCCATGGATGAATTATTTAGAACTGGGTACCAACCCAACAATGGTGCCTGTTTAAGTCCAGTGTTTTTTGCTCTCCTGACCTGTTTGAGAGGCCTCTGCTCTGTGCCGCAAACCACGAAACGTTCGTATAGATTTCTTTTTAACAAACACTCATATCAGTTGTTATGGCTGGTTTTGACACACAACCTATGTTGATGTTTATGTTGGAGATCTTGCTGGCTGACAACTTTCAAATTCTGCTTTAAAAAGATGCCATACTCTCCGGGGAATGTACCTCACTGGGGCCGCTGACTTCACTGAAGCGGTATTGTTGTTTCTCCTTCATCTCTGACTCCAGCAGTGGCCGTGCTGTGTGGAAAAGTGGACCTGCAGGCTCCCAATAAACCGTCCAGTGTCGACTTTGAAGTGTTGTTTGACGTACGCGAGTCAAACATTTCGATTATCGGAAACTGAAAGCTCACATTGATCGATTTCCATTTTAAGGAGTGGACATTGTGACGCGCTTACGAAAACACATCTTCATAAATCATCTCTCCACTTCAAAACTAAGCAGCACAATCAACAAATCTTTCACTGAAAATGCAACGTCCTGCACAACCAGAAGACCTATTGTCATTCAGTTTTTATCGCTCCACTGATTTATTTGTAGGACCTGCACTGATCCTGCAGAGAACTACATGGAAAGGAGGAAAAGGCTGACACAGACTAGCACCGTGATTGATGCCCTGTCTCGCTCGTCCCTGTGCTGATTCAGAGCTCCAGGCGCTGTGGGAACCAACTCTCTACTTCACTGGTTTTTATTCCTACCAGGTAGTGCCTTCCTGTCACTCACGCCCCAGTCATGACTGCACACGGTGTCAACCAGCTGATCAGATATGGGAGAGACGCCAGGACATGTCAGAATCACAGTGTTTATAAAACAGAGGGTCAAAAGGTGGTGCAAGGTCGAGAGGACGGGTTATGGGACGACTTAAGGTCCTTGAATTCAGTTGGAATGGTTGTCAAAACTTGTGAATAGTAATTGAGAGTGAGACGGGGAAATTAGAGACTTTTTCTAACTAGAACAGATAGGATCAAAGAACAGGTAAATCATAAAAAGTCAATTACTTTAACATTAACACAAAGAGAGCAAGATAAGTATAAGCATTGTAATTACGGCAGCTACACAAAGCCTTTTGCTGGTGGGACTCTGTTTTAATTGTTCAGGTCGCTTTGTTTGTGGGTTTCTGGCTTAATGAGCAAATTATCTCAATACTGAAATTTAGTTTAGTCTGAGTGATGAAGTGTTTTCATTTTTCCCGGGGAAAAAAAAAATTGAAGAAAGTGGCCAAATGTAATGAAGGAGACCAATTCCGTCTCATTGTTTGTGAGCATAATTCATATTTTCATTGAGATCCTCCGCAAGGGATGCAGTGCCTCAAAGGCCGCGGCGAAATAGAAGAGATAATTAGAGAGATATGTGAAATAATACAGGTAAAGGGTTGATTGCATTTTCCCACTGTTTCATCATTTCTTACCAACACAGCATACATCATTTTATCTGCTTAAATGTAGTGTTTTGAACAGAAACTGCCTTAAACATATCTGCTTTATGGTTGTTTGGTCTGGCTTGTGCAACTGAAAGGTTTTTTTCATTAAGAGCTGAGGTCTTTGATATGGTGTATCAATTTTTCAGAAGTGTTTTCTTCTGATAAATAAGGGCCTTTTCCTCACCAGGCTTGGACCTTACCCAGTGCAGGTTGGAATGAGAGCAGTCAAAGAAATTATGGAAAAAATAGAAAGAGAGCAGGGGAGAGAGGGAGTCCTGGAGAGGAACAGATGAAGATGGAGGCAGCAGCAATGAAGAGCAGAGAATAAATATTTATATCCTGTAATGTTTCTGCACGACAGATTCTATATTATATTTGAATGTGGTGCTACACCTCAACCATGAGAAATGTGTTGGCAATGAATTGCACACCGCACCAGGAAAGCACATTGGGGGATTTGGAAAGGAAGAGGAAGGGTAAACAGACGGGGGGTTTGTGCAGGGAAGAAGGGAGGAAGCAATGAAAGGGGAGAGAGGGAGGAACAGAGGGAACAAGAAAGAAAGACGAAAAGCGCTGATATGAAAGGAGGAGCGGAGGGAGGAGATACAAACAAAGCACAGACAGACAGAAATTGACATCACAGGTACGGCAAATGGGACAGCGCACATCAAGCAGATCGAGATAGTGTACACAGGGAGCGATGGCGAAAGAATGAAAGAGAGAGATTTGTGGCCCGTGGAGTGAAGGGCATGAAATGAATAGAGCCAGGGGGCCCACTGGAGTGTGTCGTGGGGATATGTGCGACTGGGTCAGGCAGAAGAGTGGGCTGTGGGAGCAGGGGTGGTTGCAGGCAGGGTCTATAGAACCAGCTGGAGGAAAGGAGAGGAGACAGACAAGGCCCATTAACCCAGCGATAGTGGCTAACCGGGATCAGCCAGGGCGGGGCTGCAGTCTGGATCTGCACTGATGGGAGAGCAGAGGGGGATGTCTGAGGTGGGAGCCTGCAAAATTCTCAAATTTTAAGTTTTATTTGCTGTCATTTTTGCTAATGAGTAGTCATAGCTGTGGTTTGCACTGTACTTAAATTCAAATTACTGAATTTCTTTTTTCCATATAATTACAACTAAGTTTTTTTGACCTAACAGGAGTTTGACAGTTGGACAAAACGTAATTGAAAATATCATTTTATTGCTGGGTTTTCACCTTTTGGCTGTTTAAATTAAACTTTGTATCTCTTAATCTTCTGAATGTACATATAAATTAAAACTTTTTTTTTTTATTTGATGGCAGAAAGACACCACTCTTCCGCTGCACTGTTATTTTTCTGTGCCTTGTGCAACCATGACAAAAAAGTGTTAAAAAATAGATCTTTTCTATAGTGTGACAACATGGTTAAGATTTTATGAGGTTCAGCCAACAGGTTTATTATTTAGACCTGGATACCGGAGCCGACATCGGTGCCCATTTAAGTCCGATATTATTTGCTCGTCTCACACATCCACTGAAAAAGTGTCCAGCTTTAATTCTGTGGTATGCTGCCCTCTTGCTAGTTATTGTCGGCCCAATGATTTTACATTGTGACATGACAGTTTTTTTGACATTATTCTTCTCAGCTGAAGGGAAGAATTACCAACACAAAATCACTATGGATCAAAAAATCATAATAGAAATAATTGACCTTGAGAGGGCAAGTCATTCTTTGGCCATAATAGGGAAATAAAGTTGCTAACATTCAGTGGTTGGGATCTAGCATTTACAAAAAGATAGCAGAGATGGCATAACGGGGGAGAATTCCAGCTAAAATAGGTGGTAAATGTCATGCCTATCCCAACTGTCTACTTCCACTGAGCCAGACTATTTGAGTCCTGATCCATAAGGTTCAGTGCATGGATATATTATTTAAAAGTGGACACCAACCAGACAATGGTGCTATTTGAACCCAATGTTATTTGCACGCCTGACACATTTACCTCTGGAGTTTGGGTCCAATCCAAAGTTATTGTTGGACCAATTGATTTTTACAGGTTTTCACATCGTTTTTTCTGCTTGAGGAAGGTTTTACAAATAAATAAATCACGATGGATCAAAAATTCATAATAGAAAGATGCATAATTGACCTTGTAAGCAGGTCAAGGTTTCCTGCCAACAATTTTACTTCGGTTGTACAATCGTACTCTACAGGGAGAATTATTTTTGGGCTTCTTTTTTGTTTTTTGTCCGTATCCATTTGTAAAATACATGCATGATTTAGCCACAAAGTGAATGGAGTGTGTTCATATCACTCCTGCAATTACCTCTCATCACCATAGGTTTTAACT
>JAOWBC010001592.1:14166770-14189292 GCA_028566105.1 Hypoplectrus providencianus
TGTGTGTGTGTGTGTGTGTGTGTGTGTGTGTGATGACACGGAGAGGCAACAACTGTGGCCCCTAAAGAGATAAGCTTAGCATGTGCAATCGTGTTAGTTCATATAAAACCTAGAGAGTATTTCCCCATTAACTGGTACTGATGGTGCATTCCCTCTTCTAAACAGTCGCCAAGGATGGTTCATCAGATGATTCAGTGCAACAAGAATCTGTTGCTCCAGGTTACTCTATGATAAGTCCTCCCAAAAGTTACATTTAAAGGGATAATTGTTAAATAACCAACTGTATGTGGGCGGGATGTTGGAAAAGACATAAAAACATCTTGATTCAATGTTTCTAGGCTATACAGTAAGTGAGTGGTGTAGTCTCACATTTTAGCTGTGATGGGGAACTCCCCCCACCAATAGCTCTCTTGAGAAATAGAAAATTATGCAGAAGAAGCAGTAGTTTTATTCTTTCTTTAAACAAAACAAGGTGAGGGAAAATACTAACATATGTAGGACCTTAAGGATGGAGTTTAGGGCTGCTTGATAGCTTAGGCCAGTGATGAAATGTTTGTGAGTGTTCAATGTTACATTCTTTATAGTTTTCTGTTTATGCACTTCATGTTAAAACTGGCTCAACAAATAATTTTCAGCACAACACTGGATAATTCACCATCCATCTCTCAGCACGCCAAGGCCGCTCCATGAAAAGAATACAGATTTAGGAGCGGACTGGGCATAGCAGAGCAATGCATCCCTCTTGGATGGAAGGCCAGCATTGCATCTTGAAGCTAAGCTTTTGGAAGCAGCCACCCAGAAGTGGTGCCTGAAGCTAGAATTATACTGCTCCACTCGCACAGTCAATCTTAACTGTGGGGAATGGGAACTTTTGGCCTCCTTAAGCAGGCTCAGCATCCGACACCTGCTGCAGTCTTGAGTTACAGGTGCATGTTGTCCCTTCAGGGCAATAGTTAGCAGCTCAGACCATCATCCAGAAGCAAAGGCCTGGGAGAGACAGGGCTGACGCAAATGGATGTCAAGAGTTATCTGATGGACTCTACAGTAGGTAGTGGAGGGTACATGTCATGAGATTAGTGCTTGTTAGGAATTACATTTGTCATACAGTACACTCTGATAAGTGCTTGTAGCTGAGGACTGGAAGGTATTTAAAAATATATTGCTCAATTGACCCTTTGTGAGATCGCGCCCTCCTCGTGGTAGCTGTTGCTAGGCTTGTTCTCGGCCCGCATGTTAATATGGAGTTTTCAACTATGTCATTTTCAGGTATTCCAATAGAAATCATGGAAATAGCTCTGAAAGGTCAGAGAGGAGTAAAGGCAGACATATATCTGAGAGCTACTTTCACTACCTCCACATGATTTCAAAAAAGGTGGAATTTAGTGAACACAAAGGACGTCAAAATCAAGCATCATGCAAGCACAGCAAGTCAATACATAGTTTCATTGAAGGGAGAGTTTTCACTCCCTATTGTGTGATAAACAATGTGCTAACCCCAGCTGCACGCTGTTAGCAAAAGATGGAGTTAGCACAACAAGCTAGCAGTCACATAGCGAGCACCAGTGAAAAGGTGGAGCTGGAACATCAGCCAGCTTGAACATTGTGCCGACAAAGTTGAGTATAAGACAAGACTGTGTGTGTCTGAATTTTTCTTCCCCATGTAGGGTATAGTTGAAACATATTCAACATGCTAACGCCCGTTGGAGATCAGCACCCAGATTTGTGATTTTAGCATTTTCCCCCAAAAAATCCAGGGTTACCATCATGACAAAGCCTCGAAAGACTCCTTAAACAGAGTTAAAAAGTGGTCTTTATAAGGAGGGGGTAACTAATGGGTCAATTAACCTATGGTAATTATGTTAATCTTTTTTTTTTTTTTTTTAAGTAGAATTGTGAATCTTATACACTTAGAAATAGGATATCCCCATTCCAATCAACATAGCAGGATGGTCAGATATGTGCTCATTCATGTGTTTATGTGATTTACGTGAATCTGTAGTAACAAGCTTACTTCTATAAAACTACAGTATAATGAACTGGCTTAAATTGAAAGAAATCATGTTTCATCCATGTACTCTCGTCACAATACACTGCTGACATGTGTTTTACCACAAGTACCATGAATCATAATTTTATGTTGTACTAGAAGTAATCATAGGAAACAGCTTAATAACCATTCTGCTGCTATTCTGATTCTATGTTAATACTACACTCCTATTGTGTGATGAGCAATTTTTATTCATTATAATCTGAAAGAACCATAATGTTAGCATTTCAGTCTAGATATTTCTGTCACAATGCAATCAGCAGAGCACAATGATAAGTCTAACACCTCTAAAGAATGTATCCAAATGCAGAACCTTGAGAGAAACCTTGGCGGCTTTTCTCGCGCCTGCCTTCACTGTGAGGAGCTTTTCACAGTCAGCGTTAAGTGCTCGGGCCTGAACGTGAGGGCCATCATTCACCGACGCCTTCTGCCAGAGCCACTTTTCCCCATCCTCTTTAGGGTACGGAGTCAAATTCTAAGCAGTGTTTTCAGAGTGTCAAAGCTCTGTGTCATGTTGCTTCAAAGACAAAGGCCCCGAGAAGTCCTGGAGAAGTCAGATCCTCCGCTATTATTCAGTCACTCGGAAGACAGTGCTGCGGAGCGATTCTGCTGTGGCAGGAGTTTTATGAAAAAAAAAAAAAAAAAAAAAAAAAGAGGACACAGAACAAGACCAGTGAACAGCTTCTACTTTCCCAGAGAGGAGTTTTCCAAAGGTCACAGTGCCCATTCACGCACCAATTTACATTGATCAGCACTCTCCACCGTTGTTTATGCACCAGGAGTTTTGCCCAGAAACCACGCCATAAATCAACCACGGACTGAATCCAACATCATGAGAAATCTAAAAGCCCTTTTTCATATGAACACAGTCGCAACAAAAGGTGCAGAGGAAGTTTTTTTTCCCCCTTTTTCCTGACATATCTCTCTGTGCTGTTGGAAACCATTTGGTTTTCCCACCCCAAGTTTAGTTTGCATTTGATGTAGATCAAAGCGCCGCACATTTCACAAAGAATCAGGCTGCGAATCCCAGCGGTCATTTGAAAGCACTGACAAAATAAATAAATAAATAAAGGAGGAAGATAAATTGTACTTGACATGTATTCAGTCACTCTGTGTTTCAGCGTTGTGGAGCTATTTGTCTAATTAATATATCAGTGTTCACCAGTTTAGTTGGGGTAAAGTGAGTAATTACCGTAATGACTAAATCAGATTTCACCCTCTGTTTTGCTTGGGGAGGCAGCGCTGTGTCCTTTTTTTCCCCTCTGTGTACCTTCACTTGTTTTCCCATGATACTGGATATTAGACTTTCATGTGCACCGCAGTGAGCTGAATATATACATAACACACACAAAGGCCCATGAATATGGAAATTTTGCAAAACAGGTGGTGAATGACTAACACAGAAGTTACATTTACCTGAGTAGGGAACATAGAATGAAATAACACCATATCAAAGGATAAATGGTGGCAAGTGGCATTACTGTTCATATTTACATATTCATATTATTATTTTATTATTGTCAACAAGTACAATGAAAATATGCAAACTCAACAAAGCCAACTGTCCCACTGTGTTAAAGAGCCTCTTTGTCCAAAAATTTTCAAAAGCACATCATAAAGCCAAACTGTTGCATTTAGTGACATTTTAGTCCAATATGATGAAAACTGCTTGAATTACATTATTACTCCATTTCACAACAAGCCTGACTGATATGAATATATCGGCCTATAAACCTTTTTCGGATGGCTCGAATATGGACTTTTCACGACTCTGCGAAGGTACCGAGAGAGCTACTTTTGTAAATGTAAAACAAAAAAATTATAGATATTATTTAACATACATTATACAAAACTGTATTGCATTGTCAGCCATATACATAAATTAAAATAAAAATATGTTCCATTTCAGTATCATTGCCATATTTACAAAACTGTTTCACAGTAAATAAAAGAATTATACATTTTGTGAGTTGTCGCCTGACAACCTGTTTAGTTGTTTAGACATAAGAATGTGTGGTGTATATAAGCAGCATGGTGCTCACAGCAATATATTTACCATGCTGACCAGTTTATTTTATCATGTTAGCATGCTTATGTTTACATATAACAACACAAAACACACCCATAGTTGGCATGAATATCAGTTGTTTTATGAAAGACAAAATACCTGAAAACATATTGGACAAAGAACGTTCTGATGGTGCGAAATGTAAAGACAGGAAATCTTCACAGTTGGTGGGGACAAAGCGATTTACCACATTTCCTGTCAATATATCCGATACTTGTCTCGCCATTTCACTTCAGGAAACAAATGTTAACCTCAGGGTGGCACCGAAGGAAGTCATGGAAGCAGCAAAGTGATTATTGGATGGATTTCCATGAAACTTTGTTTAGCTGCCAGAAAATCAATTAGGCATTGAGATGTTTCATCCTGGATTGACTGACCAACATCTCCATTAGCATGTCTTAAGTGCCTGGCTATTTCAGAAAAATATCTTAACAACAACATCACACACTGATTAAAGTGGGGAGATGGACCATTTTGCTCTTTCACTGGGCTTGTTGACAGTAAGAAATGATCCTTTTATTCAGTGATTTTCTTAGTGAAAGCTATGGTCTCCAGAGAAGGTGGCCTTCGTCTGGTAACAGGCGGCACATCGACATGGCCGTGATGCCAAAATGGATTATCTTAAAGGTGATGCAAGTTAGCAAGCCTGTGATAATGAGATTCACACTGCGTTGTAAATCTGTTTGCTTCAGAAATGTCAGTGAACTACGTTGCAACAACAGCTGCTGACCTGTCATGACAACTCCATCAAACAAGACAGAGCATCCAGCCTCTGCATCCAATCCGGCTCCAGATTGGTCCATATCATATGAGTAATGACATCACAGTTTTAAAAGTACAGCCTAAAACTTGGTTGAACTTTGATTAAATATGATCAATGTGCATCGAGCGGAGAGATATTGAGGGAGGTCAAAAAGAGATGGAAGAAAAGGCTGCAGGGACCGAGAGAGAGATGATATCAGCCGAGTGATTGAGATGCACAGCAACAGCGACGGACAAGTTAAGAAGCCGGCTGATGCGACATTGATTGGCACTCTCATAGAGCCAGAACAGATTCCACATCAGCTCTGAGGAGTTCGATTCAAAGTGTATTGACGAATGATCCCTGGTGCTCGGGAGGGGAAGAATGTGTTTAATTAATGTGCAAAACAAGGGGTATATGTTAGATAATTAAGCAGGGTCAGGGCAGAGAGGATGGGCGCAATTGTGACACAAACTGTAGAGCAGCTTGGCAGTGTCTACAATCAATACATTAATTACGGCAGCGTGTGGTACTCGCTCAGAGATGTTGATGACAGTCCCACTTTGATTAATGATTTTACCGGGAATCATTCCAAGCGCAACTCAAATGCGCCAGAACCGTGACATTAACAGCATAGCATATCCGGCACGCGACTGTTTAAATGTGCATTGATGGACCGTGGTAAATTGGTTAAGAGACAGCCGGCGAAATGAATGGCAGCGCCATCAACAATCAGACATTTAATTGTACATTCCATTCCACTTAGCAACTTGGTTGGCTGAAAATAATCAATTTTAAAAGCCACTGAGTTGAGCCTCAGCAGTGCAGAACCTGTTTTTGGATAAATTTAATGCGCTGTAGACTTATCACCATCATGTCGAAACCCTTAATACTTCAACTGTGCACAAAAATGATTGCATTTCTGAAACTCCCTCTCGATATCTTCTTTTAACTCTCAATTCAATTTTCTTATTCTCCTCTCTTCTTTTCTCTTGGAGCCTTACAAACACAGCCGAAACCTTCTGAGAAAATGTAGCATGGCACAGATTGATTATAGGTCTCTACTAATACATCGGGGGCTGCCACATTGTACGGATGTTGCTGAGCGTTGAGGGGAAATGGATAAATCTACCAGTATATGCTTGTCTGATTGCTCTGCACAAACAGCTGACTACCGCTTCTTTTTCTGCTGCACTTTTGTAAAAATCTGAATTAAATAATGCAACATTTATTGAACCCAGGAGTTTATACGTGATAATGAGTGTATGTGTTTTATTGTATACATCTCTGCCTGTCAATCCCAAAAGCTGCTTATCAATTCTCTTTCATTTTCCCATCAATCAGACGATGCAGTTCTTCTTCTTCAGGGGAAAACATTTCCAAGCAACTGCTGCAACAGCTTCCAGATAGGCGGCTATCAAAGAGACAGAATGAAATCACAGCTCATTCATGTGCGGGGCCATTTAGCTGCTTCTCTAACATAGTGTGAGGGTCAAGTTGAAGGAATCAATATCTACCCTCTCCTGTGCTTGTATGGTTGTTTGTTGTACAATGACACAGCAGTGAAGTTAATGGTACAAAACAAGCCGGTTCATGTTTAGAGCGCCTATGTGGTGCTGAAAGCCGGATTCTTCATCCAGTGGATGTTTACAGATCGGAGTTTCAGGACAACAAGCATTTTCCAACAGCAGAAATCGGCTCTTTCATTGGATTAAACAAAGAAAAAGAGACATTTTTTAAGATTTTGACTTTCATGCATTGGTCCTATGAGATAGTCGCATAATGATTCTGGGAGAATATTTAGGAATAGTATTTAAAGTCCAAAAGACATTTTCAGCAATCCACCAACAGAAATCAATATGATGTTCACAAGTTGAGCAAATTGTCCTTACACTTTTAAACTTGCTGCAAAGCCCCTGGCACTCTGAAGATTCAGCCTTTGTCTACACTCATCCATCTTTTACTCTGATGTTCAAGGATTATACTGATGTTTTTCCAGCCTTCAGCCCATTAACTACATCTGATTTGAAAGGTTTGCTGCAAAAATATGATCACATGTGAGGGATCAGCCTCCGGATACAGACTCTAATCTATATTCATGCTTAAGATGTATATCTCACCATACGTATATACCAGACATCAGTTATATCTGAGCTTGTTTAGAAAAAGAAGTCTCGCTGCAGAAGCTCAGTTTATTTTCTTTATTTAGAGGTAGCAATTTTAAGCCTTTTTTCCAGTTTAGTTTTAACCCAGACTGATGATGGAGTGGATGTACAGTCTTAGATGCTTTTTACAAACTGGATTGTACTTCCAACCCATCAAGGGACACTATGTGAATCTACAGGTCACCAATGCCAATGATAATGTTTTTAATTATTTACTTTCTACAGTTCCTGAACATTCATACTTTGGCATGGTTAGGGAAAGCTGCATCTATAAAAATAATTATATTGAACTTTGACCGACTCACTGATGTTCTGCTATTACTGTCCCAAATGTGAGCTCAATTTCATCCAGACTGATTCATTTCCAAGTTAAAAAAAAACAACAACATTGTCCCAGAATATAGTCATCGTAGTCTCACAGCTGTTTCCCTTTTTATGAAACTGCTTTACAGGAAGAAATCTCTTTGAGCCTCGGAGCATCACACGACTTGCATGTGCACCGTGTGATTTTGCCCACTCTGCCAAAATCACCGCAGCTCAGCTCTTGTCCCCAGGGGCAAGTTTTTTTGGCTCTGCCCAGTCGACAAATGTGATTATTCTGCTGCCAGAGCAGCTCAGTCTCTGGGAGTGTTTGTAGAACTAAAATTACAATCTGTGGTATATGTAAGGCCTCTGTACACATGTTAATGGAGCAGGGAGAGCTAATAAATATTGTTGCTGCCTTCTGCAAACATATATGCTGTTGAGATGTAATTACAGCAGTGCAGCTGATAAAAAAACAAGGTATTCAAATGTTTACTTTCTGGTTCGATATGAATAATGTGGAGATAAGGAATATTTTGAAGATTAAACCAATGCAGTGCATCAGTATACTTTGACACAGCCATCCTGATTGATTGGTAATCTATCTTCCCAGCGCTCTGGTGATAATACACTGCCGACTGCCAACGTAATATCTTATGCATGGCACAATTCTGCAGCACAGAATGCTTAGCAATGCCAGACACA
Source organism: Hypoplectrus providencianus (assembly GCA_028566105.1). Lineage (NCBI taxonomy): Eukaryota > Metazoa > Chordata > Actinopteri > Perciformes > Serranidae > Hypoplectrus > Hypoplectrus providencianus. Next base: position 14,174,801 of record JAOWBC010001592.1, read on the forward strand.
TCCAATCAAGACATTGTTCCACAACTCTGCAGAGGTTACCAAGTAAGAGTACAGAGCAAAGGAGCCCCATTTGTAATGAACTGGAGTGGAATGCAGAGCGGCATAGATGGATAGACGAGATAGAGGAGGAGAAAAAGAGCAAAAGATGGAGCGGGATAGGACTAGATGAGGCTGCGGGAGCGGATTGCGTCAACGATAAGAGGTGGCGAAATCAATTCTGGACGAAATGAGAAAGATTGATTTGGGAGTGAAACAAAGAAAATAGTGACAAGGGCAGGTATGGGAGGAAGGAGGGAGTGAGAGGGAGGGAAAGATGACAGAAAAAGAGATATCGCCTATAGGTGACTGGAAGCCACAGGAGGAAGTGACAGGCCGTCAAAATTGTAAAAGAGCAAAAAAATCTGCCCACTTTAAGTGCAGACATTTCATGTGTCAATCAACGGAGCTTTTCAGTTCCACAATGTTACGTTTCTCATTTAAGTTTAGTCCCAGTTTGAAGTAGATTTTTATCTTTTCCTGCTTTTGTCTCATTTGTATATATTTTTTTTAGATCTGAAGCGCTGCCATCACCATCATTTGTTAATTCATTTGATAATTTATTTATTCAGTTTTTCATTCATCTCCTTTTACTTCCCAGCTCATAGTAAGATAATTTGTCCCCAGTGGTTGTTCGGATAAATGAGAAGGTCTCCAGAAGAAAAAGCAGCATCATTCACTCGCCTCCTCTTGGCAGTGCTGCTGAACTGTGTGGGCTGCTTCATGCATTTGACACTGTGTGTCCTTGTTTGATTTTTAATTTTCTTTCCCTTAGGAACCTTGGAGAGGCAATTAATGGAATCATTGTGAAGATCGCTGATGATTAAATAGTGCATCATACAGAAATTAATAACACATTATGGCTGATTATAATGAAACCTGTGATTCTTACATACATCTCTAAAAAAAAAAAACCCAAATGTCTTTATGTTTGACACAAATCAGCCTCCATAGTTTTTGACCTTAGCTGACACTCACGCTTTCAGACACGAGTGCTTTTGTGTATCAGCTAAATTCGTTATTGCAAACGTTAGTACTGTCTGTCTGTCTGTCCGTCCGTCTGTCTCCCTGGCCCTTGCTCTCCCTCTCCCTCCCTCTCCCTCTCTCTCCCTCTCTCATCCATTTACTCTCATTTTACACCTCAGGCAAAAAGCGAGGTTGCTATCCTCATTAACCTCCCTGCCTCTCTCCAGCTCACCTCAGGCCAGCCCCACCTTAAGCTGCACTCATTACTGCTGAATCAAGCTGGGGAGACGAGAAGTGAAGCTGGGAAGCAGAGAAAGCAAGAAGGGGGAAAGACAAACACTCGGCTGGAGAGGAAGACTGTCATAATGGGTGACAGAGATGGAAATAAAAAGAGCGGAGGGACAACAACTGGACAAAAAAAAAAAATCAAAGAAAGGCAGAGATAAGGAGTGATTCGCTTTTAGTGTGCTTAAATGAAAAAAGGACAAAAGAGACAGAAAGAGATGGACGACGGGGGCAGAGAATCCATTAGGGAACTCGGGAGTGGCTAAGATGATGTGTGAGCCAGTCATAAGCAGACATGCTCAAAGCTTAAAACTATGGCACTTGGCATGGTTATCCATGATAGATATCTACCTTCAGATACCAGTTATTCATCAATGCCACATTTCTGTTGGCTGCAGGACTACCAATTCAGGCTCAGAGCAAAATGTTTCATGGCCTCTCCTTGAAGGATTCTGACTGGACCATTCCCAACCAAACTGCTTGTTTTGGGACCCTTCTATGGCTGAGTCAGAGTTCAGTAATCCCTACAAACGGATCATTGATTAATGAGTTGCTGCTTTAAGCACAACAGTTATGGATACAAATGGACACAAAAGTACTTGTGATGATAACGAAGCACACTATTTTTTTCCTTCCAAAGTTCAGTTTTTTTGTTGCCCATTCGCTTCAAGATCTATGAGATATCTGGATGATTAATAGCACGAGGAATGCTCTTGAAGTACTATCATTAAGAAGTTTTTAATTAGTAGGGGATGGTTTGCAGAGTGAGACGCAGCACTTATTCCCGGACTGAGGGGAAACGACAGAGCTCAGCAGCAAAGGCCTCCTCATGGCCAGAAGGCAACCAGCGGACGCTAACTAAGGCACTGATGTGACATGAAACACGACCGGCCGATCCGACATCAGTCTGCGCTAATAAAGTAATTACACTGATGGGTTTTTTTTTCTTTTTTTTTTTTTTTTTTCGTGCCATTGTACTTCAATAGCCCATGTCAGTGACTTGCATCCAGGAAGTCAGAGTGTTGCAGTGCAGTGATGGAAAAATTTGATGGAGTGGCGAATTAAAATGAACGGAAAATGGCAGTTGTATTTTGAAAGCCATAAAACAGAGCGGGAGAGAGAAAGAGAGAGGGAGCGTTAGGCGGCAGACATGATTAAATTCCATCATCTATTACAGCTCGGCTCGTGGCTTTGATCTGGCTTCAAGGCCGCACTCTCTGACGCGCTCGGGCTCCATTCGCTTCTTAAAAGGTGACTCTCCCAGCACCGTGTTTCATCATTCATTTACTATCCATCATTCCCCGCCTTCGGGGAAACACATCCATGTACATATAAGCCTGCGTTTACCCACATGCACTTCCCCACGCTCTCATCCCTTGGTTAAAGTAATTAGCAGCCTTGGCCAAGATGGGGTACAACATTTACATTTTGACCCTCAAAGGGAGAAACCTCAGTTTAAAAGAAAAAAATGTATTTACTCAGAATTTTTTCTTCGCTCCATTTGCTCCATCTCTTGGCAGGCTCTCTTTGTCGTCTCCCCTTCAGATTCAGATGCAGTTTCTCAATTTCAAGGTACTTTACAAGCGTGGCGTGTTGCTGCGGCAGCAATCATCAGTGAAAACAATTGTGTGCTTAAAGTGGATGTAACAACATCAACTTGTGAGGCGCTAACAGCGAGGGTTGTATCAGGAGTGGAAATGAGCCAAATTAATAGGTTGTGGTTAATAAATCAATTTTCTTGAATTAGGAATGTGAGGCGCGTTCCTTTTTCTCTCTGTTTGGGAAGTTTGCAGAGGATGAAAAACCAATTTAACAGGTGGAGTTTTTTGCCGGTCGACCTCTGTCATTTTCCTCTAACCCTCCACTCCTTTCTTTTCCCCTCTCATCTTCTCCATGTCGATCAAACATCCTAACCCTCTTGCCCCTATCCCCTTCTTCCCAATGATCCAACCATCAATCTCCATCCATAATCCCCTATATGGATCCCCCATCCAATTCTCCTCTCCCTCTATCCATAGTCCTCCAATTCTCCAGGAGCAGGGGAGCTCACATCACAATTTCCTCTCCGGCTTTTTTCTTTTCCTCCTTGTTCTATATATTCATCTCCCTCCTCCCAGTCTTTCTGCTTCCTTGCACCTCTTGGGATAACATATAACGCAGAGGGCCAGCCCTTTGAGACCAAAGGCTCTCGTCCGCCATCCCTCTTTCCTTCAATCCTTCTCAGTAGGGTTCTCTGAGGGACAATGATTACAACCAAGTCACTGCCGCCCCTGCCATGCCAATTAATGTGTGGGGCTTAAAGACGGAGCAAGGGGAAAGAAGGAAAAAAGTGCCCATGCCCGCATCTCCATACATTATCATACTAAACAGGCTGGTGGAGCGTCTCAGCCCAACCGGTAGCTCTACAGCAGACACTTCAGGGACAGGTTCTCCCAGCCAGACGTACTCCGAGTCACACATGTTTGCATAAACTGCCGTGGTCTTCAAACAAGCTCGGCGAGGTGTCCTTCTCTGTTTGTCCTTACCGTCAAGGTGCCAACATCTGACATCATAGCACGTGGATCTGCTTTATACTCTCTTAATTGGGTGTGAAATTACCATCATTTCAGCCCAGGCACTCAAGGTGGCTGTGGGTGATAGGTACTGGCCGTATACTTCACGGAGCATATATGGGGATACTTGGGTGTCTTTGTTGTGCAAAAAAGTAAATTTGACAGCAAAGCTATTGACACTGCAATCAAAAAAATATATTTACTGCAGGTATCATAGTAATAGAAGTATAGTGAAAGAAAAGTGATTAAAAAAGTATTATTGCAAATCAGAAAACTTTTGCAAATATAAATATTTTGTTTTTGCTCTTGGGACCTATTCTATTGGTAGTTGGACTTTTTTTTTTCTCTTTTTATTCAACAACGTCCAAAAAGAATGGTTGGGGGAGACAGAGGAGAGGACGAGCATCAAAGGGACCTTGGGCCGAATTCAAACCCGGGCCCACTGCAGGAACAGGGACTCAGCCTTAGTTGCATGTGCTCTACCAGTGTGCCTCCAAGCCTGTCTGAGGTGGTTTTTGTTGAGCGTGACCACAAAGCAAGATAAGTGGATTCATTAGGAGTGTTGAGTCTAAAGTAAGAGTTTTCCAGGGAACCATGGTGGCTCCCTTTCTGGCTAAATAAGCAGAGTTAATAACGCTGCACAGCTAAACCGGTGAGGACTCGTTTTTTGTTGTGAGTTCCAGCTTGAAATTAGCTAAGACTTTATTTCCAATGGAGTTGATGAGTTACAGTTACTCTGTAGTCAGAAGTCAGTCTGTGATTAATGCAGAATCTTATCTGAGGGAATACCTCATGAATTTAAACTTGTTGAGCCGTAATGTTACTGTATATTAATGCCCTGCGTTACATTAGCACTCACTGTAAGTATCTTCTTGCCACTGGAATCGGCATACATTCATGATGGTGATCATGACCCTCATGTTTCATGTTTATGAAATGTTGTATAATTCCTGCAAACCATAAAAATATCACATGATGTTTTTATGCTTGATTAGTTGAATCTGTTTTACACTTCTGGTATTACAGCCCATGAAATACCGATTAGAAAACTATTTATCTCTAATAATAATAATTTTAAAAAAATCTTTTGAAGCAGCTGAAAAAAACGTGTTTCTGATGTTTCCTTCATTATGGATCAGTGGCAGCTTTCAATGCAGCTCATGAGTGTGACGTTTAAATCTGCTCCATCGAGATTAAAGGTTAAGCTTTGTTAAATGTGCAGCTGTCATGGTCGAGATAAAGGGCAGGCAATGAAGGCGTATCGATGAAATAATATATGACTCGTAAAGTTGCACTTGTAATTTTCTGCCAGCATTCCTCCCTTGCTCTTTTGCACCAACAACATAGCCTTTGGCTGCAATATTTGGACCCCGACAGATAATATTGGTCGACAGATATTACAGACCGATAAAGGCCGGTCAAAGGCCTATTTTGTCTGTGTATATGCTGTCTAATATGTCCCTAATGAAAACTTATTATATTATTATATAATGCAGACAATGTTGCTTGGTGTGATTTAGATGGTGATAGCTCATAAGTTTTTATTACTTTTCTGTCAATGTTAAATTAGCAATTCGTTTCATTTCTTCTCTACTTTCTCATTTATCATTTATAAAACTGGCTGTGTAATGTATTATAATGTATAGTAATGTTAAATATTTAATTTTTTTTATTTGAGAATGTAGCTCTCTGTGTCACTTAACAGAGTAGTGTAAAATTAGTTTTCAATCTACATGAAATGGTCTGTTTTCATTCCAGCCATGAAAATGACTTTATCCACCAGCATATCAGTTATTGACTCCCTAAAATTTTTTTGGCATTAGTCTAAAAAAGTCCATATTAGTCAGGCTTTAGTAATATTCATATTTCTTTCGAAGTGGGAAGCCCCAGACTAATTTTTTCCCAGTAGTTTGGTTTAATGAAGCTCCAGACGGCCCTGTTCATTGGAGCGTGCTCAGAGCATGTTGGGCCAACAGAGGAAGTCTATAACCACCTTAGTACCACCTGATAGCGTTTATGTTTGATTGCATAACATAGCCACAACAACAACAACCCCACAAGTATAAGCTGATAAACTCATGCACACATATGCTTCAATGCATCCTGCAGAATTTCAAAAAGCTTCCTGTAAAAAGTGGTTAAGTTCCAATCCATCAGGCTAACCTCACCGCTCCTCCCCCTGATGAGTAATGATGCACTCAGCGGCTTGGCTGCCAGTCAATCACACTCCTGTATGCATCGTGACCCCATCATGCATCGCACAACCCTGAGTGCTGTGGCTCCAAGTTTTCCCCTCATACCCAAGGAAGCCAAAGGAATAGAAGAATGATTCTGTTTGGCTGTAACTGCACCATTACGGCGAGGTGAAGCTTGTTATCTCCGTACGAGGCGCGCCACAAGGAAACGGTCACTCAGTGAAGTCATTAAAAACAGACAGAGTGTAACGTTTTTTTTTTTTTTTTTGCAGGAATGATTTGGATTATTAAATCAAAAATTAGTTACAATAACTGGTTGCTGCTGCTATAAGAACCCTCACTTGAAATAAATTAAAGACTGAAGGTAAAAACAGAAGATCTACAAAAGGTCAGAACTCTAAGATGACTGCTCTAATTAGTGTAACCTCGGAAGACGGTGAGGTCTGCCTCTTTAGAAAAAAGTCCTGTGCTCTTATGTGAGTAAGAGGGCCTGGGAGAAGCTCTGAAAAAAGCTCCAAATGAAAGTTTTTTTTCTCATCCAGCTGTGTATTACCAGACTATTCTTTGAGAACGCTTTGGAAACCATCCTGTCCATTTCATTACATCCTCTTTAAACATTTCCCCCTGCACAGACCCACCTTCTTCTGCATGACTTTGCCTTCAGCCAACATTTTACGAAGTGCGCACACACTCATTTCTACCATTAAACATGCACATTCCTGCTCACCTTTCATACTATCTTTGATTTTTACCCCTTCTTTTAATGTTTTTTTTTCCCACGCTACTGACCCATTCTACCAATATGTGCATTCCTTATGAATGCATTATAAAATGAGTGTCCACTGTAAGTGTCTTAGTGGGTCTCTGTGGGCCCTCAAAGTCTCTTGGAACCCTCAAGTCCAGCTGGATGCTGATATTAATCCTCCACATTGATGCAGGATTAAAGCGATTGTTCATGTTTTGCGTTGCAGTGTTGCCTTCAGGGACAAAATCAGACACTGAGACAATAACGTTTTCCGATCCAAAAAAAAGAAAACAAACAAAAACAAATTAATACAATAAATCGATGGAAATTCAAAAACATTGCACCAGAGTTAGCCAAGAGCTGAGCAGCCAGAAGATATAAAGAGCTAATAACTGGCTGGCGTCCATTCTTGTTTATTCCAGCCCTAAACTAATAACAGATATCTATCCAGAGCATAATAATTTAGTTGGGTTGCTTCAACATGAAATAGCCACTATTTTGGAAAAATTGCCACCCACTCTTAAAAAAGAGCATCCATGGTGCAAAATTGGGGCAAAGTATGGAGGCGTTTTTGGAAAAAGCAGACGGCAAAATGACGTGTTTTTAAAGATGTCAAATGAGTTTTGTGCAGCGTCATTCTCACATGCCATTAGCTGGTAATGTCACTTTTACCCTGTCTTTCTTTTGCACTTACCCTGCATCACCCAAAAATAACCATTGCTAAACATGATACACTGGGAGCACGGATGTATGTGAAAGAAATACAGCTGTTTGTTTGTCAAGAAATAAACCCCTTTGGTTTAGATATAACAAAAGTCTTTTCTGTGGTTTGGGTTTAGTTCATATGAGTTGAAGTGAATACACAAATACATGTTCACAATCCTGACTACCAACAACCAACTAACCTATAATTCCACTGTGCTGTTTCAGTTTGTTACATACATTATACATTTAGGGTTTGTGGTTAAAATAAAAAAAGAGAGAAAAACAGGCTGCACTTCCTTTGAATTGGGTACAAACCATGTATCTGGATTTAAGGCTATAACGTCCTGGTTAGGTGTTACAAAAGACAGTTTAAACAATTCATAAATAAATGTATGTCAATACCAGAAGTTAAGTGATTATGCCCTATATTGACGTTTTTGCACAGTTATATAGATGATCCACCATCTGTGCTGCTTTCTAAGAGGTTTATGATTTATTAACTACCTACTTTATGATTTTCTTTTCCCCATCAATGTAAAATTCCCGTACCCTCAACTTTGAGAGCAAAATAGACATATCCCATATCTTCTTTTATATCTTTGTGGTAGTGACAGAAGTCACATCCCTTGTGGGGACCCTGCTGTTTTACTGGCTCTCAGGCCTGGGGGCCCCAATAGGGAGGTCTAGAAACTTAACATATTTTGGCTTTGCATGAAGGGAGGATGTTTCATAAACTTCACATTGAGTGCTTCAGCATTATTGAATATACAGCCAAAGGAGAGAGGCGCTGTAAATGATATACCAGACGCTCAAATGTGTATACAGCTGAGTCTGTTGTGTCTCATGTGTAAATATGTTGGTATTTTTTGCCTATAATTACAATGCAAAATGCAGCACGATTTCCATACGCGGATGCATGTCGCTCTTTGGAAAATTAAGAAACATCCCCGTGTCTTCTTCTCAGCCGGCTCCCACTGCGCTCAGGATGTCACACGGTGTGATGGGAGCCGCCAAGGTCTGAGGGTAATTGGCTTTGTAAAATCTGAGTCAAAATGCAAATTTATGTCAACATTTTCGCAGGTGTTTCTACTTTTTATTGAATAACTTGGAACAACTGAGAACAAACAAACTGCAACTTACGACAGGTCTATAAATAATTTCCGTGAGTTGACGGAAACCCAGCTGAAATACTGATTGCAATCATGAATACCGTTAATGAAGCAACACGACTGCATTTACTGTATCTGTTGTTTGGATCTGAGTTTTTTTCCGTGTCACACAGAGGCGATGTTTCTATGCTAATTTGGAAGCTGTAGTATAACTGTCCTGCGGCATTTCAGTGCAAATACTGTATGTCCAAATGAAGAGGAGGAGGAGGATATGCTGATTAGAGGAACACTGTAGCATTCTGTACAAGACTTAATTGTTTTGTACAAACAAATGCAGATAGTTGAGGCTGTATAAAACATGTTGAGTTGGGTTTTCCTTCAGGCAAAAAACTGGACCAAATGCCTTTATTAAATTGTTGTTTTCTCTTAATGATGTTATTAGCACTATTTGTTGCTGCTGAAACTGGGATTAACTATCTATTTGATCACCTGCAGAATCCATTAATCTTTCAAATAAAAATGAAAAACCACAAACAATCTGGGATTATTTATCTGATCACCTGCAGAATAAATAAATCATTAATAAATACATTTAAAAAAAAAATACAATAGCTTGGATTATCTATCTGATCATGTGCAAATTATTATTTATTAAAAAAAATTACAAATTGGATTTTCTATTAAATCACCTGCAGAATACATTTATCATTAATAAAAACAACAACAACAACAACAACATAAAAATCTTTCAGATCACATGCAGTATCCATAAATCATTAAAAATGTAATTAAAAAATAAACAGAAAAACTGGCATTATCTATGAGATCACCTGAATTAAATTAAATTAAATTAAATTTGTAATTTAAAATAATATAACAAAAACTGGAATCATCTATCTGATCACCAGCAAACCCCATTTATCATTTATATTACATTAAAAAAATAAAAGCAGAGATTATCTAGCTATCTGATTACCTGCATAATCCATTAATCATAAATGTGGAACCAGTTATTATCAAAAAAATATTGGTTTAATGAGTCAGTGGTCAACCTTATGTACATGTCCTTCTCCTTCTGTGTCAAATCTGATTGAAAGTGAATAATAAGTGTGAATAAACACACTGTAAGTAATGTTTGGCTTTGATTAGCTGACTCATTAATCAGTCCTGTGTTTTTTTAGAGCTTGCCCGTTCATCTTCCTCCATCTTTCATCTGAGCCAGATATGCAGTCAGTTAATCCCCAACTGTATTTATTGTACTTCTGTCGAAACACTATAAATCAGCAAACAGGGCTTTGTTATATATGCACTCAGCAGTAATAAAATATTAATTGGTTATATGGGGAATATGGACACTAGTGTATCAGTCAAGAATGGAACAATACATCAGCTAATGTGGAAATAATCATCTCAGGCATAGGCTACAAGGATTAGTCCCGATGGGCACTGTGTGAGGCCGTGTGTTTTTGTTTCTGACCGCGGTGGTCCGTGGATATGATGCAATATGACTGTAACGAACTGCCAAATGTTCAAAAAAAGTATGCATAAATTTGGGAATCAAGTTTTGTGGGAGTTTAAAGCCTCCCTTGTAGTAGTCAATGTCTGTCTCCAGCTTCAAGCTTTCATGTGAGATGATTATCTCAGCATGTAAAAAAGGCCTTTTAAAGAAATGAGATCTTCGCTATAAGCAACCACTTCTTTAGTTCCAGATGCAGCGTAGAGACTAACATGTTTATAAATGGCTCATTAGTGCTTGTGCATAAATATAAAGTGTCTTCTTACATTGGTTTACGCTGCCTGCCATTAAGTCAGCAGAGTGATTAAGTCAGATGAGGTGCTTTGTCTGCAGTGCTGCTTCAATCTGCTCTGACTCTCTCCCCAGTCCACCCAGTCCACCCACAACTTCTGTGCATGTGTGCAATTTGCTCACTGCCCTTACAGGCTTCTCATTCTCTGCTCTGACAGTGTTCATTTTCAGCAATTGAGCAACATCTGCTTATCAGCAGCACAACCTGTCATTCTACCTCGTTCTGTTTTCATTTATCGTCTCCAAAAGCCCATATGGCTCCACCTGCCCCTCGCTCGCCCCCACCACCCCCCCACCCACCTCTGTCCCTGTAGTTATTATGCCCGCCTGTCCCCCTGTGGACTGTTTTCTCTGAGTACTGCAGCAACACCGAACTGGCTATAAATCACATTGCATTATCGCCGCGCCGTGCTTCGCCTCGCGCTCTGCCCGCCCACCGCGCGCCTCCGATTGGCCGCCGCGGCGCCTTGGCCCGGCCTCTCCGAGCGGGACATCGGTGCAATCGTAAATCCCGCCTCCTTCCTTGGGGCCGGTGATTGGGAGAAAGGCGCTCTCCTTGAACTGTCAATCATGCTCTTTTCTTGTGCGCCTCGCATTCACTGCTGCTCCCTGCGACGCGCTGAGTGCGGAGCGACGAGACGCGCTGCATACCAACAGAGACACACGGGAGCAGGCTAATTAAGCTCAAGTGGCGACTTGCGAGCGGTCAGGACGCACGGACCCCATCCTGTTCGCTGATAAAAACACATTTCTGTCAAGTCATTGGACAGTTTGCGTTTGATCGTCTCTTCCCATGCATTTTCTTGAATATTTTCCTTCAATGCACTGAGAGCCAAACTAAAGTGTCTGGGATATTTGTTTTTTTTTTTCTTCCTGCTCTTATATTTTTCTGGTTGACAGAGTCTGCACAGGAGAAGACAAACAGCCCTCTCTCTCTCTCTCCAACGCGGGTCATCAAAAGGAAAAGTCAAGTGGATGATGTTTTCGTCCACTCACATGTAGAAGAAGCGTTGGACTATTGCTGTTGACATTCATCCACTGGGTCGTTTTTTTTATACACAGATTCCCCGCAACGGCACCATAAAGGAGGAATACCGAGGCATTTGGCTGCAAAAACAAGCAGAAAAATCAATCAGAACTCCATCATGGGCTGCCCCCTCTTGCGGAACGCGTTTGCTGGTTTCATCCTGGTCCTGCTGTCGAAAGGTAAGTTTCTACCAGCTACTTTAGCGATGCGCTGACGGTTCTGTGCTGCTGCGTCTCTACGCATGTATCTTCGCCTTTCATTTTCTGGAAACGGTTGTGGAGGTGAATACTAATGATGAGCATTGGGGAGGGAGGGAGGGAGTGAGGAGGAGGAGGAGGGGGGTCCTACCTGCATGTGAATCACGCGTGTCCGCTGTGCCACTGCGCTCCAGCTTTCCATTTGCACACACAGAGATGGACAGAAATGTAGACGGAGAGGGATGCTGTATGTGTGTGTGTGTGTACGTGTGCACGCGTCCGTGCATGAGTGGGGGCGTGCGTGCGAGCGCAGCGCCAGGTTCATCTCCAAGCCAACCTCGTGGTTCAGTGTAAGCAACGAGTGATGCATGTTAAGATGTTTACTATGAAGAAAAAAAAAGACTCCCATCCCCAGTCTTCTGTGAACATTCCTTTACGTGACTTGAATGGCCTGGTATCCCACGCACACAACGCACCACCAGAGCAAAGAGGGGGGGACTGTGGGTGGTGTTGACGGTGGGGTTAATGTAAGTACGAGTCGTAGCAATGCAGAGAGACCCCGGAGAGAAAAGAGTGTTTTGTTCCTCTCTTCTTCACAACCGAGGCTGAGAGAGAGAAAATGAGAAAGATGGACAGTTGGGGGTCTGAGGGGGGTCAAACATGCACTGGAAGCCTAAATTCTCCTCTTTTATCTCCGGCATAAACCATCTTCCCCTCGACTCAACAAAAGAAAACACACTTCATTCATCTGCTCTGTAACAGTGTCGAGATAACTTGCACAGGCAGAGAATTATGCATTTTTAAACTGCTTCTTTATGAATAACACAAACAGACAGTGTTATGTTGTTGTCGTCCACTGGGAACGCTGACCAGGGAATATTTAAATTCCTCCTGCATTTTTCATCATGTCATCCGCTAATATTCTCACCATGCCATGGGATGTCCCACTATATATTAGTTGTGCACGCCGTTCTCACCATGCACTCTAATTTCCCCTTGCCCATCGAAACACAAATACACACACCTGGCTCAATTAGTCCTGCCTCCATCCTGGGGGAAATCAGTATATAAATAAATTACTCCGGCCCTTAATAACAATAATTGATGTGTCAGTGCAATAAGATGTGAGGTTAACAACGTGCAGATGCAGACGGGCTATAGCCTCCTGCTCCTGAGCTCCTTGTGGGCAGGAGAGCCCAGCTGGTCATGGTTGGCTTGCCACAGCAAGCCCCTTCTCCACACCAGGCAGAGAGCAGACGGGCAGCCCTGCAGGACATACACAGCACACAAACACAAAGGGCTCAGTACACAAACCAACCCGACAACCACACTGAGTCTCATTTCAGCTTTCAGCCCTCTGAATTTGTAACCTGTGGGGTTTTTTTTGGCAATATGAAGGTGTGACCAATCATGAAAGCTGCAGTTGAGGAATGATTGGATATTGATGTGAGTTGTGCACATTGCAGCACATGTGAATCAGACTCATCTCGGAGAAGGATCCTGCCTGCTGCTCCGAGTTGCTGTAGGTCCACAACAGGTCCGAAAGCATGCATTATAAAGGAAGAACACGACTGTTAAAAGGGCACCATCCACTGCTCGATAAATCATGCAGCAGTGGAATTATCCTCTGTATCTGAGAGTCAGACCAGTGTGATATGTGGTCGCTTAAATGCTTCATAACCACTGTTTAGCAGGTTGTCTGGTTAATGATGAAAAAGACAAATACGTCCTAATGGCTTTACCGCATTTTCTTCACCTGAAGACATTTCTTTCTTGTGACAGTGATTATCACTCATGTAACCACTTCACATTATGCATGACTAATATCTTTTAAGAGAGAGCACCAGTTAATCTTTCATGGCCTCAGAAACAGACAGTAAAATGTGGTTCAGACCTCTACATTGGCATGCCAACCAGGTTGAAAAGGGGCCTTTTCTATGCTGCAAAAAAAACAATTAGGCTATTCAAAAGGTTTTCTTCTGGCCTGGCGTGTGAATGTACATCCACTCCATGGGTGCGAAGGCCAGCTCCTGGCTTACTGTCATCCCTCTCTCTTCCACATTTATTCTCCCCTTTATTTCATTTAAAAATGTCTGAGAGCCATCACTCTGGAAAGGTTGGATGGCCCAGCTCATACATACTGTAAAATGTCTATGCATTTCTAGCACACAAGCTTTCTGCAATTAATCAAAACCTGTTTCATCTATAAGACCAGACACTGTGAGGCGCATGGAACATTAAGGCTGTGAGTGTGTCCACACAAGCACCTCTACACGAAAATTAAACAATTTATCCTCTGCTCAAAAGACTTCTCTTGTGACAGAAGCCTGCAAGATCTGATAATGAGAATAATGCCGTCATTGATTCAGTGAAAACTGAAGATGACAAGAGAAATTGCTTCTGCTTTCGGGGCTACATAGGTCACCACAGAGGACATTCAAGGTTTGAAACTCCAGCATAGTATTTTAATGCCGTATTTAGATATTTAAGGAGCAGATTTGGGATTCCATTAATCCATTAATGCAAATACTGCAGGAAATCCCATTCATGCAGTGCTGTATGCTGGGCATGTGTGTCACCAATGTTCAAACAGTCCAACAGATGGGTCTTCCCACCAATATGCACTGCTGTGATGGAGGCTCTGGTAAGAGGAAGTGTAACAAGGCAGGAACACAGGTGAAAACAGGTGGGGTCACATTGTAGCCCGCCATCCTTCTTGTTTCTGCAACATATGGGGGCCAAGTGGGGTCAATGCACATTGCACATGTTAGCACCCTTTTTTGTCCCTGCCCCCTCACACACACACACACACACACACACACACACACACACACACACACACACACACACACACACACACACACACAC
>JAOWBC010001592.1:14190977-14202867 GCA_028566105.1 Hypoplectrus providencianus
TATTTTATTTGACATGTGTATAAAAGAATGAGACACACAGTATAAAGAGTTGATGGTGGTTATGTGATGTATTTTAAGATGGTTTTGAAGCGCAGAATATGGAAAATCTCGATAAGAAGTCAGGAAACGGATGCTGATGTTGATGAGATGGAAACAATGCTGAAGATCAGGATGTGATCAAGACATGGCTGAAGGTGAATGGGGTCACATTGACTTTGCCTTAATTCAGCTGTCAGCAGCAACAGAGGAAAACATACTTAAAGTTTGACATGATTGGCTGATTGATCGCGGCAAACCCGGGTCCCTTTACTAAAATATTAAACGTCCAGAATGTGGTTGGGCTGGGAAATAATTTCTGTTTTCATATTGTCCAGTCATTGTTATTCAAGATATGCAGTTGGCAATCTGATTGCCAGTCTGAGAGGCAAGCTACATTAAATACAAAAAATATGTGGACTGTTTGTGAAGCGACTACTGCAAAACTATGCCTCCATTGCAATCAGTAGAGGTGGCTTTACCAGCTTGGTTGCGCTGCCTCCTTCTTAGCTGACATGCTTCTGAGTTAGCGTAGTCTTGCTAGCTAACCCAGTAAATTCCTTATTTTCTTTATTAAAGTAGCTAATTTACTCACAGTTAAATCTACTCTAGTTCTGCGCAGGCACATGTAGCTTTTTCCTTCTTAGCAACTTTCTTAAAGTTGTTTGCCTACTGTTCAGTTTTGTTAGCTCCTTTAACTTAGCAGCAGTTAGCGACGGTTGCTCTCTCTCACTCTTCTTCTTGTTGCCTACCACTACCTCCTTCAATAATAATTGCATTGTTACAATAAGTATAGTCCATTTACTGTGTTGGAGATGAGACTTTTTAAATAGGAAGCACTATGCACCATGTAAACTCAGTAGCTAATGTTAGCTGCTGTAGTAAGCTAGCACCCAGTCCCAAGCAGGAGCCCAGTCTCCTGGTCACTGGCTTCAGGGTTGCCAGATGGGAGTAAAAGAACATCATACAATCACTTTAAAATGATCATATTAAATTAAATCAAACTATTGTATGTACTTTAACAACAGTGCATTCAAAAACAAAGCTATAATATTACGTATCCCTTGAATGTTGTGTCTAACTCCCAGGCTGGGAAATAATGCCCAGTGGGGTTGCATTGTTTTCTTTCCAGGTTTTCCAGGTCTGTGCTGCCAGAATCTTTTCTTTTAGTGCTTTTTATTCCTCCGAGGCTGAATTCTTGTGTAATTAATTTTCCTGATTTGATACCCAGCCAGCAGATATCAGTTTCTGGTGATGTGTGGGTGTTTAATGTTTTTTGGGGGGTGCACAGGAATGCCCAAACGATCATATATTTGGCCTTTTTAAAAGTATTTATCATATATCACATAGGCCCAAAAAAAATCGTATAAATACTATTTTTATCATATATCTGACAACATTGGTGGGTGGACATGACAATAACAGAAACATCACTAAATGCACAGTTGGTGCAGATTCTAGAGAGGATTTTTTACAATAATATCTTAGTTCTGATTGTAAGTTAAATATATGAATATAAATATTTATATGGGCGTAGGAAAAACGAAGTGTCAATCATCCCTTCTGTCTTCCATGTACAATCCCATCGCAAATCAGCACAAGCCTATAATCAGCCGATTAAGAAGAAGCAGGGGGAGTGAGTGAGAGAGGGAATTGTGAATGAATGATGCATAAAGATCCTCTTAAATCCTCCTGATGGAACTTGCTTTTGTCTTTGTTGTGCAAATACTGCAGGGGAAACTTGGCTCACAGTATGGCCTAAACAAACACACAAGAGCAGACTTGTTCATTCAGTAAAACGGATCAAATAAAGGACAGGAAATAAAAAAAAAAAACGTAATGTAAGTAAAGAATATATATATATATATATATATATATGTGTGTGTGTGTGTGTGTGTGTGTAAAAGGTGAGAGAAATGGGTATGAACAAGAAAAAAAGTATAATACCACAATAAATAAGAGACGATCAACAAAGATTACACATAGTAAATAAAGTGTTTGAATCTATAGCATCTGGCTCTGGGAACTCTAATCCTTCAACCTAAAGAAAGCAGCTCAGGCTCTTTACTTTAGGGGCTGCAGGTATCTGTAGATATATACGAAAAGACCAGAACAGAGAGGATTGTTGAGTTGTAACTATTATCATGCCCTCGCTTTGTGGGTTTGCAGCATTTCCAATTACAGGCTAGACAGAGATGAATAACCCCTGAGCTCGTGAACCCGCGACCTGCCAGGCCGAAGCTGAACTCTGCATCTCGTAGTGTTAGCAGCTATCTGGCCAGAGCGGTGACTGAGAGGTCACAGGTTCAAATCCTCTGAGGATGGTTAGCCACGGTGGTGCTGCGGACGATAGGCGGGCGCGGCACCACCTCGCTGCCCTTGAGATTCCTCCTGTCGGTTTTGATAAACACTTCACTGGGCCTCACATATTGGTTCGGGGAGTTGGCAATTACACATAGTGTCAGTGTCATAAATAATGATTACAGCAAGGCTTGTTTGCAATTATAATTACAGTTATAATATATGGAGTTCAGTGTAATGGAAAGGAACTAGGACAGCTTTCAGCTCGGGACAGGTAGTTATACTGTGTTTAATTACTGTAGTAATTCGCTCCGTTACAACCTCCTCTCGTCCTCCCCGCGTCCCAGTCCCAGCGTAAGGACCCACATCGGTCCAGGAGTGAATATGAACAATGGCTGTGGGTTTTCTCTGTGACAAATGTAAAAGATATGTTTTATTTAATGCAAGGGAAGGATCATTCAAGAGGGAGCAGAGTGGCTGTAGAAGCAGGAGTAAGTGGTGGCTCGTGTACTCACATCAACCACCGCCCACGCAACTCACACACAGGAATAAACGTATGCATGCATACTCTGTGGAATAGCTTCTTCACATGGGCCGCTGGGAAGATGAATTTCAACAATTCCCCCTCTAAAGGTGTGAGCGGTAAATCAATGGAAAGCCAATGGACCCAGCCACGAGGGAGACGAGGGGACATCTTTATATATGTATACACACATCAGCATGGATAACTCTCATTGATCTCTTTTCAATAGTGTACATATAGAGAAAATCCAATAAGTCTTAGCACGTTGCAGCTTTCTTCCCTTTAGTTTTCAAGGCTTCAGTCCATACTGCAGATTGAGCTATCTGCAGGGAGAAAGAGTGAGGGAGAAAAAGAGATGTTTTCTTGTTTGGTGATGTGCAGATGTTACACATTTAAGGGGAATGAATACTGTTCGAGGGGGAGAGAGAGCACTGTGTGATTTTTTTCCCTCTATCCCTCTTCCTTCTAGTCTTTTCTTGTGCCAGGGAGTTAGCATCATTGGAAACACAATTCAGATTAGTGCAGGCGGCTTGTCCTAGGGGAGCCGGGAGGGACGAGGGTCCCGCTTCTCTCCCTGTCCTCATTACCAAAAGACAAGGAGCTCGCCGGCAAATCAATGGAAAAGGCTTAGGCACTAATGCAGGCCATGCCTGGTGATGGGGCTAAGCTTTCTGTGTGTGTTTTTTGTGTCTCACTGTGCGCTTGTGTTTATGTGTGCGATCCTTCCCTTGTGTGTGAGTGTGTGTGTGGAAGTTTAATCATTTGTGCTACAACAGAAGGCTGGAGAAAAACATTAGTTTCATACGACTGCTGAATTGCTCGCCGTTGGAGTAACCTCAAAACTCCTGGTTAACTGCGCCGATATTTACCACGGGGACATACGATAGCATGGAAGCCCTTTAATTACGCAGAGATAACGTCAGATTCATCAGTGAATCCATTTAGCCCAGTGCTAACACTGTTACCATTGTAATTATAATTGCTCAGGGCATTGTTGCCATGACTACTACTACTTCAATAGCCTGCAGTTGTGTACAACTTCCTTTACGCTGAAAATAAAAAAGAGCAGCACCTTGGTGTTTCCTGTCAACAGCCCCCTGCAGCGCCTCAAAATATGCCAAACAATCCGCCTGTCTCACCGTTCAGTCTGCTCTCGCCGTGGCTGATGCTGCTGCTGCTGCTGTTCTCGCATTTGCCTTCACCCCATCCTCGTGCCTCTTGTTTTGTTTACACAGGTAAAACTACCGGGCGCAACAAATGCTAAATAATGGTTTCATGTTGTGGATTTTCAGCCCCTCTGCTGCCTCTGACATCTCATGGTGCTGGAGGTGTTGCTGGGTCTGTGCAGAGGGGAGGGCAGGGCAAGAAGGAAGAGAGGGAAATAAATAAAACTGTGGAAAACAGATCAATAAATATTTCAGCAGCTGCTCCCTTCACAGACTTCTCCTGAAGCCATAAGAGGTGGAGAGAGAGATAGAGGGGAGAGGGAGGGATGGATAAAGTGCAAGAAAGGGAGAGGGAGAACAGGGGTAATTGTGTTCCAGACTCTCATTCACAGTGAGCGAGAGAGATGGAGGGTGAAAGAGAGAGACAGAGAATGGGGATAATTGTGTCCCAGACTTTAATAGACAGAGGGAGAAGGCATGAGTGAGGGGTGGAGAAGCGACAGGGTGTGCTAACGAGCACCACATACCAACATTGTCTCCTATGGGAACAAAAAAAGGCATATGAGAGGCTGGGTCCCTGGACTTTGGCACTACATAATAGTGACTGTAAGAACCTCTCTCTTCCTGACTTTCACATAATTCTAATTCCTGTCAGGAGTTAGCGACAGACCGTGTGGGTGTGTAGTTTGTGCAGCGAGCAGTTCTAAATGATAATGAGCCGGTCAGCAGCTGAGACGGCTAACGTGTTGCTGCGGCAGGCGTGGCCAGTGTCAATGCCACCATGCTCCAACTATTAGCCGATATGTCCTCTCACTGCCGTGCCAGCACACATATGCATGAGCGGCATGTATGTTTAATGCAGGGATAGAGAGGCAGCGTGAGGGAAAAGACAGAGAAAGCTTATGAGGGTGGACAGGCTGGAGAGATGGAGGAGTTATGAAAAAATGATTGAAGGAGGGCTGCTGGGAGGAAGCGAGGGAAGAGAGACAGATGGTGTGAGGGAGGAGGGGGAGGGGGGGACTCAAAGACCCGCAACAGGCAGTGATCGAGATGGATTGATTTTGCAGGCAGATGATTAGGTGGAATAAAAAACATGGCAGGTTTCTCCTGCCAATGAAAACTGTGTTTGGGTGATATTGCCGTGAGTGGGAGTAGTGAAATTGTTTCAGGGTCACTTGTTGTGTGATATTGCGGCATTAAGGAGCCGGTGCTAATGTGATATGCCACCGGTTAGGGAGTCGTTCCAGCGAGGCAGCACACCTCTAATAAGACGCTCATGCAGTGCGCCCACATCATAATGAGTGGTTTGGAGCTTGTCAGGAATCCACAGGTTACATAAAACATTATATTTAGACGCTCTTTATTTAAATTGCCGGCACACACAGCATTTAAATTCTAACATTGCATGTTTTGGTTGCTATTTGGAAAGCTGCATAATTAGGAAAACAAACCGTGCCGATGCCCAGTGGTAGTCGGTGCTTGGCGGAAGTCGTTGCCCTCCACTCAGAGCTTATGCTGCGATTTGGAGATGCACCACGATCGTCCCGTCGTTCAAGGCCGAGCACGTGACTCCGGAACAAGCTGTGAAGGTGCCGGTGGGATTTTTCTTGGAATTAAGTGTCCATAGTGCAACATCCTGACAGTAAGACTCAGTTTAGCAGAATTTCACCAAGGATTTGTCTGTGACAGGCCATAAATGGACTTACAGGAAATGTTCCACAGTGTCTTTGATTCCTTTTTACCGGGTCCTTTGGGCATGAGGTGTTAAAAAAATTGCTGCACACATTTTGAAGGGAAAGATCACAGGAGTATTTCTTTCAACAAAATATCATATTTGCGATATTGTGGTGCTTTTGTGCTAATTGGGATATTAGGTGAGATTTCATCAAACATTTGTGCTGCAATAGACCATTAATTGGTTTTGGGAGAAAACGCTGCCGTGTTATTGTGTTATGATATTTCTCTAATTAGATGTGGGGTAGGATAACGCTAAAAGCCTGTGCTGCTTTTCCCAGTTTTGTAATGCAGTGAGTGGAATTCCATTAGTGTTTGGACGTGCATGGGGGCGGCTGTGAGCACAACATTCAACTCAGACATTATTTTTAAGACATTTCAAGGATATAGTTTGCTATTAAATTTGCTTCATTCACATGGCATTCCTTTATTCATGGAGGGATGCTGGTGAATAGTGCGAGCCTAATTTGTTGTGTAATATCATTTCTGGGGTGCCAGTCTGATTTCCAAATTCAAAAATCTTCTTCAGACATTTCAAGGCTGTGGTTCATTTTGAAAAACACATGTCAGTGTGTTTCTCCAGCCCTCTCAGCACTAAACATGAAGGAATCTGTCCAAACTGGACTCATTAAAATGCATAATTGCATTCCAGAGATTCAAGTCAAATTTCCAATTAAAATTCCTCACCATTCTGTTCTTGCTGAGCTGCTGCAAACTCCGACTTGCAGCAGTTATTCCGGTGCTGGAACACATGTAAATGCATCAATGCAAATGATAAGTGTTCGGGGTCAATGCTATGTTTGATATACTGATCAAATACTTTGCTGGAAGTGGCCGAGATGAAAACATTTTTGGAAATATCTCCCTTCAGAAATAACTCTGATATTTTGCTGCTGTGACAAAATGATTTCACTCTCTCCCCATCAAGGGGGTACTGACTGTGTCGATGTGACCTTTATCCGGCCAGCAGACCTCTACTTCCATTAAGAAATAATGAAGGTGTCAGAAAAG
Organism: Hypoplectrus providencianus; assembly: GCA_028566105.1. Lineage (NCBI taxonomy): Eukaryota > Metazoa > Chordata > Actinopteri > Perciformes > Serranidae > Hypoplectrus > Hypoplectrus providencianus. The sequence goes on from JAOWBC010001592.1 coordinate 14,197,749, forward strand.
GGCAATTAGCTGCTTAATGTTGGGCAACAGTACTCTAATACAACATATTTTTGCTGACAAGTCAATATCCATACCTACATAACAGCTCCTATATGTTGAATCTGCACGGGTTATTGGAATTGCTGACATTATAGTAATGAATGTGTTGATTTAGGCTCCACAGAACCTGTTTTCACTAACCATTTAAAAAACAAAACCATCATGCATTTCTGCTGCAATTGACTGGATTAAAAAAAAAAAAAAAAAAAACAGCGATAGAGATGGCTTTAAATGGCACTATAAAATGAGAAATCTAGACAGATTGAGTGATGTTGTGATGAGAGGCCACCAATACAAAATAAAACATGAGTGGGCTCAAGATTAAAAAATAATATAATAATGTTTTGCAGAACAACAAAATAAAATCAGGCTGATGTCAGAACTCTGAAGATTTAAATCAGATGATATCCGAGCCATAGAAGACAAACAACAAGACTCCACACTCGTTATTAAGCTTCATGTTGGCCTATTTATTGTAAATATCTGCTTTATCAAACCTGCGCTTACCTTTGTTTGTTATTTCGGGTTTGACAGCTGTAATCAGAATTGATCTGTATACTGCGGGGAGGCAGCTAAATCAGACATGACAAATGTGGGGCAGACAGTGCAGGTGTTTTCTCAATCAGGCCGACGTGATTGATCCTCCCTTGAATCCATCATGATCAAGCCTTATTGACATCGGGCTTCTATTAAGACTTTTTTTTTTTTTTTTTTTAAGGGAGGGGGAGAAAAGATAGATAGCTGCAGATCGACTGACTGCGAAAAAAGTTTTTGCGCGGAATTGCATTTTGATTCGGCCTTATAGAGCATTTATAAATCCGAAAAATGTTGGAAGGACTTCTGCTGCTGCGATTGATTTTCCTTTAATTAGATTTTTTACTGGACTGGTTTTGTGCGCTGAATTAATGTGAAGAGTTATGACGGCAGGAGAAGACTTGCCTTAAGGTTCAATTATAAAGCAATGACATCATATGTGTAATGGATTGCGCTTGATTAAAGCATGTTTTGCCTCTTAAATTTGGTCGAGTGCTGAATATGATGCACTTGAGCAAATATGTTTGATATCATGCGATGAATAAGAAACGCTTTAACCAATGTGTGTCATTTAATGCCTCATTTCTTCTCCCTTCATCGCTGCAACGTTTTATCCTCAAGTATATAGATGTCCGTTGTCAGCATTTTGACAGTGCAGTTTGATGTAGCGCAGAAGTCCCTGCTTCCTTAAAGCAGGGATTTCTAAATGAGAAAAGATTCTCTTTTATACAAGTGTGCAGCACAGACTGAAGGCAAAGATGGCACAACACAAGTTGTCAAGCCATATAGACTGAAAGGCTTTGATACACTGCCTCTTTGAAACTGCAACATTTCAATTCAGAAGACAGTAATTACACAGTCAAACATGGAAATGGGTAGAATTGCATTACTGTACTGTCGCATATTTTATAATGTAAAACCCGGCCAGTTTGTGTTCCACAAGTTCAGCTTTGGTGCTCAGCCCCGGGGACCCCCTGGCCATCTGACTGCACCCACTCACCCATTGCTACTTCCCGCTCTCAGCTCACACTTAAAGACACGTGCGCGCGACCTAGGGCCATCTGTTTGCTTTTTCTGGGGCGACTTGATGCCTACGGGGATATGGACATGTGATAAAAAGTACCATCAGAGTTGTCAACCTTCTGTAGCCGCCCCGATTACCTGGGGAACATCACGTCTTTACAACTCATGAAGTCATAAAAAGCTGTGCCTCCCCTGCTGGGGCGCCCGCTGTAACATACTCCCTTTGCAGCACTTTTAATGGGAATGATGTGAAGAAAACTTGATTCATGCAACGCTCGTTAGAACATGACACCCTATAAGATACTGTCGTGTAAAAGGTATATCACAGCAGGTGTAGGGATATAAATAACTCTGAAATCACTCAAAGGCAGGGCAATGTAGTTATTAATATCCAAACATTCAAAGGAACATGTTTCCAATACAAATGTTAACAGTATGAACCATTTTCTATAAACAAATTCAATTGCATTTGACTTCTATGCATTGAACTCGACAAAATCACTCAAACAAAACCCTGCTATTTTATTTGATTAGACATTACGCTATAAATAGATTATCATGGTCCAATTTTGCCAAAAGTTGATTTTTGATAAGAATGACCTATTGCCCAGCCATACATCTCACATGTACAAAAAAAACAACAATAAAAACAATGGTATGATGGGTTCCTCACTCATTAGAACCAGGAACTGGACAAAAATTTAACCTCAAATAAAATGTACATTTGTCAATGCAAAGATAATATCTCAAAATTTGACTTGGTTTATATGTCATGTATGTGCTTTGTATTAAGTGTGTAAAACAGGATTGCTTTGTGATTGCTATTGTAACTTTGCAGTTATTTTGGCTCAGTGCTCCTTGGAACAGATTTGAATGTTGCTGGTGGGAAGCCTGTGATGGATCCAGGTGCAGGAGAGGGGACACACTGTCTTCACCATCCCAAGGACAAACGAGGGGGCTGCCAGGGGCACAAACTGCATTATTTTTTACTTTTGAGGTTGTCCTTCTTTTTAAAATTTCTTTTAATTTGGCAACAAACCTTCATGTGGACTCGCTGATTATTTAAATTCATTTTGTAAATCAAGGTCACTGTGACCTCACGCCCATTCAACTTTAATGAACGTGTTATCTCAGCAACACCTGAAGGAAATGTGCTCTTATTTGGCAGAAATATCTACGTGAACTTAAGGTTAACTTTATTAGATTTTGGAGGTCAAAGGTCAAGGTCATAGTAATCTCATATCCATCCAATTCTCGTAAAATAAACTGATTAAATGATAGAGATGAAAGTGAAAGGCTCCCTGTTAGACGGTTCTGGTTCGAATTCTCTTTGAAATTTTCATTAAAAGCAAATCAAGTCAAATAGGAGAAATGAGAAATTCTTCCTGCATGTAAGAAAGTGGAAGGGGAGAAGAATTACAGGATTATAAAGGTTAAAGAAACTGCTGCACAAAGGCTGGATGAGCCTGATAGAGTTGGTTGACGCAGAAGCACACCATATGGAGGGCCGTGTCTGGCTGTGGTTGGTTGTTTTATTTATTAGCTCTGCCAGGTTGGTTGCCACATTCATTTCATGCCTGTGTTACTCCACCTGCGTCTTCGGCTGAAGTTGCTGATTTTAAGTAGCTCCATAATCGGAGAACACTTGCTTTCCCTCAAACTGCAGGAAAAAAAATAATAAAGCACAACCAACGTGGCATTTATTGTAATTACAAGTGATTCATATTATATTTCTTTTTTATGTACCGGCTTTCAGCTTTTGATCTTGCGCACACTCTGGCCTTTTGATCTCAGATGTTCCCTTTTCAGACATTCTGGCTGTATTGTTGAATACAGATGTGCTTTGATATTACCACAAAATCCCGATTTTCACAACATAAATAAAAGGTGACAAATCAACTCAGCAGCACTGACTAATATTAGCTTACATCATGTTCCCTGGCATGTTAGTTTCATTTCTCCCCAGCGTTCCTCGCAGTTACTCATCATAATGTCGATCAACTCCGAGGCGCTGATTGATTGAAGGAGAATTTGTTTCTGGGAAAATAAAGCGATGTTAAGGCTAAATGTATTGAATATGACAGCACTCTGTTCCCAAAATAAGACACAAAGGAAATATCTGGGTGTTGGATTTGAGTTTCAAACAGATCACGCATCTGTTGTGTCACATGCGCACAAAATTGGGTCTGTGCAGATTTGGCCTTGGCAGGAAAGGTGAGTTGTTTATAAATTGCTTGTGACAAACCAAACTGAAGGGTGGTTTGAGTCTAGTGGCTCAAGTGAGGAGTAAAGTAAGGAGTCTGACCCCTCGGCCAATCAGTGAGGATCAGTTTGGAGGGAAGGAGAGGCCCTCAGCAGCAGGCTTCTCCTCTCTTATTGAAAACAAACCCTGAACAAAGAAATAAGACCACCCTCAAGCAGCCAAAAGGATTCATGCCTTACCATTTGACACAAACATTAGATGTGAACCCCCAAAATTTTCTTCCATAAATAAGAGAAACAAAACAAGTGTGTGTGAGAACTGAATCCCCACTTGGTCTCTTTCTGTTTTTCTGCAACAGGATGACCTACCTGTCCAAAGAAATTGTCTGAGTCCATGATCCAGGTGCTCAACCCGAGTCTCGTCTGTCAAAACCTACCGGGAAACAGCCCTCCCTTCCTTCTTTTTTCCTCTTATTCCTTCGCCCATATCAAACAGACAGCCACTACTAAAAGATTCATGCATGTGGACTTTGGGTCATTAAAGAATGATCCACAGCAAAGCTGTTTCTTCACCCTCATAATGAAATCCAATATTCATGAAATGGATTTTCCTCTCCGCTCTCCCACTCACTCTATTCACAGATGTGTGTTTGCCGGTGTATTTAGTCTGTGTTTGCATAGCCTTGTTAGGCTAGCACGGGTTAATGGTATCCTAAAGGCGCATTTTTAGGCCGCCCAGTTAATTACACAGCTTTGACGGATGACCTTGCCATACATTACTTGTGTAAAGCAACACGAAGTTAGGACGTATCTGGGCTTCTCTAAGATTGGGGTCAGAGTAAAGACCAGTTAATCAGAGCTTTGTTTACGCGAGTGTGGCACCCACCTAACACAGACTCCAGTTACAGCGAGCGTGAAAATATAATCAGATTGGTACATGTGTATTTGAAACCTAAAATATGCAAATTTTGACATTAAAGTAATACAGAATTATTTCCTTTCCTCATCTGTTTCTGATCCTGCTGCTGCATGTGAACATTTTCAATTGTGCTGAGTCTAAATGTGCCACTTTATGCTAATTTTACTTGTTTGGGTTTCTAGTAGAACATATTAACATTGCTTTAAGGTTCAAAACACACTTTGTCGGTCTGAATATGCCTGTATACTTCTGTCTGAAACTGTCCTTTTTCATTCCTTTGAGCCCCACTGAAAATAAAGGCCAGTCTGCTCTGATTGGTCAGTGTTTCTGGGTCTTCTACATCTGCACTCATGCCCTCTCTGCACCATCATTGCAGCTGGGGATTAACTGCATTGTAGCATC
>JAOWBC010001592.1:14213100-14227566 GCA_028566105.1 Hypoplectrus providencianus
CCCGAGGGAAAACCGCTGTCTGTGACCTTGAGCAAGGTACGCAATTTTCAGTCAGCAAGCATGTGACAAGTGCAGCAATTGCGTTGAACAGAGGGTCTTATCAACACAGGAGTCATCTCATCAAGCCGACATGCAGATAATAATACGGCTGAAATGGGAGAAAGACAAAATGTTTGGGAAAAGCTTTCGGCTCAGCACGTCTGTCTGCAGACGAGCTCTCGCCCTTGGCCCCGGCCGTGGTTTTAGTGCATGTTTTTGTTGATCTCCTGTGATTGTGTGTGTGTGTGTGTGCACGACGTGCCCGGCAATGTGTTTCGATTGGCTGTGCGAGCGTCGTGCGTGAGCGATCTGTGGCTAGAGCCATCCCTCAGGTGTCTGATATCTGATCGCCTGGATTGATCGGCCCAAGGAGAGCGTGACATTCAGCTCGTACTATCGTGCCGCGAGCTCACCCAATAAGTCTGCGGAGCAATGGTGGTAAGGCCTTTGTTACAGAAAGATAATTAGGCCTGCTCGAGCCATACAAGTGAAAAAAAGGGAAAAGACAGGGTAGTTAAAAGGAGTTGCGTTGATTTCCCAGCAGTGGATGACTGTATGATGGAGCTTGCCACAGCTATAATGCAGAGGGGGGGGGTTCCCTCTTCCTGCTGTAAGGCGAGTCCCTGGGGATGCCAGCTCCGTCTTCAGACAAGACGCAAAGGCTTTTAGTGGGGCTCCAGGCAGCACAGGTGGTGCCCCTGCATGCATTGATCTCTCAGTGCTTTCACTATAGGGAATGTCATCCGTGACAATGGAATACACCCAGGCATGGCTTTAAGACATGGTGCATTATACCCACACACAGGAGGCTGCACCCACAGCATACGGCATCGCTGTCAATACATCTTCATGTCAGATGAATACTGCATGAAATGCTGACTTTACTAATGGAATTTAATGGTCAAAGATGGTGCACAGTCTTCGTTTACATTTCAGAGTGCATCACAGCGATTCTAACGTCTCTTCCGGTTTTCTTTTCGACCAGTTTTCTATACTTTACTGTGGTTTTGGCATTAAAATGAATTAATGATATGATACTATTGAAATAGAGTTACATCCTGAGCTTGTTTCTCTTCAATATCAGCATTTTAATTAGTTTCCTTGTTTTTTGAATGCCTTCTTTCTATAGTCTATACTCCTCCTTATAGGCGCTTTGCATTTGAAATGCAGTTGACCTTGTGATGGGACCTAAAGTTCTGCTATGTGAATGCATTAAGGATCATAGTTCATGCACCGATGAATAGTCTTTTCTTGTGTGGTACAGTGGGATGCCTTTTCACAACAGAGCGCAGGGACACCATGACATCTATCTCCCATTCTCTGCTTTTTTTTTTCCTTCCCTCTATAAGAAACCCCTGACAAAGCTCTCTCAGTGAAAGGTTCTCCCTCTGCATACCCGAGAGGACCTTTGCTCACATAACTTGACATGAGCGATTATCATCCTATGGAAAGGTTTTTATTTTATCAAGAGTTTAATTCTATTAAAGGAGAATTAATAGTAGGAGTTATCGTGAGCTCCAGAGTGGCGCCAGAAGTCGCAGTGGATCCCCCTGGATCTAGATCAAGAGTCCTTCTAGTGGAGGATCCCACAAGACATCATTAACATTATCTTGGCTGACTGGCTGGAGGGACACAGTCTCCCTCTAATTCCACCACAACGTCCGGAGTAATCCCCGGCCTCGAAACCCTCTTTAAAAATGTGCAACCAAAGAGCGGTCATTACCGGCTAAATGAGGGAACTCAAGGTTAGTAAAAGCAGACAAACGGATTTTATGGATAATTTATGAGACACAATCCAGTTTTTTGTTTTTCCGTCTGGATCCGCCGTGTTGTTGTGGTGCCAGCAAAAAAAACAGTATTTTCCTAGCTGGCGTTTCTCGCTCGCTGCGGCTCATCTCTGCTGACATCACAGTCTACAATGTGCATTTGGTCTGGCCGGCAGCCACGGTCATCAGAGGCAGTTATGACTGTCTTTGATCATCAGCTGGGAGGGCAGAGCTGCACACTTCACAGCACCTGGTTGCCTCACGCCCCGGCATACTGTACAACTACCCGTCTTCCCCTGCAGTATGCCGTGTCCTTCCAAACTCCTTTAGCTGCTGCTGCACTCCAGATGGAAAAACAGGATGGAGGAGGGGGGGGGTGGTTGTGAAAAAAAAGTGCGTGCATTCACTTGGTTAAAGTCAACTCTACAACCTGCAAAACCCTTGTGCCTTGTTCGGATTATTTCATGAAACTCTCTGACTAGACCAATGTCAAAAGTATGCAAACCCTGCATTCTGTGTACAAGGTATTCTAATTAGAAGCACAGAAGCAGCAGGTTCAGCAGGAGATGAATAATTTTGCAGCGAGGCCTGTGACACTCCTGAACATGTGGCCACGGAGGCTGCTCAGCTGATGTAATTGCATATGTTTTAGTCACTGCCAGTTTAGCTCCTTCAAGATCAAAGGCCACAACTGACATTTTCTTTAATGCGTGCGTAATTTTCCCGAGGTCACCGCGTCCTTTCCTCGCCAGTCATTTTATGCAGGGCACCTACCAAACCTTTCATAATTCGCTAATGTAGCACTTTGGTTCTGGGGTCAGCTGTAATAACGCATTCCTCTGAACATTTAGCCTTATCCGGCGTTTTGCTCAGAAAGCACTATTAATGTTCCATTCCAATTTGTTATTGGTAAACACTGTGAAATTGCATGAGTCAACAGCCTCACTGTGGAGCTGATTTGCATGAGTTTGCCTTTTGAAATGACATCCTCCCTCTTAAAGTATGTTTTAGTCTGCACCATCTGGTCCTTAGTTCAGTGCTGTATCAAGCTCTGAATAGTCATTCTCCCACCAAGAACGGAAGGTTTCAATTTTGTTCTCTCTATGGGCGTCTGTAGCATTGAGTGTCAAAAAAACCCAGAGTAAATTATATGATGTTGGGCCGTATTTCATCTGCTGTGCTGAGTAAATCCTAATGACTATTTTGTGGATGGACTAACATCTGTCTTCCCTGTAGATCTCTGATTCGTGTCTTTCAGTTTTTTTTTTTTGCTGTGAAGAGTGTTTATTTTTCTCATCCTGAAATGCCAAACTTTACAGGCCATAAAATTCTCTGCTTCATAGCTGTGGCAGTGAATGTATCTAATGTGTATTTTTATCACGCCTTTGAAAATGGGTGGCTGCCAAGTGGAAGGATAATAAGATGTGGAACGTGCGGGTGAATTTTAAAACAATTCCAATTTTGCCCTCCGTTTCCATTATCATAATCTTCAAAGATGCTTGTCTTGTTCATTTTGCTCATGACCCTGGCAAGCAAGTCATTGAATTTCCTGAAATAACTGCAAATAAGAGAGCCATCATTAAGATCCCCAGCGTGTAGGAGTGATAGGACAGCAGAGACTTAGGATATGAAAGGACATCCAGTTGATGGCTTTGCAAATGATCTGAACTCCACTCATGACATGAATGCAAATCTGTCAAGTTTTCCTCTTCTTTCTGCAGTGCTGACTGACCCCCATAATTAGATGAGTGCTGAGAGATGTGCTCAGCTTGTGGCAGTGCTGAGAGAGAAGTGTTTTTAGACATGTTTTAGAGGTTGTAATACAAAGGGCAGCTCTGATAGGTAACATTGTACCGCGAGTTGACTCGACACAGTTTCTCTAATCTCATAGGAATATTTTATTGACGGAGAAAATATGGTGCTCATTTTTAAAGGCTGTTTATTTTTTTCACTTTGATTCTTGTTGCCAGGGCTTTTCTGCCTGAAAACATGAGCTTGGGAAGGGACAGCTAATGTTTGCAATTTTTCTATGTCACTGTAAACAATACCTGAGTTTTGGTGCCAATACTTAATACTCATAATGCCTTAAACTGAGGAATGTTTTCCGACAAAGGCCTTTTGTTGACTGAACACGACTTTAGTGTTTGTTGTCATCTTTAGCACAAAAGAGCTTTACATAAGTATATTATAAATACAGCACCACTTGTTACATTTCTTGATGAAAATCAGAAAGACCATAAATCTGGCTGACGAATGGCTGCTAACTTCTGATTCGTTTTTCTGTTAAGGCTCAAAAGCAGAATGTGATTTAACAAAGACGTTCCCCTGGTAACTGCAGGGGGACTGTTGTTGGTCTGTGTTGATTGGGGTTGATGAGGGACAGGTGGTTTGATGATGGACTGAGGATCAGGTGTGCAGGTGGGTGCAGCGCTCTGTGAGAACTCAGCTTCTATCTGCTTTGTACTCTTTGTCCTGATTTAATGCACTCTGCTTGTAATTAAATTGCATATTTTGTGTATTGCTCATATGTTGCACAGAGGATTTCCAGGTTATAAAAAAAAACATCAAGGCCTTCATACTGCAACATGTGACCGGATGCATTAAGAGGTTTAATTCCTTATAATTAAGGATCTTTATACTTTTTCCACCACTGTGAAAATTAACTGTGAAATTACTCCACTACAAGTAAAAGTCATGCATTCAAAACCTGAATAAAAATCCCAAAATACCACCGTCAATTTACCTTAAGTGTCAAAAGTAAAAGTACTTGTTGTGCAGAATTTCCTCAGTGTAGGGCTCATTATAATAAGTTATCACACTTTTATTTAGATTCATTTAAAAAAAAAAAAAAAATGAGTCTAATCACTTTAAATGTTGTCTTAAACAACAGTAACTAAAGCTTTCAGCTAAATGTAGTGGAGAAAAAGTACAATATTTTCCTCAAAAAGTAGTGGAGTAGAAGTAAAAAGTTATCATAAATGGAAATACTCAAGTAAAGAACCCCAAAATTGTACTTTAATTACATTCTACCCCTGATATTTTGGCATACTGCCTTATTTGTATTTGGACATTTTTTTCTGGAATACTGAGTACTATGATAATGTGGGTATTTGAATGCACCATTGGTAAATGTTCAGAGAAACAGGGAGCAAGGGCAAGCAAGGATGCAGGAAAATAACATCCTGGCAGCAGCCGTGTGTGTGTGTGTGTGGGCAGGTATATATACTGATTGGGGTTGATGAAAGACAGGTGTGACTGGTTGATGGAAAGAGGATCAGGTGTGCAGGTGAGTGTGAGGATCAGTTGACTGGGAGAGTGTAATTGGTGGACAGGTGCAGAACAGCCAAGACTAAATAGTTCCATCAATAAAGAGCCCAGAAGAGGAAAGAGAGGTCTGTGGCTGAAGGGAAGGACGCAGAGAGAGGATGAATCCAAACGTCCATATGTTCAGATTGCTGTTCCATTTAAATGAGCTGCTAATATTCACATTAAACCATCAACTGGGCCCCCTAACACATTAGATGGATGAAACAACCGCATAATGTCCATCTAACTCTGCAGATTAGGCGATAACAAACAGATCCACATTATCCAGCCTGTGCATATTCCTTATGTGCATTTTCAATGAACGAGCAACATAAAAAGCAAATGCCTTCAAGAATAACTACGGTCACACCCTATTTCTGTAGATTATGGGTAATTTTCTGGTCTGCATCCCAAAGCAGACTTTCTGGAAGTCTACAGAAAGTCCACTTGAGGTCTCTTATGGACTTAAAGAATTGTGGATTGAAACGGCGCTCGCTGACTTTTCCGGGAACTCGCCTGTGAAGTCTGTAAGTGCGGTTAAGTCTGCACATTTGGATTCAGCCACAGAAAGACTTGACAATAGAGCAAATGAATTTCCTCTCCTGGGAAGTCCCTGTGTTATTCAAAACTTTCTAGAAATGCCAGAGTTCAGCATTAAGCTGGTAGCATCTTGAGCACAGAAACCCTTTGAGTGTTTTTTTCTCTAACTAGAGGAGATAATGTTTAACTAGTTTTGTCTTTCAGGCCATTATGACGGGGTCATTAGGAAAGGATCATTTCAGATCATCAGATCATCAAGAGGGGAACTGGCCAATGAACCAAGCTAAAGCCGTTCCACTTGGAAGTAAATGAATGATAATACTCCATTCTCTCTCTTTTTTGCGTTCAGTCTAATTAGATGATTGTGTTTTCGTAGTCTACAGGCAGGACTTGAGTGTTGTGGATGTGCGGCCCAAATTGTATTTGATGAACCACTTTTTGTCTTAATATTGACTCATTAGATTCAATTATTTTCACTGCGTAATAACATATTTAGAGAATGTTATCAGTAAAGTAAATATTGAGATAAAGCAGGATAATAACAACCACTGCAGCGGGATTCCAACGGGAATATGATTATGCTAATTGCATTGTTCACTATAACAAATCATTCAGAAGTAAAAGTCAGTCTGCTTTTTTTTGTTGCTGCTGCATATTTTATATGTACTATATATTTGCAGGTTATCACTCATTATCCCTCTACATTGCTGTTAACATGTCGCATAAGCATCACGACCGCAGAGCTTTGTTTCTGTTTCTGAGGATTGGGGATCTTTGCTGCCCTCCCGGCTCCCGTTGCACAGTTTTACGAGCTTCCACAGAAACACAGTCGGAGCCCCAAGGTGAGCAGGAGCATCTATACTTGGCCTACTTAGCTGAACTTTCCTGGTGCCCTGCTGCGCTCGCCAACATCTCTCTCCCCTCAACATCACATCATCACAATTTATTCTAATGTATTCTTTATATCTTTAAGTTTTAGAATGTGTTAACAATAATTTTCCCTGTCTTACAGCAACAACAAAAAATATCCTAACTTGTGTGTGCAACTGTGTTTTACCATTTTCTCAGAGTTTGTAAAGCTCAGTTCAGGGCTATGGAGACTTATTCTTGAGCCACGTGAAGAAATAGTAATTAGTGATAGATTATCTGTTGGGTAAATTACACTTTTGGGGCTCTGATCCAAATAGCTAACCTACTAGCCTCTATTTGGAGAATTCGCTTAATTATTTTGTCAGTTATAGGCCACTAAAAGCTGTGACAGAAACATGTTTACTGTTTTTCCTGCTCCGGAGTGACTGCGAGAGATGCGTTAAAATGTTAGACGTATTTAACAGCTAAGCATATTTCCAGTTAATGCATAGTTGTCTTTCATTAGCGGAAATGTGCGCACACATTATGTCGAGCGCCAGGATTTACATCAATGCTCTAAAATGCTCTTAGCACATTTTATTTGTTTGATCTTATTTAAAACTCTCTCATGCTGCTCCGCACTAATGAAGTCTCATTGTATGCCATCTGCAGCTGAGACTATAATGTCATATGTTTATGTAGAGGGGAGCTCGTCCTGCAGTGTCTCCGTTTGCCGCCGTCCTTGTGTTATAGAAGACGTGCGGAGACAAATCACTGACAGAAACAGGCGATCGTTGTGTCTTCACACCAGTGTCAGAAAAACTCCTGCACTGAAACAGAGCATGAAAAGTGATTTTATTTCTAATAATTATTAATCGGATGGAATTGCTCCCTTTAGGCTTAAGGATCAATGAGGGGCGTGTGAAAAAGCTCAGGAAGCAAATCCTGCGCTTACCCTCAAAGTTCCTCGCCGTTAGACTTGGTGCAGAGCAGTTTGGGATCGAGGGACGCAGCTGGGGACAAACTAAACTGAGTTGGCCACGATTTGCTGTGTTATATACATACCAAGCACAGTTCTACCTGGCACTGCAGAAAACTCAAAGCGCCGGGGAAGAAAAAAACAAAAAAATGCAATGCAGCACTTTGATCCATTTTCAGGTGTGTCGTGGCCACATGGTGCTCCTGTGATATAAATTGCCGTAGAGGTACAGTAAATAAATAAAAAAAACAAAGTCGCTAGAACACATTTGAGGTTATAGGATTGTAATTTAACTCAATATTCACACAGAGGACAAGGTAACAAGCATAAAATCCCCTACACCTGGCTGTGGCGCGTGTCCAACTGGCTGTCGGCAGCGTGGAGCTGGCAGCGGCGGGCCTGGGGGCTAAAGCGACATGCCACATGCTTTTTTTTTTTTTTTTTTTTCCCCCTGCTGGTGCTACTCCCATTGAGACTTATTGTTTTATTCTGTCAGTTATTCGCTTCATGGCTGCCTTAATCTAATGCAATTTAAGCCACTTACATTTTTCATACAGTGCCCATTAGCGAGTTAGCACTGCCTGAGTGGGCCAGGTTAAGGACCTTCCTGAAGGGCATTGTCACTGTTACTCACTCCCTCATCTTGGGACTTTTTCCACCGTCTTATATGCTTTCTTTTACTCTCTTTTTCTCGGCCCCAGTGTGGAGTGGATGCAAGGGCTACTTCACGCTGGGGCTCCTCAATAGGTGGCTCAAAACCCATTTGCAGGCTTCAATGGCCTGGTTCTACTCCAAAACACAGCCTTTTGTTTTCACGACTTTTTTTTTTTCTCTTTTATTGACTGGACAGTATATCACCCTGCATGAGAGGAAAGGCCCAGAGTGAGTAGGTACTGGAAATAAAGACAAACATAAATCTCTCAGTGGCTCCCCTAAGCCGTAGCATAATGCTATCTAGTAAATGACACAGTTGTGGCTTAACATTAACATCATATATACAGTAGCTGGCAGATTATGAATTATGGGGTTTTATTTGTGTGTGTGTTCAGCCCTGATGAGCGTGTTCAGCCTTGTACAGAAACCCTCCCTTTGCTCGCTTAATACAGCTTGTTAACTCCTGGGGTGGCAGTCCAAGGCCAGACCTTACTTTACATTCAGGATTACATAATAGTTTTGCTTCTCTTGGATTAAACGGCCCAGGTGAGATAAATCTATCAAGGGCTGGACACAGAACAGCTATATATAAAAAAAAAGTAGTGTATTTATAAATCTGAATGGTTTACCAGCCTTGCGCTCCATCATTCATTTTTCCTTCCCTCTTTTTCTCATTCTCCTCCATCCCATTGGTCTATCACGCCGTCATGGTGGTTGTCAGAGATGGAAGAGAGTATTCTGGCTATAGAAACTCACATCGATCCGCTCGCCTGCAGTCCACACCCAAACCTGCTGACTCCAGGCAGAAAATAAAGAAAGACAAAAAAAAAAAAAGTAAACCCTCAGCTCTTTTCTGCCCTCCCCACCCTTTCTTTATCACAACCATCAACAACACAGGTCACTCCTCCACTCTTTGCTCCCCTTCCCTTCACCACGATCATAGCTGCCATTTTCCATCTCGCCCTCTTCTCTCCCGACAACACTTACTCTCCATGAGATGTGACTCTCCCCTGTGTTTGCTCCCCTGTTCAGCATTTTTTTTTCATCCCAAGATCCAATTTTCCAATTCCCTCTCCCATCTCTCATATTTTTTTTTTTTTTACCTCACGCCCATCTATCTTTCACCCTTTCCACTTTGCATCTGCTCTTTTTTGCTTTGCTTTGCACATCAGATGATCAGACACAAACACACACACACACAGGCCCGAGGGGGGTGCAGTGGGTGCGCTATTTGTGCCCTCCAATTAATTTTCAGGTAAAAAACAAACAAACACCAGACTAATTGCTTCACTTGAAATGTGTTAAAATTAACTGAAGGTAGCAAGTAAAGTTTGACCACTGTTTATTAATGAACCCTGCACATAGATATAAAAATAAAGATAAATATAAATACACAACTATCCTGTGCTCATTTGAAGCCAGACGCCTGTCACAAATAAATATTTTTATTAGACAAAATATTTCCAATAATTATTTTGTTAAATTATGTAATATTGACACATTCATATCTAATGTGTTGTTTGTCATTGGGTAAACAATCTGCATGTAAAGACATCGAGATTAACAAAGCATGGCTGTGTCCATATATATATATATATATATAAGTTAATATTGTTAATATCATGATGAAGACTTAAAATGCTGTATGAAGGTCTGCCAGACCAAATGGAAGCAAAACTGAAACTGTCAATCATGATGTTTCACGCTCCTTCACAGCATCAAACATTTAATAAAAACAAAATGATCAAAAAAATCAACATTCTGTTCATCAGCATGATTTGATTGGCCGATAACCTTTACTGCAGCCAGCCATCAGGGGGCGACGGAGACGTTTTGGCTTCACGTTTGGAGAGTTCATCTTTATATGTAATCTGCAGCCTTACACGCTGGTCCTGAGGTAACCTGTGTGCCGCAACGACCCCAAACCTTCAGTTCAGTGAAGAATTATGCGTTTTTCCTCCCGCCACGTAATACTATTGACCTCCTGGTCCTTGTCAACCCAGAGACATCTTTTGTTTTAATCATCACAAGCAGCGTGAGCCTTCCTGAGGGTTTCCAGTAATATTGTGTAGTGTCCTGTCTTGTTTGAAAGCCTATTGATCTGTTGAAGCAGGAGGGCTTGGACCGGATTCAGTCAGCTCTCCAGCATGAATAAAATCCAGTTCAAATGCAGCTTTCAACGCACAGAAGCACTTAAAAAAATTTGTAAGGCTTCTGTGCTGTCAGTGTAGTTACACAGATGACGAGAAGGGCCCACGTTTCTTAACGAGGCTGTTTTCATACTGTCTCACTTTTCGCTGTTAAGATGTGATTCACGACGTTGCGAGGATATTGTGAAACTGTAATTCCTTGGTTTGATTGGCCAAATTACAAATCGGCTTCATCCAGAGACAGAAAATCACATTGCATCAACAATATATTGTGAATACCGCATAAGGAGCATCATGCCTCTCACAGAATTAATTTAACTTCATCATGTTCAGGTCTGAATTGAATGAAATGTAGGAAAATGGGGAAAACACACACACAAACACACACACACAGACACTTTTCTCTTTTTTCCCACCTGCTGTTTGCAGCCCATATTGAAGGCTCAGTCATAGGGGATTAGCCACAGACTTGATCAGAGTCTCTGCTGTTGCCAAGGTTGAATCTGTGGCATGAAGATTTACACAAGACACTTAATAACACACACGTTGGGGTCTTAAGCCTGATGTCTGTATTTCAGCTTTATGAGACAGGCTGGACTGCTCATACTATATACTTGTCTTCAAATAAATCTTTTCTTTTTCCTTTTTTTTCTCCCTTTTTTTTGAAGACATTTTCGAGGCCTGCACATCACAAATCATTTCTGCACCACCAGTAAAACATTTCAACCTGAAGTGGTTTTGTCATGTGCCAATTATCGGATCCCATCATCTTTCATTAGTTTTGCCCTCCAGGTGTCACATTATTCCAGTCAGTAGATACAACTTACAAAAATACTTGAGTTTATAAAATTAGTGAATAAGCTCAGGACAAAAGAGATGTCTGTCACGAGGGGAAAAAAAAGACAGCAGCCCTCACAGATTTATTAAGGGAATAAAACTAAAACAAATCAAGGTCTTTTCGAAGATGATAGCACCTTTACTCCCTGTACCCTTGGCAAATTGGTGATATTTAATCAAAAGTTTTAGATAATTATTTGCTATTTCAAAGTGGGTAACACTTTGGAAAAGAACTCTTCTAATATTCAGCAGATGGAGGAATGGAGAACATTTCTTTTTCATGAAAGGAGAGCCAGTCTACTGCTGTGCACACTGTGGGCCCTGTGCTGGAGAATATATTCATATTATCCGTATGCAGGAAGAAAGGTGGGATTTTTGAAAGGGCTTACCGGGGTTCCCATGCATCCTGGAACACCTGGAAATGTAGAAACTCTTTTCCCAGGCATGGAAACGACCTGGATGGATTATATTTGTCCTGCTTTTCAAGTCTTTTCAAAGGGACCACTCAAAGTGCTTTCACACAACAAGTCATAATTCACACACACATTCACACACTAGTGGCCATGGAAGGTCCTCATCAGTATACAATCACACATAGCATGTATAGTGGGGGTTTAGGCTCCAGCACCTTGCTCAAGGATGCTTTGACCTCATGGGTCAGGGATATAATCATCCACCTGGGTGGGAATTATGTTGTTGGAATACAAAGTAACAAATATTAACATATATTTAACAGAGTTAAAACAGATGTTAGAGTTTTATTGGAACTGTTTTGCTAAAATATGGGTCAAAACAACAGAAAATTCTGAGTGAAGCCATCTCAGCCCCAGTCAGTTTCAATATGGAGCTATTCTTTCACTAGACTCAACTCGGAGAGGCTAATGCTACAGTTCACAGTGTTGGGTGTCGCTTGTCATGAACCTGTGGTTCTTCATCATGAACCCTGCATCCTTTAAAACAGCTAACTGTATCATAATGCATGTGCTTTCTTTTCTTTTTTAGATAAAGCCACAGTTGGGCTGAAATAAGGCGACAGAACAACTGAACTAGGTTTAGGGTAAATAACTTCCTGGTAAGATGTAAGATGGATTATAAAGAAAAGAAATATACCGGAAATGCAAAAAGTGAATCTAATAATTTATGTAAAAAACACAAGTTATGAAAAGGTGTCTGTCCAACCCTTCCATGGTCCTGTTCTTATCATCCTAGGGACTTTAACAGGGAATCTCTGCGCCCTGCATGAAAAGGGACCCACTTTGACTTTACTTTGGCGTTGTTTATGTGCTAGTGACAAATCATTTTCACACATTATGTGCTCCCAGCAAGGATTTCAGTGTTTGGAGGTTGTAGTCGTGAAAACAGGCGGTGTAAATGATGTGAGCGATTGTGAGTAAGTGCTCTCCTTTATTTCTAAGAAAAAGTCCCGGAATATAATTTCTTGAAAAGAAAGATAACCCGAAATTACTACTTTCCCTGACTGAGAGTCCATCAGCTCAATTTTACAAATCAATCTCCAATCAGGAATTGTACTGGAGTTGTGAAAGGATTCCCAGCATAATTTCCCCTGATGATGGCTGCACATTTTAGAGCATTAATACAGAAGCCCCCGTTATTCAATGCATTGCATATTCATTGTCCAATAAGCAAGGCGGGAACACATTAAACATTCCGTTTTCCATCATACAGCCCTAATTTATAGAGCGTTTTCATCAAAGCCTGCGCCAAGATGTGAGATTAATGGGCATCATGTCTCCTGATGTAGATTGATCCTGGACGGCAGCAGAATCAGTAACAATTCAGCTCGCGTCTGTTTACAGTTTGGTATGCAGCCACGCTGTTACGATACAGAGGCTGCCAATGAGTTGACAGTCAGAAGGCTAAGAGCTTCCCCTCTCCGTACTGCGATAAGACAGATCTGATCCGCTCCTTCGCTTGGCTGATGTCAGCAGTATCATTAGAATAAATGAATCACCATATTGCTCTGTCTCCGCTTTCTCCGCTTCATGCATGCAGGAGGAGGCGTCAATTGGCAGAAACCTATGTTCACTCTCTGTTATTGTGTTCTTTATTTATTGACCTCTGCGCAAGAACACACGCATACCGGCTCTCCAAATGCCATCAAAAAAAAAAAAAAATCCCTGTTTATTTACACAAATGAGTGTCCGTGTTCCTCGTTAGGCCTCCAAACGAGGTCTTAATTAGTTAATTGGCTTATTACGCCGATTGCTCCCAGGACAGCCGGTGTGGGTTGGCTGTCATTCATCTGAGGCCTCCACAAACAGTAAAAGAGGGGGAGCTGTCCGGACCAATAAGAGACACAGAGGGGGAGGGCGCAGGAGGAAACGCCGTGAGAATAAATGTGGCGCTCGCTAGTTGATTTAATAAAGCGTGGCAGGTCAGTGGCTCGCCATTCCAAAGTGGGACGGTCACAATCCCTCAGTCTGCCCTCGATCGCGCAGCAGAACAGTGGGTGAGGGGTGACTTTCAATTAGCAGAATGAGCCTAATTAATCAGCGAGGAGGTGATCTGTAATGGGAACCAGCAGCATCGCGCGCTCGTCACTGTGACGGGGCTGAGAGGTTTCGCCGGTTCTGTCGCCATGTCGCGATGACCTTCGCTGCCACAGATGGGGACCCGCAGAGTGCACACATGACAGCCCAGAATCACCATCAGCCTCATTACGGCGCAATATGGTGGAAATTTCTTTCGTTGTCATACATATTGCAAGTGACCTGTACATGAAGCTGTTGTCAGCATCAAGGTTTGGAGCATGAAAGGAACATTTCCATCGCGTCCTCTGCTTTTAAATTGACTCATCAAACTGGTAAATCTGATTTATCACATGGCGTTCCCCCCCAGAAATTAGCATACGCTCTGCTCTCAACAAGCCGAGGTGCAAGATGCAGAATATTCTCCTTGTTGTTGCACTCGCTGTGACTCTTTCCAGTATAACTGTTCCAGCAGAGAGCTGCAAACATTTCTGATTGAAGAAGATTTATGTTGATTGACAGAGACTTCAGGAGCAGTGGCTTGGAAGGACTCAAGAAGACTCTCGGAGCAGTTTATCAAAAGCCCTTACAAGTCATAGCTCAGGTTAAAGCCAACATTTATTTCCTTTTTTCATTACAATCCAAAGTTGAGTCAGGAATGATAAAGGGCCAAGCAGTGTGGTGCAAGTTCACACTTCATACGAGCCCGTTTAAAGTTCAGTTCACGGATTCAAATGAAATACTTCACGTTCACAGCTCGCTGTTTGGGATTTCAAAATAAAGTATTTTGACAGTGCCAAAAAAGGAATTTGTTTGTGCTCATTTTTGAAAAAAAAAAAAAAAAAAAAAAAAAAAAA
>JAOWBC010001592.1:14228003-14244414 GCA_028566105.1 Hypoplectrus providencianus
AACTGACCTCAACTAGGGATGCTCTGATCGATAAAAACCATCTGTGATCCCTCTCACCTTTAAACAAGATGAATTTTCTTTTTATTAGTATTAATTGACGGTTTGTAAGAGTTTCCAGAGGGCCATTATTGCACATGGAAACATCGCCTTCAGGCCATCCACCTTATTGGCTATATTTACTTTTTCATTACATGCCATGTCTTATACATCAAAAGCTGGTGGAGAAAAGGTGGTTTAACCAAGAGGTTCACCTTCACCAACCTTAACCAAGTAATGGTAATAGCTAGAATTTTATTTATAAAGCACATTGCAGCAAGGAAATTCAAATGACTTGAGAACCATAGCTCAATAAAAAACATATATATATATATATATATATGAATATAGGATTTATTTGTAAAAGGTCATAAAGTTTTCTAATGCACTCAACAGAAATTACTTGAGGATATGTCAAATATGAAGAAGGAACTCATTAAAAACTCCGGGAGTTTTATTAGGAAATCGACCGTTAAGTCTGACGCCGGGTTTGTCTGGCTCGGGGTGATGCAGTCGGCCTCAGCGGTAAAAAAAAAATCATATTTATTTTATTATTTACATTGGCCTCTAGGCTCTGCACTGTACACTGATGCAACTC
The DNA here is from genome assembly GCA_028566105.1 of Hypoplectrus providencianus. NCBI lineage: Eukaryota > Metazoa > Chordata > Actinopteri > Perciformes > Serranidae > Hypoplectrus > Hypoplectrus providencianus. The sequence goes on from JAOWBC010001592.1 coordinate 14,228,638, forward strand.
ACTAATTATCCCGATTGTTGCATGTTGGTACGATACGGAGGCATGTGGGAATGCGTATTAGAGCATGAAAGTATTTATACACGAGTAAATGTATGTGGAGAGCCTGTTTGGAGTGTGTAGTGTGTTCGTATGTATGATGTGTATACTTGTGTTGCCGGGAATGGCGTGGGTGTTGATGCTGCATTCATATTGGCAGTGGACTCTGGCAGATCTCCCTCTTAAGGCTAAAATGTTTGCACTTGACTAAAAGCAGAACACCCACACGCGCCCAGGCTTTTCATAACTAGCTGGCTGTTATACAAGTTGAATGCTGATGCTAGCAGCTCCATGGGATCTGCCTTTTTCTTTCTGTTCCTGCTTCTTTCTCTCTGTAGTGATAACAGCATCATAGATCGCTTCAGAAGCAAAGTTTCACAAATGCTGCTACAAGGGCACAAATTATCGTCAAATCCATTTGCTTTCTATTCATCACCGTAGCATTGTGTTTTGTTTAATTGACTGTGAACCTGCTGGTGTGCATCCAGCTCGTGTTCGGCAGACGCCAGGCCTCACAAATGAGTCTGGGGGGAAATAAGAGCAAGCAACAAATCAGCCCATTCACATGCATGTCAGGGTGCTGTGTTTAGGGTGACGCTGTAATGATGGACTTGATAGGCAGCGGGGAAAGAACAACAGAAAAACAACCACGATTGTGAGTTGATCTGATGTAATTTCTTCCTCACTGTCAGCCAGGATCGTTGTGGGGAGTTTCCGCTCTCTTGCTCACCTCTGCCCAGGCTTCTAATTACAGAGGTACATCCTCATAAAACACACGCTTTTCTTTTTTTAATCCAGTTGCATTTTAAATGACACTCTTGCACTAAAAGAGGTAAACACTCGTGACACTGAAATCAATTTGCAAGACTCTGAATGGAAGGTGGAGAGAAAATGAACGCGAAACAAAGACGAAGAAAACAAACTGCATGAGTCACTGCAGATTTTTACGATTTCCTTGATTTGACTGTAGCCGCCAGTGAATCTGAGGGAGCCTGAGATTCTCTGTATATCTCTGAAAAGGCAACCAGTGACATGGAGTGGCAGGGAGGTCACAGATCACTGGGTTTAATTGTCCCTGATGGGCAGCACCCAGGGCATCACTGGGACTGTTTTACTTGACTCGGTCAATATGTGCTCGTGGTGTGTGTGCCAGTGTGTGAGTGAAAAAGACAGTAAGATAAGAGACAGAGAGATGGAAATTGAGTGGCATTTTCCTCCTACTTGCTTTCTGTTTTAACTCTCATCTCATCAAATGTCCCATCACGTTATCATCACTTTGTCACTCCCTCCACAACACAACTCCGGGGGCTGTTTCATTAGCTGCTATTTTCAGCTGCAGCCCTTGTTGTCTTCCTTAAATTATACTTAGTTATGAGTTATGAGCCGGCCGGCTTTAAGAATCCTGTCAGGATTTCAGTCTCATTTGACCCTTTCCCCAGAAGGTGGTTTGCAGAGTGCAATCATGCGTCGGCTCGGGCTTGCCGGCTGTCGCTCATGTTGACAGTTTTTTTTTCTTTCTTTTTTTCATATCCTCACGCTAAGCGGCGAGCCACCGTGCATTTTTATGCCTTCATCAAATAGAAACGAGTGTTGATATACCCATCTGAATGGCATTAAAAAAAAAAGTTTACAAGTGTGACTTGACCCCGGCTGGGTGGAGGCGGCTCTGGACCTCTACTGACAGTGACGGACATGACCCCCCTGCTTCAGCACTCGTGTTTTCAGGAAGCTGCATAAGTGGCCCTGGCTGTTCAGATAATTAGCAAATGAAGTGGTTTCTCTATATAAGTCAGTAAGCCCATCATGTTTGCCTCCTAGCAGGCTGATACTGACAGGCATGCATTTAATAACTATAATTAGCAATATCCCCCTTTCCCTCATTCTGACAAGAGTTCATCTGCACGCAAAAAGGATTGTTGTGTCAAGATTTATGTCCAAGCTAATGTATTTCTTTGCAGTGTAGGAAATCCCCATTATCCATAGAACTGTTGAGGTGCTTATCAGAGAAACACTGTATCCATTTATTTTCTTACAAATTGGCTAATAATTACACTGGAGTAATTATCCGCTGTAATAGTTACCAATATCATAGCATCAATAACGCTGATTCATGACTTCAAGAAACACGTCTACACTGTAACCGCTTGCTCTAACTGCAAATAATGAATACAATGAAACGAGTTCCACGTGAGCTGCCCCCCAAAGAATGTGTTGTTTTTCTAATTTGCTTGACAGGATTTATGTAGAAACAGGTGTCAGCTCGAAGAAAAAAAAAAAGCTTTTAGTCATCAGCATCTGAGAAAAGAACCACCTGGCTAGCACTCAAATATTATTCTTTGAATGTTGCACGCAGCCATATATTTGAACCATTTCACAGCTTTTTTTTTTAATTAAAAACTTTAAAATAAACAGTAAGTCATTAAATTTCATTTGTCAATACAGCTGGATGGGATTCTTTAGAGGACAACCGTATCCAAGTATTTTTTCCACAGAGCAATTCACCACCTGGCATCAAAGTCTCCTCCAATATCAGCGCCTCGTACATCAGCCCAAGCTGTGCCAAAAAATCATTAGAACTTCCACCGAGCAGAAATGAGTGTCACGGGACGGAGGGAACGGGGAGTAGGCAATACAATTGACTTTTTAAAGATTTGAGCGAGTACAGCCCGTACATCAATACAGAACCCGTTTTTTTTTTTTTTTTAACCCCAATGTGGAATTGGATCAGTCACTTTGGATCTGAGAAGCAATTCACAAGGGAGAAGGTTAGGATGGTGGTGTAGGTGTAGTGGGCTGATCAGCAGGGACATAGGTAGCATCAGAAGCAGGGAGCATCACAAACCCCAGCTCTGATGAATGAGCTTTAGACCCACGCTCATGCTAACACCTGGCAAAGTGGCCCTCGGCTGTCCCCGGCCATTTTCAACTCTGGAGAGAAAGTGAGGGCGCGAAAGGCGTTAGAAGAAGGAACCACTATGAAGCTTCCTTGCACGTCTTGTAAATCAGAGCCTGCAGTTCATTGCCTGTCCAGTGCATGTGTAATAAGTCAGCTCGTGTCTGCGTGGCAGGGGTAGTAGCACGCTTGGACGGAGTAATTAAAGGGATCACTGTAAATCATCTCTGTGGATGCCTAGCGGACGAACCCCATCCAACAATCTGACCTCTAGCCTCTAGCCAGCCAACTCTACTCACTACACCAACCCGCTGCCTGGTCCACTGGATCCAGGCTAACAAGCTATTAGACCATCCAGATGGTTACGGTAGCTGGGGGAACGGGCTTAAAACAAGGCCGGTCCATTGTCTGCTGCAACTCTGTGTGTGGCAAGATGTCTGAAGCCACTTTGTCTCCCCAGAAGCCATCTCATGCTCATGGTTTCAGGCTGATATGAAGAAAAAAATATAAAATAAAAAATAGACAATTCTACACGCTTTTTCCTTGAAGTCATTTCACAAGCACTTATAATCTCTTTAGAGGGAAGAAGAAGAAAGCTACTGCTGCTGCTCCTTTTGTTTCCACTCTTCCCCATCAGAAGCATTCTGGAAAGGAAGCAAACTGGAACAAAGAGACAACGGGGACCAACACAGAAAAATAAATCTGCTGATTTAATCAGGTTGCTCTGGCTGTCTCTCACCGAGTGGGTTTACTCCCTGCCTCCAAGACAGGAGGGAGCTCTGGCAGCCACATCCAGCATCTCACTGATCTAGTGTAACCAAGAGAAGAGATAATGTCACTCCTCTGGGGGGGCACGCAAGTTCAGGTACTGTTTAATTATCGGCTCATTAGGACATGTCTCCAAGACTTAAAAACTGAATAAAACAGCCACTGCGAGTTATTATCCAAATGACCAGTTGAATTTGGTAATTAAGGCCGGGAGTGGAGAGGAAATGAGCAAGCCAGTTGGACCCTCAGAAGGCAGCCGGACCACACCTGGTGCTGGCTAACCATCTCCTATGAGATCCTCAAGCCCGCAGAGCCTCAACACGCTCCCACAGCTGCAGGCCCAGTGGGAGATCCCGACACTAGAGGACCAATTTAGAGCCAAGTTGGATGATTGAATCATGGCAATAAGACTGGCTGAGCATATGAAACACATAATTTCTCGCAATCCTTCTCACTGATCTCATCATGAAATCCTGCAGGAGTGAAACTGGGTCTTGATGTGCTATGCAAGCACTCCAGCAGCGCCTTGATGTAAATACATGTTGGGTAACAAGAAGGAGGAACACAGCAGAGCCAAACAAGAGGCAGGTTTTTCAAGCCCCTGGGGAAATCGCAGCTCCATGCAGGCAGCGTCCACCATCCGACAGAGGCAGGCCCTCAGATTCATAAACCAGGCCGGGATATTTAGGAAGAAAGGGAAAGCAGGGGGCTTTGATTTAATCTGCATCAGTGTCAGGCACTTTTTGACAGCTGATGGGGAGATATACAGTGGACTGTGTACCATTTAACCCACATGACACACTCCCTGATTCACGCTGGCTGTCTGACAGACACACAGTCTCAACCGAGTGAGCTGACTGACACGGTGACTCACAGCAACACAAAGTCTCATTACAGGTAGGTGGAGCAGAGGAGACCCGGGAGGCTATTCCTGGAGCATCCCACTCCCACAGCACTTCTGGAAGCGTAGGCCAGGATGCCAACAGAGGCCAGCAGAGGAGGTTGTGTGCAAAGGCCGCTGCTCTCTGGTCCAGAGGTGAATGGATCGTAATGAAAGAGTGAGTGAACGTCGACATCATCAATGGAGGCAACAAGCGGCCGTCTCTCCAGACCTGAGGGGGTGTGTTTGTCTTTTTCAGATCAATAGTTCCTACAATGATGCCCTGAAAGACAATTTATGAGGCATAAAGGACAGACACACTGGTTCAGCTCCAACTGCTCACCCTCTGCCCCTGAGATTCTCCCGTCTGATTCTCTTTCATTCTATTTTTTACTTTCACAACCTCCGAGTTTCCCTCATTGACATTTGGTTTTGCTATCTTTGCTTATCTCCCGATTTGGCAGTCACATTGTCCAACCACTTGCTTTTTTTGTCGTCCATCTTCGTCTGTCACTCTTCACCCCCCCCACCGCCATCTCTCCTTTATCTCTCCACAGCTACAACTCTCTCGCCGTCCTCCGCTCTTTCATTAACTCCTCCTCTCTTTCGTCTCCCTCTCCCTCTCTGTGCCACTGTGCCAGCTGTGTGATGAGCCAGGGGCTGATAAGCGGTGGTCAGCCTCTCTCCAGATGGCAGCCTGAGCAGCAGCTGCCTGGGGGGGGGGAGGGTGGGTGGTGATGAGGAGGGGGGTGGGGGGGGGGGGGGGTTGTAGGGTAGGAAGATGGGGAGTGCGGGGATGATTACAGTTTTGTTGCGTTTCCAGGTGAGAATGGGCACACACAAAAGAAAATCAATTGTCGGCAGCATGCTATGGTCTGCCTGCTGAGCCGCTGAGCAACACACACACACACACACACACACACACACACACACATATAGGCAGCCTCTCTGCTGTGTGGTTTCCGCTCTGTCGCCGGAGGTGCTGTGTCGATGGTTCGGCTTTGTGGAGTTGCCGCTAGAGAACGCCGCCTCTGGATCTGGAAGTGGCGTGCATGCCTTCCCATATGACATCCCTTTGCCATGGTAGCCCGGAGGAGAGAGTCTCAGTGGGGGATTGCCTCCATATGCGGAAGAGGCAGTGATCTAAGTGTGAGCAACGCCATTTGTTCAGGTTAAGCAGACTTGTTATGCAACCGCATGAATTTGTCAAAACGATGTCTGGAACAAAAAAAAAACATATCCTCCCACGATATTCGCCTCGATGTGAGTCACTGATGTGCCATTATACCCTGGTACGTGATGTAACCCTAATTCCTTTCATCTGCAAAGCTGGATATGAAATCAGTGGCCTTTTGTTCTAGCCAATGTGCTCGGTCACGGTTCAGGCCTGCCTGTATGGGTATTCACAGTGTGGGGGTCTGAGTGAGGGGCCGCTGCCAGGGAAGAACACTTTAAACAGTCAATAGTTTTGAGCAAAGCCAGAGTAAAATTCCTCACATGACCGACTTTTAAATCGACATACTCATAAATCTTTGAAGTAAAAGTGGAATTCAATACAAACTTATGCAGGTGGCATCTTTTTCTACCTGTCACATGAAAAACTTTACACACACATATCCTGCCTCACACCCACTCGTGCATGTTCACCTCACTTGCTCTGTTGATCTCCTTAAAATGTTTATACCATTTCCTCCAGTTCCTCTCCTCTCCTCAGCCCCCTCTGACGCCCCCCCTTAAATTTGGATCCAAACAGGGGCTAAACTCTCTCAGCAGCTCCTCCATCCACTTCAAACAAGGCCTGTTTTCTTAGAGCTGTCGGTGGGAAAAGCCAGCGCCAGCAATGGAGGGTCTCCAAGGGACTTGTATGAGAGGCAAACAAGAGAAAAAGGGGATGGGAGAGTCAGATTGGAAAGGGAAGGATTGGGAGAGAAAGGGAGTGAGCAGAGATACCCCCTGTGCATGACAATGAGGAGACCATTCAATTAGCATCGCTTTATGGCCCCTGATGTTGATTACCTCAGACAGGCCAGCAAGTCCCATCCTTTTACTGATTAAAACCAAGAGCACTGCAACGAGACACTTGGAGGGATTGGTCAGACAGTGGAGGCTTTCTAATTTCTGTTTCATAAGCAAGGAGAAACAAGGTCAATGTATTCTTGGAAACAAAGCCCACTTGTGTGTGTCACTCCCACCTCCAGGTAATTGGATGTAAATGGAACACAAGCTGGGAAAAGTAGTCACTAGGTGTCTTTTTTTGTAATGGTCTCAGTACGTATGTCTTTGCATGATTCGAAAGGAAAGTGGCGCTCGACACGTGATTAATTACACTCAGAAATGTCATTACCCCCTGTGGGGTAATCAGGCCGGCCTCCAGAGGAGTTCTGTGCTGATTGCCAAATGTGTCAACGGTGACAGTCTCCGATGATGGTCCGGTTACACGCCGTCATGGCCGATGATTCTCAATTTAAAGGCGAGACGCAGTTTGCTGCTGTGTGACTCCAGTTCATCAAAGCAACAGTTGTCTTATTTACCCTTTGCATGGACCATCTTGTACTTTATGCTCTGCACACAGTCTTTCAACCATAGCAGGTATTCTCACTGTGCTGCAGCGTCTCGTTTCTAATAACAGTGATGCGGTAATTTGGTCCAGTCATATTTTATTCCGAATTCAAAGGCTGTAAAAACTGTATATACGCGAGCGCTAGAAAAGCTGGATCGTTGTTGTCTCTTTCAGAGTTTTGCAGCATCAGTTAGGAGGCATCCGGCGGCAGCAGGTAAATCAGGGAGACGTGCATGCACCCAAACGTCTTGTGTGTACCTAAAAATATTCCGCATTTGTTTTAGTCCTCACCTGCTTTCATGTTCGTCCCACCCCGTTTTCATGGCATAACTCAAGGTGACGCTGTCATCAGATATTGAGTAGCATAATTGTGGGCACCGGAAAATAAACACTGACATTAGTGCCTCAAAGGCCACTTGCAGCGAAGTCTGTCTTTTCTGCCTGCTAAAAAGAACTGTGACAGACAGTTTTGACATCCAATATGGGGGATGAGGTGAGAAAAAGTGGGTGGGAGGGGAGGCGAGGAGCAGAGTGAGGAGGCAGAACACGCGTGTGGTGTTTTTAATCACAATTTTGCCAGTGCCGCCGCCTGCATGTCAGCGATGTTTGTTGCTTATTTAATAATTCATCCCAAAGCCACTGACCCACTCAATTAAATCCCCCACGATTCCGTTTTACATTTTCTCTTTTCTCCAAGAATGTAGAGTAGAGAAGACAAATAAATATTGCAATTTCAATATTCAAACAGTTGCGGGGAGGGATAAACAAGTGGGGGGAATTGGTAAATATGATTGCCTCGGTAATTAAAGAAAGAAGGCGAGGAAGGAGTGGAAGAAAGGGGGGAACGGACGGGAGGATGTGTTAGTCATATCTGAAATGCATTTGCGACAAGATTACATAAAGAGAAATGGAAGCGGATTACAGAGGGCCGAGAGGGGAGGAGGAGGAGAAATGGGAGAGGGAGTAGGAGGAGGCAGGAATTGGATGAGGTCTCAGAGGCCCCGAGGTGAAGACTTAGACCGCCATGACCTCAGCGCCGAAGCCCAGCAGATGAGGTGTGTGTATTTGTGTAAATGCATGGGTATTTCTGTGTGTGGGTGTACTAAAGAGTGTGTGTGGAACAAAGAGAGATAAAAGGGAATAAGGGTGAAAAATACAGAGAATTATTATGTTGGTGGTTGTGTACTATATGGTATTAATAGATAGTCTCTGAAAGCTGCTGTTTGTGTGTTATGTGTAAAGGTTTGATTGAGTGTGACACAGTTTTCAGTCGAGGATTTTTTTTTTCTTCTGGAGCGAGGATACCCATCAACCTCTCCATTGAGTCCCTCGTGGCCTTTGCTGCCACAGCTTTGATGGGGGGCATATGCCTGCGCTTGTGTGTGTGGTGTGCGTTTGCATGTGCATTTCGTGTCTGTTTATAAGCACTGCAGTGCGTGCCTGCGGGGGCACTGTGGTTCACCGCTCCTCTGAACCACATTCAGTCAAAAGCGCGGGCAGCGATGGAAAGTGAACAGCGGGCGGACGTCCGCCGTGGTGAGAGGAGGGTGGAGAGGTGCGCTTTCGGAGGGGTGGGGAGTGTCTGTTTTTTGAGTGAGGTGGCGGCTGGAGGTGACGCTGGCGGCAGTGCGGCGATTGGTGGAACGTGGGGGGAGAAGAGATCGGGGAGCCGGCGAGCAAGCGGCGAACCAGATCAATGACACGGCGGGCGCGGCTAGAACAAAGTGCCCCGGCCCTGTGTGTTGATGTGCTGGAAATTGCATCTTCAAGGAAACGTGCTTGATGAGATTGTGGGATCAATAGAGGACGGGGGCTGCCAGGCTGCTGAGCGGCTGGAGAGGCGAAGGAGGCCGAGGCTGGGCCTGAATGAGAATGGGGGGCGCAGACCGAGGCTCCGTAACCTTCCTCTGATGGTCTAATACAATATGTCACCTCAGTCACCAGAGGGGGAGAGCCAGCAGAGACGTGGGGGGAAGGGGCCTGCCAACAGTAAAGGCTGTTAAGGTCTTTGGGATCCAGAAGCAAATTGAACAGATTCAATTCCACCACAGCAATCCTGGGATTGGCTGAGAGGCTTTAAACGGGTCATGGTGCGTAATGAGCCCGGCGTGCACGCTGCAAGTGTAAGTGATGTCACCAATCAAACATCCTGTCTCATTTACATTAATGACATACATTAACGGCCAGGAAACGGGACCAGAGAGACACGTTCTCATGTCCGTCGATGCACGCATACGCACTCACAGTTAACTCAACTTTACAATAAAACATAATTAATAAGCACACACCGTTTCTCTTTGTTGTCTTTCTGTCTCACAAACACACACACAAAAACACACAGCATCCCGTCTCCACAAGTGCCTGATTACACACTCATTCATAAGGTCTCTATCAGACAAACACACACACGCACAAACACACGCACACATACAAAACATTCATCCAAGTCGAGCAATGCGGCAGAGATTTTTTTCCCCCTCCCCTCCTATACAAGGCTGTTTCTATGGCAACAAGCTCCAGTTTCTGGCACTGAAAAGTGGAAACTTACAGGAAGTATGAGCCGCCTCCAGGGGGCAGGCAGGGGGATGGTTGGAGGACTGGATCTGTGTGGTTGGGGGGGAGGTGAAGTTGGGGTTCGAGAGCGTGGCTGCAGGATTGGGTGAGAGGGAGATGCACGCTCGTCTCAATAGTGACCAATTATTTTCCCGTCCTTTCTTCCAAGCCTCACATTCTTCCTCTCCTGTGCTTTCCGTCCTTCTGGCTTGCGCTCCTCATACAGATAAACCAGTTTGTTTAAATTCATCAAGGGCGCCTGATTGACATCAAAGCATCTGCTGCCAAAAGTTATTGCCATGCAAATGCGGGGTGGGCTTTGTGGCTCAGCCTCAAGGCCTGACATGTAGGTCAAGGGTGCTTGGAGACAGACAGCTTGCTCATTTCTTCCAGTGTGTCTGTTTTCCGTCTTTCTCTCCCATTGAAATTCCTTAAAGTCCTTTTCCCTCCTCCCTGCGGGCTTATAGAATTATTCTGCTCACTTTTGAGCTGGTTTCATGGAAGATTTATCAATGCCTCACCTATAATCTTGACAGCGTAGTGACCAAGGCTATGTAAGTGTCTGAGAATCCTTCAGAGCTGAATTATAACCCTAAGCATGAAAAAACACATTACAAATGCAGCGCCATGCAACTGCAGCTTGATTATCCGCCGCAAGAAACATTTTTTTTTTCTTTCCCTGAATATGACTGTCTGTTTTTGCTGTGGAGAATTTGCCTGAAGGGGACAGGCTGATAGCTTGGCAGTAGTACTGGCGAACAAACTGGAGGCCATTTTCACACCTAAGTCTTGCTTGACTTAGTGCAATATTAATGTGCCTATTCATCGCCATCCTCTCCTCTCCCTTAACCTCTCCTCCTCTCTGGAGAGACTTGCAATGTGACTGCGACAAACATCTAAGCTTCTCTTTTCTATCATTGCGTTGCTCTTGGTTGCTCTTGCTTACTCCCAGTGTCTCTTTTTTTTTTTTGCTTCACTTTCCTGTTTTTTGTTCCTTTTTCCGCTTCTTGTCGTCCCCTTACCCTTTCTTCTCCATCTTTCTCTCTCCGGCTCTCTTTCAGCTTCACACTTCAAAATGACTGTGATTGACGTTTCCAAGCGCAATCCCATAGCACACATGACTTTTAAAAAATAAGTTTTTGCATTTAAGTGAGACTTACACCCATGTAGAAAGAAATTTAATTCACAGCATTCACTCCTCCTCTTGATCCCAATGGATTCACAGGTTTGCACACTTATCAACTGGCTCGCAAGGTAAATTGTAGAGTGAGTAGGTGTAAGCTGACAATATTTGTGAAGGTTGAACTCAAACATTGTGCCTGCAACAAAAGCTAGACATTTGTGATGCTTGATAATGCTGCTCGCTGACACTTCATGCAGGCTTTGCAGATTGAGCAACAACTGCTGAGGCATGTGGCCAAGGTTGAGGAAGAAAGTCTTTTTTTTTTTCATCATGGACTTACACTTCAATCTTCATCACACAGTAAGCTCTGCCACAGCTCTCCATTGCGCAGCTCCTCTGGGAGAAAGTCAAAAAATCTCAACAACCTTCCTGCCTTTCCTGGTAAACTAATGCTGCACTTTGTGGAGTTATAATTCGGATAGAAGCGATTGGAGTGAATTTTCTAGGTACATAATGCACCTCCTCCACCTGAATGTAAAGAGATGTCTCTCTCCCAGTGGACCAGTATTTGGAGCTAAAATCCAGCTGGCTAACTTGAAATTCAGTGATCGACTCCAGAACTTTGAAGATGCCTCTGACCGGCTTCTGTAAATGAGTTTTTCTTATTTTTCCACCACAGCATCGGGCTCCTAATCCTCCCATGAGTCTGTGTTTCTCTTTCTCTCTGTGTGTTGCGACTTGTTTCCCTCCCTGTGTTTCATCTCCACACTCCCTCCACTACTTTTCTCGCTCTCGCTTGCTCCTTGTCTCCCTTGTTTACCTTTGTTCTCCCTTGATCGGACTTAGACAAGCCCAATTCCTCTGACCCTTGGCACCCTGTCCTGCCTCCAGCCTTTCCACAGGAATGAACAAATCTGATGATCAATTCTCTCTCCCTTTTTTTTTTTCTTTCTTTTGCAGCGTGCACACTCTCACACACCCCAATCTGCCACAGAGTGCAGAAATAGGCTCAGCCGAGCTGCCTGCCAACCAATTACTACACCACATCACCAAGCCTGCCACCTGTCCCCACCCCCCACCTGTGTGCCTCCGCGCCTCAATCTATTCCCATCCACTTCCTTCTTCCATTACATTCCTCACTTAGAAGACTCCGCTTTTATCACCTTTAATTACCTACTGTACCAAAGTTCTCCCTCCTACTGGGTGAGCATGCTTTGTTGTCTTACACCTCCACCTATTCCATCAATCCTCCACCAGCAGTTTACGCTTCTGCAACTTGTTCGCAATTATCGCTGACTTTCTTCCTTCTCTTTTTTGAAAAAAACAAAACAAAAGAAACCCAATTGTCTTTTCTCAGCTCCCCTCCAACCCATGTCCCCGCTGAGCGAGCTTCCTGGTCCTCTAGATGTTTTCCACTCTGCTCTAATTAAAGGGTCTCTGATATGAACACCCATTTTCTACTATTGCGACTCCTCTTCCTTGAGTGTGTAGCAGCCATGTAGTGTGATCTCATTAAATACGTATCTGTTACATAATGAATGCCTTCTGCTTGCTAATGGGTATCTCTGTCATTTAGTCTTATGTCTTCTCGTGTTGCACTACACTGGAGCAATATCTCCCGGTTCGGCTTAAAGACCTAAATTGCACATTTCTTTAGCCAACTGTTTGCACACTGAGCCAAACTTGTTTTTCTTTTTTCGTAAGTATGGGTTAAAACGTTGGTTTCGGCGAAATGTGGGCTGTTTGATTTGCAGGCCGTGGAAGTTCTGAGTTTGTTTTTCTGCAGGTTCGTCTAGACAGACCCAATCAATTCTGTGTTTCCCTACAGATAGTTTTCCCTTCCACCTCAGCACCTCATTATATAACAGATATTTTCGTATGGGGCCGCAGCTGCTTCTCCAGCCTTTCCACTGGACCCAGCTGAAGCTGTTGTGGCTGGAGCTTTCAGCTGGGTGCCTCTAGTCCTTTGCCGTGTTTATTGCCTAATTTGTTTGGCCTAGTGTAGTTGGGCTAGACACGTCAATCTGCTAACAGGCACTGTGAGCCACAAGGTCAGTGGTTAACAGCTCCTGTGAACTATCCTGCTGCCTCCTGAAATACACATTTTTCAGTTGAAAGGTGTATTAAAAGCTTGAGGAGACCCATGGGCTCGGGGGTTAAAGGCTATGTCAACCAGTTGGAGTTGTTTACATTTGAGCAAGCCTTTAGGAGGGCAGGCAGGTTTCACACTGTTTTATAGGAGGATTGCACTGACTCCAATCAGCTCCAAAAGGAAGAGAGAAGAGGCCTAACTGGTGCTGTGTTTCTAGTCATTATACCCCTGTCCAAACAGCCGTCTGAAAACCCTCAGACCCTCTGACAGGCCTTTGTCCAGAGAATAGTCAAAAACAGCCATGTCAAACAAGGGTGAGCGTCTCTGTACAGGTGTCAGGTTGTGTTAACAGCACAGAACTTTTTTCTCCCATTCATCTGTAGTGTTTTTGACCTCTTATCCTCCATCTGAGCTGTCAGCATCCTCCCTTTGACTCTTCACCTCAATTTGATGCTCCACATCCACAAGAAGGGTTCGTGTTAGGTGTGTGTCAGTGGGAGTCGAGCTCCCGTGAGGAGGTGTGTGTGTGAGCTCCAAGGAAAGCAGTAAAGTCATATGTTTGTGGGGGTTGATTTCTTTACACGGCAACCGAATTCTCGCAGATTAAGTGAAAATGTCTGAATCACAAGCACATGAGAATCCACCGTATGAGGCTTCAGGTCATGTGTTTGTGTCTTAGCCGCAGTGGTTCAGACCAATCAGCTTCCTGTGAGGAGCTACTGCAGCGAGCAGCATGGTTAAAGTGTTTGTTGCAATGACGCAGAGAGGTGACCTTTAGCTTAAACCAACAATGGCAAGATTGACAGAGACGGTTACAGACAGATGATTCATCCAATTTCATGCCAGGTATCTATCTGTAATTGTCCAATGAAAAATGCTCCATGAGGGAACAAACAGTCATTGTTGTTAAACCATGTTTAAATGTAGATCATCTTTTTTTTTTTTTTTTTAACTCAAAGGAACTTTGCAACACGCTCTAAACTAAAAACTAAACTTGACTTCTTGGAAAGTTCACCAATAAAGCAGTCAGTGAAACTGGGAATGACAAAGTGAGGAACATCAGGGTCAAACCTTTTGGCGAGCAGCACGGATCGCTCACTTTTTATTGAATTTATATGCTGCAGAAACTAACATACAATATGCTACTGTGCACCAGCAGCAAATGTGCTTATATAAAAACATCTACTTTGACATGGTACTGTGTTCTCCCCTAAAGCGGCGGGTCTCAGTTGGCATCTTTCCGGCTACTGAAACTTTGCTGCAATATCGAAGACATCGGGCAGTTTCAGGTTGTTGCAATCTGCTTGATAAAGTTGTTGAAGGCAGAAAGCTGCTGTGTGTGCTGGGGAACTTGTTGCAGTAAGTAATGAGCAATAAAGACTCTCTCTCACAGAAGTCACTCTGCTTTGATTTTACGTATTTTATTTATTTCCGCCCCTCGTGTTAGCTTTATTCTAGACCAACACAAAGCTGAGATTAAAACATGAACCCTGTCCAAAGGGCCGTAACTTCAAAGTTGTTGTGCCTGGTGTGTCCGTCTTTACCCCTGTTTCTGAAGTTCCTTTTGATGTAAAAGTTCAGCCAGGAACATTTCACGACCAACTTATTTTCTGGCTGTTTCCTTGATTTTCTATTGATTTCCATCTGCCTTGGTCGGTTGGAAAAGAAGAAGAAAAAGAGGCAGACGGGGAGGAGGGTGATGGATCGATGTTAGCTTGACCTCCCATGGGGGGATGGGTCGGATGCGTTTCGGATGAAAGTCATTAACCGTTTCTGGTGTGTCAGCCTGAGCTTATTGATGTGAAGTAACGGGGATGATTTGGTGTGTACTTTAATTCCAAAAGCTACCTCAACATTCAGATTTCCATGCAATTTTCAGCGGTCTTCCTTCATATTGAACTTGCAAATGCTGTGACCGCAAGATGGTGGTTGTTATTGGAAATCATTGGAAGACATCAATTTGTGAGCTCAAGGCCAACTTTGGAAATGATAAAGGCAAATATCAGTATCCAAAGTAAGCACCAGAGCTGTACTGCACTGCATTGCTAAATCCTTCCCTGCAGCTATTTCTCTACTTTAGACTGGTGCCACATGCTTGACACACAGGAAAAAAGGGCATTTTCTATTGCTTTCCTATATGTTGCCGGTGCAGCAGGAGAGTGTAGTGGAGACCCAGAGCCACACAAATCAGAATCCCAGATGCTTTCCCTTAAAAATACAATCAAATTGACATGCTGTTCATGCCCATGTAATCAGGCGAGCCAGTCATTAATTATGGTAGTGTAGTAGACCTCAAAACCTCAATCCACAAATGGCACAGCTGCATGCGGCGGTCTCCTCTGTGTACTCTGCATCTCCACGCTGTATTCCTAGAGCGACTCCGTACAGCACTCCCTCACCAGTCGTCCTCCATGGCTTTGGCCAAGCGTGCAAATGGCAAATGGACAGCGGGCACCCCGGCGGCCCTCTCAGCCCATGTCTTATTCATGAGCAGGGGTCGGCGCGATGCCCCTCGTCACACACCATGTCAGAAACACACTCTGCCCTGTGCACCGGAGCCTCTTACCACACTCCCCCTCCAAACCTCGTCCTACCCACTAAAACCCCGTGACATTTTCACTTTATGTGCCGCTGCTCTCCTATCCCGCCTAGCAAGGAAGGTGATAATAGTAATAGCCAGCCGTAACGGCAGGAAACACTCAGCTGAAATGTAATCCAATGCAGCATCCAGCTCGCAGCTAGTCGTCGCTTCTCTATAAGTCACACAGATGCCGCGTGAATATAATAATGTGATTACTGCTGGTGTTTTTCTTAAATTGCTGCACATCAGTGAGGAGAATGTAATGTTGTGGTCAGGCTCCAGGCCAGGACG
>JAOWBC010001592.1:14244514-14255113 GCA_028566105.1 Hypoplectrus providencianus
ACTGCTGGTGTTTTTCTTAAATTGCTGCACATCAGTGAGGAGAATGTAATGTTGTGGTCAGGCTCCAGGCCAGGACGCCGCCCGCCCGCCTGCACACCCGTCCCACCAAGCACCTCATAAAGAGCAGAGAGTGGAGCAAAGCGAGGGGGAGTTGAGGGGTTTCAGGTGATTACATGGTTCTATGGTTTCATGAAGATGGGTCCAGCGTCTCGAGCAACCATGACATCAGCAGTCTGACATTCGGGAGTGAATGTATATTGTGCAGCGCCGGCACCGCTAAGCCAGTCAAGTCAATAAAGTAATAAAGTCGCATCGAGCATCAGGCTTTGCTTAAAGGTCGGGTCATTTTTGGTGGCCGAGCAAAGGTGTCGGCTGCCCAGAAGGTTGTGGCATTATCAACAATCATGTCTGAGCTCTAAACAACACTAATTTTACTTTATTCTCACAGCACAAATATCTTAAAAAAGATCCGTCTCACTTTGACCTGATGTGAAGGAAACAACAATGACAACAGGTTTTCCCCTCGAGACTCTCCTCTGATGAGCAAGGGCAAGCCGGTGTGAAGAATTTCACCTTTATAGCAGCTTCATCTTTTTTAAGATCTGGCAGCTTCATTGAGAATCAACTGATCGATTAAATTTTAACAAGACGCCAGTGATGGGCTCTCTGCAGGGTTTACACATCCAATCCATCACGGCCATCGGGCTCTCTCTTTCTTCTTTCTACTCAGGTCTATCCATCTCTTCCTCCTAACCGGTTTGGGGAAGGGAAAATTATCTCTTGATTAAAATTTAATTAAAAGCCATTTAACTTTTTCCCTCCTCCTTCATTGCCCTTAACAAAAACAACTTTCCCCTCCGGGTGGGGAGCATCTCACTTTGGTGGCCGAGAAACCGCTCAACACTCCCTGGGACACTGATTATTGCTCAGCTTCTTTTATTACACCTATAGATCAGTGCAATTAAAGTCCAAAAAGGGGGTCATAAAAATGCCTTTTCCCCTTGCAATGGTAAACAACCACTCTCTGGGGGTTTAAATGGAGATATAGTGCCACGCCAACTATTCACCATTATCTGCCCTGTCGCTACCTTACCTCAGGTTCAAAAGTAAGTCCACAGAAGCAGAAATCAGCTCTAATCCACTTATCTCATCGATTCATCCAGCTCTGACCCCTCTCGCTCGACTCTGTTTTTGCCTGGAGATCATATCTTGGGCCCTGCCCCCTTGCTGGCCTGCTTGGCCTCAGTATCATGCAGGGTCAGGATGCAAAGCAACACAGGGCTTTCAGTGGGGATCCCATCCTCTCAATTAGCCTCCTCTTGAGTCTCCCAGGCCCTCCGGGTCTCTGGATTTAATTAAGTAATTGAATAGGTGATTCCCATTTGGCTCGCTCACGCCACGCTGGTTCCCCTGTGGAAGGGAGCTGAAGTAGCATGTGTGCAGTATGAGCCGGACGGCATATCACCCTCCACCCTGGTGGGGTAGTTAGAGGCGACTGGAAGGAGGACACAACAAACACAATATCTTTGTGTGCTTATGTGTGTGCGTGGTCATCCTCCAGCAGTGCTGCTGCTCCTTAATGACCCGTGCAGTGCCTGGGAGCTGGGGGTGTCACAGCGTCGTGACTAACAGCCTGGGCAGATTGGCTGCTGCCAAAGCCCCGGCCCCAGCCAAGCCCCCCATGCACAGCACACTCCGACACACAAACACACCAATACGTACAAACACACAGCGCTGGGTCCTCCCGCTGCTTAGATTCCTCTAAATGTGTTTATGTTGCTATGGATGGCTGCCTTAAGACATTATTATGAATTTATGTGTCTGCAGGGTAGAGACGTGTGTGCGTGCAGGAAACATGCATGTGCTGAGTGCATCTTTATGGAAGGATGAGATTGATTGTGCAGCAGGAACGTGTACATATACATACAGCAGCATAGGAAAATGCTGAACTAAGGTTGTATTAACCTACAAGGGGGCTCTGGGGCAGAAATCAGCTATTCAGCCCCCATTATGTCCTCCCTTGAGGGGTGCATCCTGCTGCCTTTAAGTATCCATCAGGTCCAGTAAACATGTAGAGATGCTGGAACCAAACATTACGCTTTGTTAGAATACGACACAGCCCCGGGTTTGCTTTGTGTCAGTTAGTTGTTATTCGATTAAACACACATGTTTATTTTACAAAAGGCTTCACGTAAAGAATTAATTCGGTTAGAAATTCTCCTTTTTCTGCTGAGGTGATGCCATAGTGATTTCTACCACAGTTTAGACATGCTCTAAACTAAAATATAAAAGTATCAGCATCAAATAAACTTAAAGCATAGTAAATAAAAGAGCTTTGAAACAGACCATTTCAAAGCAACCCATTGTTTTACATTATTCTATTATAATTATTGATGCATTACTGTTACTTTAATTTAGCAGCGAGTAAACATGGGGGTCATTTTAATTATATACTGCCGGGCAGCTTGTGAATTTCCCATCATGGATCAATAAAGGCTTATCTTAAGATATTATCACATATTCTCATATATTAGTTGATTATATATTTTCTGTTATTGATCTGAATCCGCAAAGTAAATAGAAGTAGCAAGACAATTAAAATGCATGCAGAGGAGTAAAACTGGTGTGGAAGGAATGGTGAGACTCAAGAAAAGTACGAGTATCTCAATAATACTTTAGTAAATGTTCTTTCTACCCCATTAAAAAAGCACTCAAAGTCACGTTTGTACACTTGAATCAGGATCAACAACCCTGATTCCTAAAAAAAAAAGGTCAGTGAAACAAACAAAGAAAAAAGAATGCATTCAATTCTGAATTCAGAGTTTAATTTCAACATAAAATGTTTTTTTTCATTGAATATATGTCACAAAGGATTAGCATGTATCATATTCTATTTTAATGAAGTTTTAAAGAGGTTATATATTTGCATTTGTGTCGCATTTGATCAAAGAATAAGTGCAGAAATTGGCACAATTGTCCAGACATTCGTTACCAGCCATTGCCAATGTACAATTTTACTATGAACACATTAAAAAATATGTATAATATAAACATGTCATTTTTGTTTGCATGTTATTTAAATTGTGTAAAGACATTCATATTTCTATGCATATGATGTACTATATGTGTAATGTGAGGCCTCAGCAGGGCAGCCTGGAGTGACAGCAAATGTATGTGTGTGTATGTGCATATGTGTTTTATTGCATGTGTGTGTTTGTGTGTGTGTGTGTGTGTGTATTTGTTTTTTTTGTTTTTTTCAGGATACATGCTTGTGTGTGTCGGCCATACTGGGCCGGTGAGTGATGAGCACTGCAGTGTTTTGGTGCAAGAGCTTGTGGTTAGAAATCACAGGGGGACACAAGTGACTCGATTCACCCTGCTCCTCGTATAGATGCTGCCCCTCCCCCACCACACACACACACACACACACACACACACACACACACACACACCTTGTAGATATAAAGAGAGAGAGGTAAGGGGAAGAGAGAACCCTCACATCCTTTTAACTGGGTCTCATAAATCACAGACAGCAGCATGGCAGGATTATGTTGTCAAGTAAAAAAATGTGTGTGTGCGCGTCTGTATGTGTGTGTGTGTGTGTGTGTGTGTGTGCGCGCCCCTGTATGTGTCTAATGTGCTGCTGCCTACACCGGGACAGGTGGCGAGGCATTGACACAGCATTGTTCAGTTGCTGTTTGTTGGAGAAGGGATACATAAAGCCACCTCACAAGACGGAGACAGCTGAACGACTTGAAAAGGCTCAATGTGAAAAACTGAACAGGTGGATGAAAAGCTGAAACAGAGACGTAAAGGTTTCTCAGAAAGGGAGAGGAGGGCACACAGTGTGTTTGTGTATGTATGAGGGAGACTGCGAGTGTGAGAAAAGAATTAGGATGCTTCAGTAGATTCATCAAGAGGGAGAGAATGAAGAAAAATGCTAGAAAAATGCATTTTGATAGCATGGGGGAAGTGAAGTGGGAGTATATTTAGAGGCGGAGGAGAAAAGATGGAACGAATGAGAGTGAGAGAGATGGAGGGGGAGAGAGTCCATCATAGATCTGTGGTTGCAGGCTTCAATCAATTATTAACGCCATGCAGATTAGCAGCCGAGCCGACAAACGATGCAATGATGGCTGTCAGTTTCCCCCGCACCGCCGCCTACCTCAGGGAATGATGGAGAATGAGAAAACGATAGAGGGAGAGCAGAGAAGGGAAGGGAGATGAATTGGGTAAAAAAAAAAAAAAAAAAAGTTGGAGCAAACTTGTTTTGTGGTTTGTTTATTCCTCTGGGAGGGAGACAGAGGAGGGACAAGGACTGAGGAGTGTGATGTGTTAGCATGGAGAGAGGAGATGAAGTACAGTCATCATCTGCTCTCATGATTGGATGAAGTTTAGTTCAGTTTAGAGCTGGGAGATATGAAGATGGATATCCTGAGGCGACAGGCCCTTCGAGTTAATATCGCGGCTTGTTGTCAATTCGAGGCAAGTCAGAGAGCATCATGGCTTATACAGTCGCAGCTTTGATATCTGATTAAACGTTCAGACACCTGATCCGACCCACCGGAAATAGACAGTTGGTACGAGCCTGAAACTTTTCTCTGTTTCTTTAAAATGCAGCAAACATATGAAGACTGCATTCTTTTTTAAACAGCCAAAATTGCTTTTATTTTTTTTTCCAAGTTTGGGCTGAAAAAACACCAAATTAAGACACAACTACGAGCAAACACTGTTTTAAAGCGTTGGGTTGGTTCGTTCCATGTCATGTCAAAAACTACCGTATAGGTCATCTATTAGATTTTCTTTTTGTGAGGTATTTACCTTTCTGACGTGTTTCCATGCTCTACTGCCATCTTTCCTACAGTGTCACATGTTATCTGTGACGCATCTTTAAACAGCTGATGTTTCTGAAGGCGTGACCTTCCTGTCTGGCTTGACAGGTCGGTCACGCCTTCTGCTGCCCCTCCGTCCCCTGTAGGATGGCGCTCCAGGTGTGGGAGAGCATGAACGCTTCCTCGTCCCAATTGATGAAACATGTCAGAAAGTTAAATACCTCACATGTCGGGGGGAAAGGAAAATCCAATAGATAATCATACAAAGAGACATAATGAATTTTATCCACGACACCGTATGGGTTGTTTGCGCAGGCAGCAAATTATTCATGGTCTCCCCCATCGCCCTCTAGTGGTCGTAGTTCGTATGAATGTTGGCAATGAGGAGAATAAATGATGGAAGTCGCGCCCGGGGTGGTGGAGAGGACAAACAGACCTTTCACCCAAGAGAACGGGTCTCATGTCCCATGCAAAAATAAAAGTAATCACATGAATTTCTGTGCAATTTTTATGTTTTCACGTAACTACGGCACTTCCGGTAGTCACATTGCCCTCTTAACTACTTAACTTCCAGCACTTACATATTTATTTACCATCTAAACTGACTTTTATAACGCTTTACCAGAATGTTTTTTGGCTCTAACCTTGATCAGTAGTTTTGTAGCCTTCATTCACATTATTTTCACAACCATTGTCCTTTTTAACAGCAACTTTAAGACAACCCCTTGAAATACTCACATGGGTTGTAATAGCTTGTATTGACCTTTTCTGTTCTTCTTTTTGTGGCCACCAAACAAAAACGGCAGACCTACCCACATCCCATTGTTTGTCGCCAATGAAAACAAACAAAAAAAAAAAACTTTTTTCAATAAGTTCTGCAGAAATTTAACAAAAATTCATGTTTTTTGCAGATGTGCTGAAGGCTTGCATTGGTCCCATCTCTCATGCAGCATTCACCATCCTTTTCTGCTCCTTTTCTTTTTTGCATGAGTACAACTCTTGCATCGCTGGCATCGTGCTGCCCAAGAAGTTTTTTTTTAAAGTATAGTGTTTTTTCTCTCTAGTAGAACAATAATGAATGCTGTGCAAGACTAAAACCCATCTGCCCAACCCCAAGAGGGTTAGGGTTTCTGTACGGGTTAGAAATCATATTTGTGTTTTAGCCATATGCCTAACAAGCACATTTTCAGAAACTAAATGAAAAAACACGCCTCATAGGTGCATTTTGGTCGTCTGTTTACTCATTTATCAGGAGAAAAAAACGCTGTTGCCTCCTTTGTATTGCAACAGTCTGCTTTTTTCTTAGATTTCTATCATTGTGTAGTTCATATTGTTGGGTTTTGCACTGTTGGTTGGGAAAAAAAAGCAATTTGAAGGCCGTAGGTCTTGATAATTTATGTATTGCATCCTCTTTTCCTCTTTTACTGAAAATGCATACACTAAATGATTTATTTATTGACAGAAGAAAAGGCTGATTATTCAGTAATAACAATAATCATTAGTTGAAATAGATTGCTTTGCTTTTTTTTTCATTTAATTAACTGAGATTGCGAAACACATCTGTTCTTTCATTATCAAGTCTCTGAGAAGTCAAATGAGTGCACATCTTTATAGCATCTTAAAGCGCTTTTGTTTTCTGCGCCTCTGATTTTTTTACATTTATTTTGTGGCTCAAACATCATTTGTTGTGATGGATTGTTTTCTTTCCTTTATCTCATTCTTCTTTTGTAGCTTCTCTTCCTGGGATATATATACAAACTTTCTTCTTCTTTCAAACAGTTTCTCAATAAAAGTACCATTTCACAATATCTACCACTGTTATTATATAAAATGAAATATTCTGTGATTGAAGTTTGTATTCCCAACACCCACCACTCATTTTGTTCCTTACTGAGGTGCAAAAACATGACAATCAAAAATAAATTAAATACATTATTATATAATATATTTGCTAATGGTTCAACATGTAAAGCAATAATAACACCTCCAGAAAAGGTGTGATTTTTTTTAAAAATGAGCAGCGGGACACAGAGACTCATGTAACACCAGAGGGAACCGCTCTAACTTCAAGCCCGCATCAATACTCTCTGTTGTCCCTGAACATCCGGGAAAACCCCTGAGTCCAGCACTTTTTCGCCCTCTTTTTTATCACATGTACTTTGTCTAAAATGTCAAGAGTACAAAAGCACAGCAAGGTGATGTTGCCCACTTTCCCAAAAAGTTTGCGAGCAGACAGAGGACTTGAACTCTTGACCTCTGCGTGGGAGAACAGCTTTCACCTGGGGCAGCGAACGCAACCATCATTGTCCAGGGAGATGATGATGATGACGGGGCAGTTTGTTTGCAGAGGGAAGAGGAGAGCTTTGGGGGGTGGGGGGGGGGATTGCTTGGCCTTAAAAAATGTTTCACAGTGGAACTCTCAAGTGCACCGCAGCTGGGACGCCCTTGAGTTTGCACAATTAACCTATACGCCCATTGGTGCTATACATAGCCCTGTATAGAGGTTACCATAGCATACTGTGGAGCGGTAACATTTGAGCTTGTTAAATCTCCCAGAATTCATAAATCATTCAGTGTTACCTCAGGATGTGCTGACCATATAGGGACACCCACGCAAGACTCGGCGAGAACACAGCCTTCCCTCTGATGTCCTCGTGTTCGCTGTGTTCTCCGTACGATGTGAGCGCCGAGGGCTGGGCGGAGGGAACCGAACAGGCTCGCCCGGCGGTGACACCTGAGCTCGGCACAGCAACAGGCAGCAGGGGGAGAAAGGAGTCTTTGGATTCAGTGTATTTATGACCCTCTTTAGGACGGATCTCATCCTCCAGCCTGAAACACTGAACTCTCATGGCCCTAATAAAGTTCATCTGATAGCAGTTTGGGGGAAAGTTACTTTTAAGACGATAGTTACTTTACTTGGCAGTGGATTTGCAATCATGCCCTCAGGTCAGAGGTATTATGTGCTGGTATGGAAAACAAACCACTTTGCGAATCAGTTTATTCCTCCTGCCATAAGGCTGCAGAAAAAATGCAGAATGAATGGAAATCATCTTGTGTATATTTATAGACAGGTTGACTTTAACACTGAATTGCTCTTCTGGGACTAATTAATTATTCTGTAACAAGTTAATTAAGAACTTCTTCAGATCTGCTGGGTTTGACCAGCGTAAGTCAGTGGTTCCCAATGTTTTTTTTTTCCTTTTTTTCCTTTACAGTTAAGAATGATAAGTTGCTATGCATAATGCTGCATTTGCACATTCTAACTGTAAGGTACAATGTGTTTTGGGACTTTTTTATTTCACCTTTTACTTACTCGACATCAATATAAAACCTATAAAAACAAAATAAAAATCTCTTTTATCGTAAATAAAACCCCGTTGAAGCTTTCCTCTGAGCCAGTTTTTAAGAACCAGCCTGAAATCTTGCAAACTGTTTGTGTTTAGATTTCCCAGAAACCTATTCCAAAGAATTACAGCCATGTATGAACACATTTCCTCCCCCAGGAGACTCCTAAACCTGGAAGGAACAAAATCAGTGTCTTAGTGTGGCGTCAGGCCACCACCAGCCTGCAGAAACAGCTTCAGTGCTCCTCGCTGTGGAACAAACACCATTCCTCCACGACATTTACACCCTTTATTGAATCAGGTGATCTCATTAAGCGCAAGATCTGAGTTCAACAGAAGACATAAACAATCTCAGACATCATTAAATGGATTTTAACATAAAAGTTTAGTATGTCATTTGGCGTGATGGAGACGCTGGAGGAAAACGCTGTTTTTTACGTTGATTCAGGATCCTTTATAGACGATTTTATCTGCATTCGGTACATTTTTGCATCCATTTTTTCTGGTTTGTATATGTGTAACGTTGCCAGCATATACTTTGATAAGAAAAATGTTACTTTAGTGATATATGCCATGGTCAAAACTACAAAAATGTAAGATTTCATCAGACCTTGGATGATTTTCTTTATTTACTACATAAGTAATGGTCTTAAATCTAGCGTTCTCACCTTACAGTAGGCACTCTACCAGTACTGGTGCCTTTACCCACTCTGATTTCTTTTTAGGCTTTCAGAGACCAAGGGCACAATGAATTAAGCATTGAATCCTGCAAGTTGTGTGAGTTGAATAAAAAGAAAAAAAGCTGTGGGTGTGGTGCTGGTTGAAAAGACGGGGAGAGAAGCACGACTTCAGGGTTGTTTTCCTTGCCCGAAGGCTCCCTCGCAGGGAGAAAGGGTTTCAAGCTTGCCAGAAAGAAACAAGGTTTTGCAATTAACCAGAGAGCCACTGAGAGAAAAAAAAAGGATGGGGTGGCGCAGAAAAGAGCAGAAAGAGAAAACATTAGAGGAGACTAGGTGGTCCGTGTGCTCACAGTGGCTGTCTGACTGGAGTGTGTGCGTCAGTGTCTGACAGTGAGGTTTAGGTGAGGGCATATGCAGCGCCGTGTTGGTTTCTGTCCTCTTTTTAAAAGAGGTGATGACAGACGGACTATAGCACTCTATCTTTCTTTCTATCTCCCTTTCTCTCTTTGTAAAGCCAGGGCCCTGCCGCCAGCGGCTGCCTGCTGCACCATCTGTGGCTGCAAAGTGCCCAAAATTCATTAGTGGAGAAGGCAAAAGGAGAATCCACCAGGAGAGAGTCGCACCGTGAGAGCCAGAGACAGGGAGACCGGGAGGGCAGGAACGTACGGGGCAACGGGAACTGACTTTCGAGGCTTTTTTAATGAAACGTCACTCTCGAATGAATGAAAAAAAGGGTGGAAAAAAAAAAAAAAAACGGCGGAGAAAGAGTCGAAGGAAAGAGACGGAATGGGAGCATGAAAATTGAGTCAAGAAGGTTGAGATGAGCTGAGCAAACGAGAGAAAGGAGAGATGATGCAGAGCAAAAGAGGAAAAATGGGAGGAATGGAGTGAAGCAAACGGAGAAATGAGGCAGAGAGGAAGTGACAACAGAGAGGAGCTTGTGGAGAGGGGGAGATGATGATGATGAGGAGGAGGAGGAGGAGGAGGACTAACGGGGGGAGGGGGCGTCTGTGTGGCAGCGAAATGTTCTCGGCGCCTGTCAGACTAAAGATCAGGATTTGTGTGACACATCTGTAGTAAATCTCTAACAACGACAGTCTGTCTGTCTGTGACTTTATCTGGGGAGCGGTGCCTCTCACTCGCTGTCCTCACCTGCTCTCCGTATGTTTTTAACTTCTACCCATTATCAACCTCTGCTTTGTTTCCCTCTGGCTCCTGTTTACTTCATGGAATTGTTGCTTTGACTCCAGATGCTGTGACAGGAAAAATCAGCAGGTGGATCCATTTATTCCAGACTGGTCTTCAATCAAAAACTTCAGTGCAGGCCGTTTGTACATGCAGCAAAATATTTACTCATGTCTTCATTTTGGACTGTCCTCCGCCATCCACCAACTTGCTGACGTTGCAGTAGCGATTGACTGCAATGCAGATTTGAAATGCTGGAGTTTTTCCGTAACTTTTGTGAATCACGCTTTTTGTTTGTTTGTTTGTTTGTTTGTGTTTTCCTTGGCTTCTTTCTTTTGTGAATGTTTTTTTTAACTTACATCCAAATGTCAATTTTGGTCGCTTTCGTCACTCTCGTATCTACTTCACTGCCGGTAGTTAAGTCCATTTATTTACTTTTTAAACTGCCTAACCCAGAGTTTTTTTGTTGTTGTTTTTTTTGCCTTTAACCTAGGTCAGTGGTTTTCTAGCATACATTTACCAGTCAACTGTCTATTCTTTCATATAGGTTGGAGATCT
>JAOWBC010001592.1:14266086-14280752 GCA_028566105.1 Hypoplectrus providencianus
CTGGGGGGGGGGGGGGCAGGGAGCTTAATGTGACCTTGAATGACGAGCAGCTAAATGTCCAACCGTCACGACGAGCTCACCGGAGCATCTGATGCCGAAATAAGCTGCAGATCACGTAAACACTCATTTTAGTCGGCCTGGCACATTCCTCCAACAGGAAAAAAAGCATCTCTGGTGTGAGAGGAGGGAAAAAATGACTTTACCAGACAGATTCAAAACAATTCATTCACCGTGACTTCTCTGACATTTCTTAGATTTCCTGTCAAGTGGAATCCTGCTGACATCCATTTTGCTTCAGCAGCAATTGTGAAAAGCAGGCGACCTGCATATCCATCTTGTTGTGCTGTTCTAGCGTGGCATCCAGGTGGTTTCTCGCTCTTTGCCCATCACTCTCTCCCTGCTCTCCCGTTGCTCCGTCCCTGACAGGTGGTGCTGAGGGCTGGAAGGAGCCGGGAGGGGAGCCGGGTGTTTCATCGATAGGGAGTAGAGGGGCTGAGTGAGAAGTGCAGTGGAGGGGAATAGGGGGGGAAGGGGGAGATGGGGCTTCGGAGAGGTGGACATGAGGTTGGATTTGGGCCGTCCGGAGTTAATGGGATCAGACGAGGAAGAGAAAGGGATATCTGTGCCGGTTAATGTTTAATCCTCCACCCCCAACCTCTTGTCTCCTGCCTCAGGCTCCCGGCATCTGATAATCCTTGGGCTGCCTCTCTTCATCATCAAGGTGTCGGAGGGAAGTGCCTCTGTAAATATTTAATTGGCTGCAGCATGCCGATGTTAATTATGCGGGTGTGTCTTTCCTTTGCTTTGCTCTCTGCCCCAGTGTTTCTGACTGTCCTCACACTTCCTGTCAACGTCGCTCCTTCTCTTTCTGCTACTCCTGTACTGCTATTATCACCTAAAGCCCCCCGCTGCTACAACCGTATAACTACCTCTGCCGCTGCCGCACAACATCCTGTAATCCCACTACGGCTCGTCCTCGTCTTCAATGAATTTCTTGTGTCAGGACCTCACCTCACCTCGGCTATGTTTTTTCACCTCTCCCTTCCAACCTTGTGCAATATGCCTCTTCTTCTTCTTCGCCTTTCAATTTCACAACCACGCCAGCCTCCGTTAAAACGGATTATTGTTATGGGTTTCATTATAGCCTCCGCTGTTATCCGTCTTGACGCCAATCATCCTTTCAGAAGTAGCTTTGCCTCCTTTCTGTGTTTATTTGATCGTCAAGGGCAATGTGAAATAGATGAACAGTACAAAGACAGCCTTGCAAGGACTACGCGGGCTAAAGTTGTACAGCTCAATAGAGCTCTACTCATAAGTGTCTGCCAGTAGCAAGTGCAATTACAAACAGGCGCATGTAAAAGTCAAGAGAATACAAATCACATAATAGATGTCTCACGGGTACTGAGCAAGGAGCCTTGCAATGCTGCAAAAGACTCAATGCAGAGGAGCACAGAGACAAAAACACTGGACCACGAGTGGAGGAAATGGTGTGGTGTCTACCTATGGGCTGGCGATAGATAAAGTGTTATCCACAGATGAGCAAAACAGATTTCTGCTTTTGCAGCGTGTACATTGTAAAAGCTGAGCTGATTGACAAAGACCTCCACTATAGGTGAATTAATGGTCTGCTGGCCCAGAGTTTTCCTGTGTGTAATCCCTCAGGCATGTCCATAAAATTTTATTCTCTTAAAAATGCCAGACAAATCCAGACCAGAGGCTCAATGCTGTGTGCAGACAAAGGCTCGAAGGGGGTCATTTGGACAGCGTACAAGTGTGTGCATGTGTGTGTGTGTGCATGCATGGTATGGAGATGGGGCTTCCTTTTGCGTGCCAAGATAGCAGGTCAAAGCAAGGACAAGAGATACCAGTATCCACGGCAGACTGTATCTGCAGCAGACCACAGTGAGCACGGAAATTTAATATGTCCACACCAACACCAGGGGCCACTGCAGTGCTCACCACCAACACTCTCCATGCTTGTTTATCATCTCTAGTCATCCTCGGTGCATGTGTTTTCTTTTTTAGTATTGGCTCAGGATTGTTCTCTCTCATAAACAAATCCATTTTGGTTTGAGTCGAGTAGTGTGCTAAAGCAGTGAAGACAAAAAGCTTTCCTTTGGAATTCACATAGTGTTTATGTTTCCACATTTAGAGTCTGCAGGGTAGTCGGTGGTTTAAGCTTCCCTGTTGGCAGGCACACCCTCCTTTCTGGAGTGTCAATGGGCCTGAATCCTCCTGGTGGGTGCAGTTCATGGGGCCTGCATGCTGAGCCCCGGGAGGGAGCAGAGAAAAAGCAGAATTTGAGATAAGGATCAATAAAGCCAAAAGTAGCCCAGGAGTTGAAAGTGATGTCTGACGATTCTGTTTTGGCCGTGCAACAGCACACTGCTGGTTGCACTCTGGGCTCATTATTGTTGTGTTTGATCATGTCCGTTGTGTTTGGCCAGCTACATTTGGATTTATTGCCTGAAAGGGATAAATCATGTGGATTACATCAAAGGGTTTGAGACACATGCTGTCATTCAGCCAGATGATTTTACATTTTGTTGTTTTAAACTCCCATGCTCCCATTAATGAGATGCAGCAGATGAACACTTTATATTCCTTTATCTGTAAAAGGATTAACAATTTGCCTTCATGTATTATATCATTTTATGTAATTTTCACAACAGAATTACATTCTGCAATACTCTTGACACATAATCCTTCACTTTTAAATTCAGGGCTGAAAAGCAGGGAAATAGAAAAGAGAAACAGCTGTATTAGATTAGGTAATGGATCATTTATTCATTCATTTATTAACCGTATCTCAGATGACATTGGGGAGGCGGGGTCCGCCCTGAACGGGTCACCAGATTATCACAAAGAGACACCTACTGAATATTAGAGTCACAAATTAAACCAAGGCCTGATGTCTTTGGACTGTGGGAGGAAGCCTGAGGACCAGGGGAGGAGGGTCACAAAACAGACTCCCTGTGACTCTCTTGCTGTGAGTCTCCTCTCTTCTTCATGTTTTGTAAAGTTTTTTTGCAATATCTGTCATGTTGCACTGTTTGACATTACTTCAGTTCTTTTGGTGTGATAGTGTGATCTTTGTTGCCTCTGTGTAGCACTGTATTCCCCGTATAATTTGTGTAATTTTAATCCCATTTTTTTGCCCCTATATTGCCCCATGCATCTGCAAAAAAATGACGATTAAAAACAGTCCTCATCAAAAGATCTACCAAGAGGGCCATGATATCTTAATTTAATTTAAGATGTTTATATTTAGTCCGTACTCCATATGTTAGCATAAAGGGGGCGTGGTTTACCATAACTGCAGCCGTCCACCAGGGGGCAATCAAGATTTTTAAGATTCACTTATTAGAGCTGACCATTCAATATTTAAATACGGTCTGTGGTCCTCTTGCAGTGCTGCTAGCATACATTATTTATTGTTTTGCTTTTCACATATGTTATTGGTGTTTCACAACTTTGTATCAAGAGTTTTGAATTTCGAAAGTGGAGCCACAGCAAACACAGCATACCATAAGGGATTCTCCTTGCCATATCTGTGCATATTTTATGACTATTTCAATTTATAGTCATCAACTCCAACCATAATCTACAGCCACTTCCAGGCATGAAGCCAGTCCACAGTCCTGAGGCCCGAGCTGTATGCACTGTGGCCGGCCCTGGGTGTCCTCGGTGCCAAAACAAAGTCGTCCATCTGTCAAGCAAATCATAATATAAGATTGTTTCTCATGCAATGCAAGATGGGGAAAAAAAGGGTTATGAGAATGAGGGTTTTTTTTCTCAGGAGTGAAGTTTTTTTAATTTCCATTTTTTTCAATCCAGATGCTGGACCAGTGTGTTTGTTTTAGACAAGCTGCTCATTTCCAAAACAGTTTTAGCGATGACTTTAACATTTACCAAGGTCAAAGCAGCCCTCTCACTGCACACTGATCAGAGTGACAGAGGTCAAACTGTAGTGTGTGTGTGTGTGTGTGTGAATAAATCTGCTGGAGAGGATGCTGGATATTTGTGTGCATTTTAGGATTTCGACTTTTCGATGTAGTCATATTTGTATTCCTCCACCAGGGATGTGAAGTGAATCTTGGCCGGGCCCGTTGTCACAGTGAACTCAGAGAGTCCTTCAGCGCAGCTTGTTTGGCTCATCGATGAGTGTTTGTGTGTAAACGTGCGACTGGTCCTGTGACGCCGTGTGTGAGAGGAGATGTGGGCTGAATGTGTTGACCTGGTTATCATGTCGCGCGGCGTCTGGGAGCGCAGGCAGGTTGATACAGATTTCAGAATGCGAGGTGCCAATCGAGCTGTGAAAATGGGAATTGAGTAGGGAAA
Source organism: Hypoplectrus providencianus (assembly GCA_028566105.1). Classification (NCBI taxonomy): domain Eukaryota; kingdom Metazoa; phylum Chordata; class Actinopteri; order Perciformes; family Serranidae; genus Hypoplectrus; species Hypoplectrus providencianus. The sequence goes on from JAOWBC010001592.1 coordinate 14,270,428, forward strand.
TGGGAATTGCTCCCCGCTGGTTTGTAACCTTCGCAGCGTTGTTTGGAGCGTTCGCCGTATGCATTCATCATTCATTCAATCAAAAAGTGTGCATCTTCTGTGTGTCCCACTGGCTACATTATGTGATAGAGAGCGTCTTTTCTGTCTGTAATTGTGTATGTGGGGTAGTGTGTATTTATGACAGCATGTCACACCCGTCTCCAAGCCCCGAGCCCTGGAACTGAATTGAATTAACCTAAATAAAGTCTAGTGTATAGAGTACAGAACACTTGAAAGGGAACAGCTGAGGGCTTGAGCTGAGGACTGTCTGAGTCTAAGACAGGAAGCTTGAGCACAGCGACGCTATGCAGCATTACTCTGTGGTAAAAACCACAGATAAACGAAAGCTTGTGACAGTTTTTGAATATTGGACACAATAGCTAATGTGCTACACCCCTCCCCCAAGGCTTTCAGAGACAGAGATGCAGCCAGTTCTGGGATCCTTGGCCGGCCTAGATAGCAGAGCAGCAGCAGCAGCACCCATTAATGCGATTACAGCTTTTAGCGGGAGATTTTCAGGGCCAGTTTTCTTTTGAGGCGTCATTAGTTTGTCCTCCTTTCTTGTTCCCCACCGGTATGTCAGCAAACAAACGTACACATTCACACAAACGAGCAACAGACGGTTAGGAACTGTAACCGCTTATACACGCAGCCGTGAGCGGCACATGCACTGGTGCACACACGCATGAATACATGAATACCAAAGCATGAACACAGCCTATATTTATTATGGCATATCCACACAGAAATGCTAAACCACACTGCGCTCACAAACATGCAGAAAAAGAGATCCTGCATAATTAGTCTTTATTTAAGAGATGATTAATTATTATTTAGCATAGTTGGCACTCCTCAGGACTTTCTGCTATGCAGTTTGAAAACCTTTTGATTAGCAATCCATGAAGTGCTGAAATTCTGAAGCCTCTCTCATTATTCTCTGTAATCAAACCATGATTCCACAAAGACCCTCCTTTAATTTAAAACCCACGTTTCCTGTCGTGCTGCATTGCCGTCATTCTGGGTCTCATCTTTCAGCAGATTCCCAATCGGCATGCTTAACATGTCTTTGACTTTGCGCGGCTGTTTAACAAACCTTGAGGTGCTTCTAAGCTCCTCGCTGCACCGCCTTCATTTCATAAAGTCACCATTTATTAAACCTCAAGGCTAGACCACAGCGAAAGCCTATTGGAGATATTGAGGTCATTTTGCAGGCAGAGGGAGAAAGAGATTGTCTGAGATTGAGGGAAGACACAAGCTGAGGTATCTGGTGTCATGCAGTGATTTGGCAGCGTTTAGATGGACAGAGCTAGGTGTGTTACCGGGGAACGGCCTGCCTCCGTAGGCAATATCACCGCCAGCATATGAGGTCTCGGTTATCTTTGTTTGCAGTCCGAGCAAGTTCACAAAAAATGACTTCAAACTGTTTGAGAGTGTTTTTCTCACCTGAGTGTCTCAAACACATCTCACAGATGCCAAGTTCGTATTTCCTCTTCAACTAATGGCTCTCAGTACGTGTGTCTGTTCTTGTGTGTGTGTTTGTGCTTTTGTTCTCCAAGTATGTGTGTGTGTGTGTGTGTGTGTGTGTGTGTATTGGTAGGCAGGATGAGCATCCCTTCTGTTACCGTTGCTGTCCCTTCATTTCACGCTCCGGCAGCTCCGCGTGAATCCTCTTCCCTTGGCTCATTATCAGTGCTGTTCAATGAACGCGCGTCCCACCAGAATGCAGGGTAAAACCAAATCATTATTCAAGTATGGGGGTCAGTGCAGACGTTGTGACTCTTTTGTTTAGTATATTTATTACTTTCCCTTCAGAAATAAGTAAGCAGGATGCAGAGCACATCCCCGCCCGAGCCCGATTTGGTGAGGTAGTCGATTCTCAAGCACCTGACCTGAGATTGATGAACACTAGCGCGGCGTCTGGTGCCATTATTGGATGCTCATTGGTCTCCTCTCTCATTTTTCTTGGCAGCGTCCAGCGCGCACGGAGCAGAATTCGGACACCTGCCGGACAACATTACAGTGTTGGAAGGAGAAAGCGTCACTTTGAGGTAACTTCTGATCCTACACCTGCACCTACTAATTACATGAAAAACATGTTTGTGTTCCCCCCACCTGTCAAGCCCATTTAATTGCCAATTCTCCGTCACAGAACTTCAATTAGGCGTCCCACATTGTGCCATATTTTGCAGCCCTGTCTATTCTATAGCTAATTGAATGATATTGCCTGTCAGGTGTCGCTGGAGTCATCCCGTCTGTCTGCAATCACCTTTACTTAGATGTAACAATAATGATGCACGGGTCGGCTCAGTAGGTGGACCTCCTCTGCGTCCGAGCACACCTGCCTAACTGTGAGTGATAAAGTAGAAATCACAGCTTTCCCTGGCTCCCAACCAAGCAGAAAAACAGCCAACTTGCTTTTTTCCACCTTGCATGGATGTGACCCGGCTTGGCAGTACATTCAGCAGTGCAGAAAAAAAAAAATCCTAGTCAACATTACTTTCAACACCTTGAAGCCTACACCTCTTCAGATCTTGGAACAAATTCCTCTTTTAATCCCTTTTTTTTTCTCCTCGCCCCTCAGAGTGGGCCTTCACCTAAAATCAAATATGTTATTCCGAAGCCAAGAACAGTTCAGTCAATATCTGTTGACATAAACAAGTCTCTCTCAAAGTTGGAAATCAAACAACCAGGATGCTGATCTATATTGTCATCAAGATGTGTAGCCCGAAGGCGTTCTATCGACGCTGAGGAGAAGTCAAATCCATAGAAGTTCGGGTGTTTTTTTTAACGCCAAAACAAATCTACCCTGAATGCACCTGGGTGGTAAAAATCTGTGCTTTCAATGTCACCTTTTCTTCCCGCAGTGAGGCTGTAGGATCTGCTCATGTTATTAAACAGTTTGGTTGAAGAAGGAAAGCTGTGCGGCAGGGTCACATTTCCAGCATTCATTTCTTGTTTCTGGCTGTAAACAGTGTTGCCAGCTCCTCTGAGTCACCAGCGCATTTAAACATTTTCACATTGATGGTAACAACCTGACGTTCTTTTAAGTGGTATCCAAACCCTTTCTGACTTGTTAAATGAACTCATAAAAGGGCACGCTCATTTAACTTTTTTTTTTTGTGAACTGAAGGTATCACATGCAACGAATGAGCAGGCGTTTTTAACTGCTGGGCTGTGTTTTATGGCACAAGAGGTTTTTACAGCCTGCTGGTGTTTCCAAATGATGTTTCCCATCATGCCAAACTCCATGGTTTGGGTTGAGGCTAAAGTTTGGTGTAGGTGTAGCATGGAGGCAAAACATAAATGCAGAGGGCAATTCAGCACAACACAGGACAGCTGGAGCCAGTTCATATCAATGTTTGGAGGAGTTTTATGCACAAAGCGGTGCAGATTCAAACTGTAAAACCATCTCACATTTATATGCTAATTATGCCCGTTGGGTCTTAAGAAACAGGTTCAAATGTCAGCCACATCTGCAGCGAATTTAACAACACACCAAGTTGAAGCAATCAAAAGAAAATGGAAGGAATGATCACAAGTTTATTTCTTGGGATTGTGAACTTCAAGTTTAAACTTCAAAATGTGAACTATGAACGTCAGAATAATTTGAATCCTGAGAAACTGAACTTTGAGCTGACCCTGTAAAGTGCACAACACAGGTTAAAACCAAGGCCATGTCACTTCCTGTGTGAAGTCTATGGGCTCTGACCAGTTTAACCAAAGTGATATTCCTTCCAAGTGTTCAAATTAATGTTTTTTTTAAGTGGTTACATTAGCCAGTAGCCAAAAAAAAAGATTAAATGAGCCTTTTCTGTGGCAGATGTTTATTCCCTGCTCTGCTTGTGTTAACAATGTGATGCCCCTCCAGACGTGATCGTTTTGGGGTTTCCCTTTGGAAAACCACCACTGCCCTCCACATTATATTCAGGAAGATAGATTTCACTGAACAAAGCTGTGAGATCTGGTGGCATAAACAGATGTGTGTTTAAGTTCAGTCCGCAAACAGAACACTAAACAGCTTTATAAATAAACTTCATTTTCATGTAAAACCACTTTGCCCAAGTGGCACAAATACTCGTGTTTTGCTTGAGACAATGCTGTTGTGTTGGCTTTGATGCGGGCCATTAAGACGAGGCACATTTGATGCTATTATGGTGCTCATTTCCTCTGGGCCTGCAGTCCTGTAGCAACATCATCAGTGCAGAAGTGATTAATTTTAAAAATAGATTAATAGACTGTTTGTACACAGATAATGAATTCTTATGGTGGGATTTCTTACTGTATTGTCGCCTTATTTAAACCCATCAGCCAAAAAAACATAATCTTAATCAGAGTTATGTTTCTTTTTCTTTTCCTTTATATTCCAAACTTGTTAAAAGCGGTTTGGCCCTCTGGTCATGGAGACACTTGTACGTCAGCCCAGCGCCTTGTCGGCCGTTTGTTAAAGACTTCCAAGCTCACCTGCTCTCTCATGCATTGAGGTGTATGTGGCACTGAGCTGGCAGATGATCTGAGATCTACTTAAACATCAATTAAACATGAGGACCACGCAGGCTTGTCCTCACAGCTGGCTGAAGCTGGGTAAGGACATCTAGTGGTCAAGACAAGAACTGGATTCACAGCTTCTGGCTATGGATCCTGTTTGTGAAGTTTGTCACGACATTTTGAAACGACACTAATGATTTACTGTGCTTTAATCACCTCGTCATTTTAATAATTCACTGCCGTTTATTGCCATTAACGTTAATGGTGAGTTTACAGGCAGTTTGAGGTGAATCAGCTGTGAGCAAAATAATGATATACAGCCACTTCTCTTACAAAGCTCAAACTGATCCCAGCTATAAATATATTTTTTATAATTTGACCCATTTTTCCTCCACCTGTGTTCTCCAAGGGAGTGATGGGTAATCATTAGTACTGTGTTACCCCAGAGGTTGCAGACAGATGACAAATAAAGCAAAACCCAGAATAAATGACTGTGAGAGGTGCAAAAAAAATGCAGATGTTTCCATTCAGCACAGGGCAGAAAAAATGTTTGAATAGGACCAAAGAATATCATATGGTTTGAACTGCTGTCATTTTGTTTCCACCTAATTGAACACCTATGGGAGATTTTTTGAAGATATTCACCAGCAATAAAACAGAAGGAGTATTTATTTATTTCTTTTCTGGAAGAACTGTGTCCCCTCCTTTCATTAAACTTTAAGAGATTTGTGCAGTCTATTCCACGGAGCATTAAAGCTACAGTCGGTAACTTTTATATAAAATTGTTTTTGTTGAAGCTGTCACTACATTGTGACAGCGGTATATGAGACAGATAATCTGTGAAGAAAGTCATGCTCCTCTGCCTCCTCCTAGCGCTCCTAATTGCAGGGTTTCCCCCAGAGAAGTTTTTTAGACCCTGCAGCAAATTTCTTTTGTCACTGCTGCTGGCCTGGCACGCAGCATAAAGGTAGGAAACAATCTGAGGCATCTCATAATTAACGTGGCAGCTTTTCTACATAATCATTTATTGAAGTAGTTCAAATTTTATTTTAATACATTTCATGCTTGTTTTGATTTTGATTTTTCTCTGTGTAGAAATTAGCACTTTCCATTTATGTGAAAGTGGAATGTGATGCAGATCTGGTTTGCATTTTGATTGTTTGACAGAGTTGGCTGGGGATCCTATGCAAAACCACATAAGTTAAAAAAAAAAAAAAAAAAACTGCCCAGCTAGATGGTTCATCAATATTTTAGGAGCTGCTGGATAAGATGCACCTGTCATGGGGAGACATGCAGCTTTTTGTCAGGTACAAAGTATGATGGAGAGATCTGTTTGCAGCCTCATCCCACAGGGGACGAGAGGAGTAATGTCCATAGTTTATGCAGTTTGAGCTGCAAAGTTTTGATCCCCCCTTGTTGAGGGAACTGAGAATCAATCAGAACTGAGTATTCTCAAAATCAGCTGTCAATCAACTCCATCACAGATAAATAAACAGCAGTTAAACTGCTACATTCGGTCCTGTTGTTTAAACATAAATCATGATTCTTTTCTGCGTTCCTTGGTTATAACTAGTCGAGCGGTTATTTGAGTTACTGTCTCTTTTCTATCATATCAAACCTGTCTGGCCGTTCTGCTCTGATTTCTGGCATCAACAAAGTATTTTGGCCCAGAGAAGTGCCGCTCACTGGATATTTCCTCTTTTTCTGACTGCTCTCTGTGAACCCTAGAGATGGTTGTGTGTGAAATTCCCAGTAGATCAGCAACGTCTGCAACAGCCAGACCAGCCCGTCTGGCACCAACAACCATGTCATGTTCAAAGTCACTCAAATCACATTTCTTCCTCTCTGTGGTGCTCTGTTTGAACTTCAGCAGTATTTCGTTGCTGCTGTATGATTGGCTGATCAGACATTACAGTGAACAGGCAGTTGAATAGGTGTGCCTGATAAAGTGGCTGTATTTTCATGTACTGTTCAGCTGAGAAATAACAGAACTGTGACACATATTTAACCCTCCCTGTCCTGTCACAGATGTAGGATCGACGAGGAGGTGACCCACAAGGCCTGGTTGAACCGCTCCAACATCCTGTTCACGGGGACGGACAAGTGGTCGCTGGACAAGCGCGTGACGCTGGCCAACAGCAACAACAGCGACTTCTCCATCCACATCGACAAGGTGCAGGTCACCGACGAGGGGCCCTACACGTGCACCTTCCAGGCCAATAACAAGCCGCGCATCGCCCACGTCTACCTCATCGTCCAAGGTGAGCGGCTGAGTGAATAAAGTGTTTCCAGACACGGTGCTGGCTCATCCTCCCGGATACGTCCGCAGCCTGCCGTTTTGATTGCCACTGCGGATGCAAAGTAGATCTGTGTGCAACGATGTTACTGTAAGCAGCCTTGGATAAATACTAAATGGCTTAATTATGCATTTTGTCATTCATCCGAGCATAGTACTGTCTATTGGGTGTGATTGAGGTTTGACATCAGGGGAAGCAATTAAGATTTTCTGTGGGTACATTTCAGTGTTGCTTTTCTGTTAAACCCTGTTTGAATATATTCTTAAATTTACCATAGAAGACTCAGCAGTTCATGTTTTTATGATGTTTTAATATTTAAGGTTGTATTTATGGGTGTATTAAAATATAATTACTTATTATTATTTCTTTGAAGTGTATTTGGTGCATCTATGTGTGTGTGTGTGTGTGGCTGCAGTAAAACGAGCCTGCTCCAGGTGACAGATCAGCAGAAAGTCAGTTTCAATAAGGCGGCTGAGCCCAAGCCCATTTGTTTTTGCCACGGCCGGTTAAGGTTACTTGTTTTTATAAGCAGAAAGTTCAGATGGATGAGGACGTGTGTGGAGGAGATGAGGTGCATAGTGTGGGATGGGGGCTGTCCAACTGCCTGACTAAATAACTGACAGTGCAGCACCAGGGCTGGGGCTCAGTCATCAAGCCAGCAGCTAAGTGAGTGAGGGTCTGGCTGATCCTGAGTGACATGATTTATTGGCACAGAACTGCCCAGAGGATGGATCGCAGACCTTTTCCCCCCCACTACATGTGTCAATTTTTATGCATATTTTGGACGGTGTGTCTTGCAGGTTGCAGTTATACATCACCAGCAGGAGGAAAGTGAAAACTTTTTACCAGGATGTATTAGGGTACTTTCTGCTGGGATGAAAACACAAGGCCTGGCTCGCAGCTCGCAGGTGGCGGCGGAGACGATGTCAGCTGCTTACTAACAGAGTTTTCACATCGCACTGCAGCCAAACAAACACTCTTGTCTGCAGGGTGCAAACTCTTGGCGCGGATGACCATATATACCTAATTCCAAGTCGCCTGCAATTCCAGCCCTAGCTTGATATCACACGAAATAATTACACCCTCAAGTCAGTGCATCAAGCAGGAGCAGCTTCCTCGCCACTCCAATCTGTGCTTTATCGCTGCAAGTGTTCAACTCCGGCAAGATAGAGAAAAATAGGATCCTCAGTAGATATCTTGCAAAAAATAAAAAATTAAAAAAAAGCAATCTCAGGGCCAAGCTCATTATAAGCAATGATAATGGGCCATTTAAATTCAAGGGCCATCTTGTTATCAAACTAACTACATGCATAGCGCTCCAGCACTTTGTGAGTTTGGGGCAAAGCGGTTACCAGGAGTGGTCATTCACCCTAAAAAAAGTAAAAAATTCTGGCCACCACTTGCACAAATTTTCTTCTTTTCTTTAAAGATCAAATTGGATTAGATGCCAGGAGAGGGAGATTTTAATGCCCATTTGCAGCCATTTAGAATTCAGTGCATTTTAAGTAGACGGTCAAGCGTATTGTTGCGCAGCACTCAGGCACAGATCATTAATCAGCTGATTGCCTCGCTGTCTTAGGTGTTGGGATTTGCATCATACTTTAAATACCCTAATAGGCTGTAAGGCTATACCTCATCAATAATTTATGAGACATAAAGGGGATTTTGAGGTCATATTTTAATAGCTTGATCTTGTTTTTCAGTGCCGGCCAGAATCGTCAACATCTCGAAAAACGTGTCGGTGAACGAAGGAGAGAATGTAAACCTGTACTGCCTGGCAGTGGGTCGGCCTGAGCCCACCGTCACCTGGAAAGACCAGAAATGTAAGCTACCCTTTCTTGTTTGCTTGTCTTCAGATCCGGAGATCTCTTGTTCGCAGCTTCACCTTTATCTCCCTGCCTTCACACTCATCCCTAACCCTGTCCCATCTTTTGTAGTGTTTATGCCTCCACCCCACCCCACCCCCCACACACACACCCTTCATGCTCCTACGGGCTTATCAGCATTCAGCTCATGTCCACATCTTTATCCCACATACCTGTGTCATCGCTCTTAAACCCAGCTGTTTAGTCGGTCCCCATCTTAAATTCATACTCTCCGTATTTTCCCAAAGTCCCAATGTTTTGTCCCAAATAACCACACATTATACGTAATTATCCCCACCGCGCCACCTGTAATCATCAGCATCTGTCTTCATCCACCCTGTCAACCGGCATCGCGGTGCCAGCCCACGCTAACAGCCGCTTTTTTGGCTTTAAATCAGCTATTTTTAACTTCCATCGTTGTGTGAAATCAGAACTAGTTTTAGCGATGTCAGTGAGCACGACTTGATAGATGAAGTCAAATCCATTTGATTTGATCAGCACAACATTTATTCCCTATCTGTTCCCATCTTTGTCACCACTAATGTCCAAAGTCAGGAAAATAACCGTTACATGGCCTCTGGAGATTGTATGGTTTTATTAGAACTGTAATGGCGCTGCTGTGTCATCGCTTTGGCACATAAAGAAAATTGCTATATACTGAATACACCATTAAACCATGAGTCAATATTCTTGAATGTGTTTTACCGCAGTAATTGTAAGCATTTAAGCAAAGAATGCATTTTCTATTTATGATTTATTTCATTTTTAATAAAAGATATGTTGCTCACAACCTTTTATTTATAATAAAATGCAAATTGCATGAGCTCCATGACCTTTAAGGTGGAAAATGAAAACTAAATTGTTTGTTGTTCTCCAAAAAGTAAGAAAAAAAAATATCTGAACTTTGGCAGTAAAGGGATTTGAAAGTCAAATACTGGCCTCTCGGTGAGGCTGGGGTTGCTGCAGTGTCACAAAAGTGAACATATTTTCATCAAGGAACAGTATCGGCTTAGTTGTAACTTGACTCCCGGCAGCAGCAAAACAGTTCAAATGCAGCATGAGGCAGCGGTAATAAATAGGTCAGCGTGAACAACTACTCAACACCATGTAATTATACTGTTAGGTGAATAGATGCATAACCTATACTGTACTGCCCTGCTTACAGACAGCTTTGGGCTTGCAGAGAGATCAGTTCCTCCTCTCTCCCTTGTTTGTCCCTGGGTTAGCCTGCTGTGCATGCAGTGTCCTTCCCTGCACAGTTCCTCAGGCAGGGACGAGCCCGTAGCGAGCAGAGGCACCCAGAAATACAGAGGAGAAAAGTAAAGCATGCATGAATGCACACCTGCAGCAAACACACACACACACACACACTACATCACAAACTCTGTGCAGTTGTCCTCCCTTGCAAGCCTACAGCATTTCTCCTCTGTCAGCAGTAATCCTCCCTCTCTAGCCGCCCCCACCATCCCGCACACCCCCTCTCCTCGCTCTCGCTCCCCCAATAACCCCTCAGCTTGCGGAGAAAAGAGATAGGGGCCGCATTGCTATTCCGTGGGAGTCTGTGCAACCAAGCCATCAGTTGCAGGAGACCAGGGGCGGTGGAGAAAGAGGGGTGGGGAGTGGGGGGGGTGGGAGAGGG
>JAOWBC010001592.1:14317924-14329300 GCA_028566105.1 Hypoplectrus providencianus
ATAATCTTGTACATTTGGCTGTCAGCCTTATCAAGTCTGACCTGAGTCCAAAGAACAACTGTTGGAGGACGGAAATCTGTGTGAAAAATAGACGACAGTGTGAAAGCCATGGACGCGAAATAGATTTCCAGCCCCTGGCTCCACGCCCATACCAACTAATCAGTTTTATAATGATCACATCAATTCCTTTTATAGAGAAATACCAAAAGGAAGCTATCATGTATTCTCATTTCAAAGTGCTGAGCAGTCGCCTCTCAACGCCAACACGTTCAATTAATATTTCAGCCAACAACATGTGGTGATATCCTGCTTTGTGTGAGTCTTGTAAACACTGAAACCAAGATTAGTTTTCAGAGTAACTTTGCTCAAGCTTATGCGATCAAAGTGCAGATTTTTCAAACTTCTCCTGGCTGCTGGGAACGCGGCCAAGTCACACACCTGTACAATGAATCCAGGTTGTGGGCGTTTATTGGGTTATGCGGTGTTGCTGGGAACTCACAAAGTGGCTGTCAAACACGGAGCTGATATGGAGGCAGATGGATGCGTGGATGTGTTTTCAAAGTGGTCACAGCATTAATATTTGAGGTTCCTTATGCTTGCACGTCACAAGCCTTTATTGTGAGCCTGAAAATGATGAATATGGACAACAGGAAACTGCTTGATGATTGTTTGTCGGGCTTGTTGAAGTGCACTGGGTGCCGCACGTTTATTCTGTGGCCTTTATTTAAAAAAAAAAAAACAGCCTCCATTATTTGTCTTCTTTTTATTTACAGTACAATTAGGTCCTTGATTACCAATATTTTAGGTCCTGGCTTTCACACAAAAACCTGTCTATTAATCAGCCGCGATTCAAGGTCTCGAATACAAAATGCTTTTAGTCAGTTCAGAGCCAATAAAGAGAATTTGGTTTTCATTGTACAACTGCAGAGAGAGATAAATAAACTGAACTGAAACCGATGTTGAAAAGCTGCTGAACCTCAGACCAGGAGTTTAGATCACGGAGATAAAAATGTCTAGAAAGATCAAAAAGCCCGGCACTTAAAATGTGTATCTCATTATGGGAGCAAAAGAGAGTCGAATCAATGGGGTTTTTTTTTTTGTGCAACACGGGCCGATTGGCGAGATAAAAAAGGAGGCCGCGATTGGACCGGAGCCACAAGACGGCAGCATCACGCTCGCACACGGAAGTCGATGAAACTTAAAAGTCACCACTCCTCTGATTAGAGTGTAAAATTGCTCAATAGATGTACAGAATACACCGCTTTAATATCTTAGCTGTGTAATAGGACAGAGAGCCAGGAAGCAACTGAGCTTCCATGTTCAGGTGAGATGAAAATTTAATCAGCGCCATGGGGAACATTCGCGAACATTTGAGAGCATTTAGAAGAGGAGTCAGCTGCTGATGACTTCAAACCAACACTCCTCTGTAAAATAAGTATCTCTAATACCAATAATTGCTCACCCTGATTTCCTTTGCCACAAGAAATTACAAAAAGGTGAATGGGCTAGGGGGGGAAAAGCTTCATTATGGAGAATAATTCAGTATAAAATAAGGAATGTCTTTCTTAATGTCTTTCACTGAAGTGGATCCAAATCAGATGGGCCCAATATATTAAAACAATAAGCACCACAATATGTTTTTAGCAAATTAGATATTTTTAAAATGATACATTTAAGTGGTCAAAGGAGGGAGAATAGTACTGTAGTATAACCTTTATCTGAAACAATATGAGTTTGTTAAGATTAGACACAAAAACAACTTGTATTTGTACTTGTACTTATTATAATCATTTTATTATATAGGACATGATGAATCTGATATCAATAAATCCAAACTATAAATAATAATTAATCTCTTTTGAATCCCTTCTGAGCATAAAAGGCCATTTAAATCCAGCCTGGAAATGGCGGAGTCCGCCACAAACAAAGGGGTTGAAGACTGTACATGTGACGATAAACTCTGTTTGAGTATATTTTCTGTTTTTTTTTTTCATTGTAAATACTTTTAATATTCTTTTTGCTTAAGTTGAAAATACTTTTGATGTTTCTTGCTTGTTTCTTTTATTGTTATTTTGTTAATGCTATCGGCCTTTACACTGAAAATGTCCCTATTGTGACAATAATAATGGAATATCTAATTTTATATTTTACTGCCTTATGGATTATTACTTGAATGCCTCCAAAAACCTTAAAATCCAGGAGAATGCAGGATTAAATATTCATCACCAAATAAGCAAAAACCTAACATTTAGATGCGAAATAAGACCTTATTAGCCAATATATCCAGTTTACAACCCAAACACTCAGATATTTTGTTTTTATTGGGACTTGGTGGCTGTGGTTTGATCAGATGTGATAATTATTTGTGCAGAGAAAAGTGTAACATCAGCTCTGTCCGTATTAGATAGTTTAGAAGAGCACTTACAAAAACAGAAATACAGACATTTTCTCATGAGATACAACCTATAGCGGAAAAGTGTGTGTTCATTTAAGACTCCAGCGCTCATAAAGACATTGATCTAGAAAATATGATGTCAGGTCCTTTAATATATAAGAAATAAAGATGAAAGCGGCTTTAAATAAATGCACTGATGAGACCTGTATCAGAGTATCCACATGGAAAATGACAATGTGAAATACATTATTAATTGAATCTGTAAAGGATAGTGCCTATTAAAGATTCAGGCTTTTATGGCTCTCTGTATAAGCTTTTAAACCCTTGCCACTGCAGAACGTAAAGATGAATTTAAAAAATAATGTACATTACAGTGTTTCTTTGAAGTGCCTTTGCTTACTCAGGCTGATAGAAGCCCGTTTTTAAGTCGGCAAAAATGTCATTTCCTAAAAAAAAAACCTTCAACATCCTTTAGAAAATACCGTCCTTATCAAAAGCCGTTCCAACCTATATGATAGAGAGCAATTTTATATAAGTGAACCCTGCCAAAAATTTTGGAAATGTCACCGTTAACTCCCCTAAAGCCTTGCTTAACATGAGGTCACTTGGTGGAACAGTGGCATTTTGAAGGGCAGAGATATTTTCCGAGGCTGTCTGGGCCACATTCTGCAACATAAGGTCAGACAAAAAATAAGCAGGGACATGCTGGTGCCCACAAGGTATGCAAACAATGATTTCATTATCTTCCTCTTTTTTAATTAGTCATTGGTGATGAATGCCAGAAGAAATGAAAAGGAAGTCCGACAGAAGTTTGTCGAGCTGAATGTGATTATAAATGACTTGGGCAGGAAATCAACTAATTAATGATTATACAAATAAAACAGAGAATATTTCTCAGAATGAAGCTTTTCAGCTCTCAGGTGGTTAGCTGCTGATATCTGCTGCTTCCTGTTTTGCACCAAGGATACAGCTCATAACCCTGTTATTGTGCAGGCAGTTTGAAGCAGAAATTTACGGTGAAACGAGATGCTTTTTAATGCATGTCCACACTTTTTTGAGGAATAAACTTTCTCATTTTGACCTCAAGAAATCTGAATTAAACTTTTATTCACAGACATGCTCTCTTTATCCCAAACCCAAACTGTTTTGGGGAAAAAGCATACAGGTTGCAAATGACCTTTTGTGACCTCTACGATGATCAGTCACATGAAACTTTAAAAACCTAAACCGGAGGCCTGGAGCAGTCAGAAGATCATGGTTTTCCCGGTTTGGTATAATGACAATAAGTGTGTTTGTCAGCAGTGAGTTCTCCCCATCTAAATGCTGAAAAATATAATTTTTCCAAAAATCTCCAGTTTTTGATACCCGGTCTCTAAATAGATTCTTTTTGGTGCTCATCAGCATCTTAGTGTACTAATTCTGTTGTAGTTTGGAGGAACTTTTTTGCCATTTTCTTTAATTCTTGGGACAATCAAAAATGCTAGAAAATTTGCTACAAATCCGAGATGTCAACCCAAAACTTTCTGCAACAACTTTAGGACATGACTGAGTGAGGGGTCAGCCATCATACACTCCCAAACCGCCACTGCTCAGAACTACTTTGTGTGACATATTTATAGTTATGAATGGCCATACTCAAAAGGTTAAGGGAAAAAGCCAGCCATCATAGAGAGGGGAGACATAATGTCATTTATGGTTTCATCCATACGGGGATAACGGCGCACAGTTTCAGACAACCTGTCCTGGAAAGCATTCATCATGAAGAGCTGGGCTCCTTCCTCAGCGAGCCCGTCCCAGGCTGGAGCGCTGCAGGTGGAGCAGGTTTCTGTAAACTATTGAAGAACTACTGACGAAGCACACTGGAAGCTTCCGGCCTTTGAAAGTATATACTCTTTTGTCTTGAATAATTTTATGTTATATTATTTTCAACATTTTTTTTACACTTTAGAACACATACTGCCTTTACATTCATGCATCTTCATTCAGCTTCCATACAGTAAGGTTGCTGCATTTACTGAAACAGAAATTAACACTCAGAACAGAAATGCTCCTCCTGGTGAAGAAAATGGCGAACTATTTGGAAAAAACAATACAAATCTTAAAAGATCGGAATCTGCATTGTCCAAAACAACTAGTCATCCACTTACAATCCAAATTAAGTCCTTAATGTAGTTGATGAAAGGGCTTCGTGTGTTTTCAAATACACGTTTAGCCTTTAAGATGAAGGTTATTCTCTCTAATTGAAGGCTAGCTAACATCTGTCTTATCCATTGAGTCGTATTTAGTCTATAAATCTTTTTTCCATAATAACGCAACACATTTCTTAGCATAAAGCAAGCTGAGGTTTATAAATGCATACTCATTCCTACTATCGTTATGTTTTTCTGGGTTTTAGCCCAGCAAAAAAAAATGAAGGTCTAGTAAAATTTGTTTTTAATAATCTTCTCAACTACAGCATCTTTATGTGTTTATAAGCAGATTACACTGATTTAAACACACTTAAATGTGGCTGTAAGCTGATAAAGCATATTTAGGTGTTTATACGTGTACTTCTGAAAACCATATCTTCTCTTTTTAAGCATTTGTAATTGTGTATAAACCCTATAAGAGTGATTAAATACACAGTTGAAATCCTTCCTAATGACATGGCATTTACTTCTCAACCATAAATGTTTAATAAGGGGGTTAAAATGCAGTGTTACCTCTTAGTTTTGCTTCTGTATAAGGATATAAACATTAGAGAGTGTAATCGCTAATAAAGTTCCTGCATAATTCATTGTTTAAAGTTCTTTTTTGGGTTATGACTGTGACTAACACCAACGCAAATAAATCGGACTTGATGCGATACTGCAATCGGAAATGTTTAATGAGTCGCTGAAACTGAGATAAATTCATTACGGTTGGCAAATCTGTCACTCAAACCCATTCTCAATTCCTCCTGTGGGTGTAAAGAGATATATTTAGAATTTTAAAGTAGTCAGGCTGCGCTGCTGAGCCCAAATAAGTAGGGCAACACATCCAAATCAAATAACACACATTCACACACATACTGGGGCCATTGACTGAATTTAATGAGGATGCAAGGATGTCCACAGGAGCCTGACCAGTGCTTCAGGCTGATAACAGGTCGGTGATGTCTATATTGGGTTAGCAGGAAGACCGCGTGAGATCTTCATTATTGTTAAGCAGACTTTTACGGTACTTTGCTGCATGTGAGCGGGCAGAGCAGCTGTGCAGATATTGGTGCAGTTACACAGCAGCTCGGAGCAGTAAAACACCCCTTCCTTGAGTACACACACTGCGTCTTTGTCATCTTTCTGATTGTGTGTGCTCTGCTTTACATTCGCCAGAAAGTAGGCCAGTGGCATAAACCAGTCAAGGAGTGCCTGAAAGCTATCATGCAAAAAAAGCTAAAAGCAGAGTAAAGCCTGTGTGCTGCAGGGTATTTCAAGTTCCTGTGACGGCCTGATGATGAAAAGCATGCAGGTCCACACTGCAGGCATGGCATGTAGGACAGCAATGCTTGTTTAATCAGGCTCCTGTTCCCGCATACTGCACCATTACTCACCGTGACACTGTGGGGGTGAGTGGGGCTCGGCTCGACTGACAGACAAAAAACTTCTCTCATTTTCTTCATCCCATCCCTTAATTATCTGTGCGACTAAAAGCGAGAGATTTTATCCAATCTCAGTCTCATCTGTTGGAGGTGAAACGGCTGCAGGCTTCCTGTTGGATCCATCCACTGTCACTCCTGCTCGCTGTGTTGGGATACTTGACGGTCTTGTCTACTTTTAGCTGTGTGGGCTGGTTACCTGGCCTTCAGCGATGTTTGGCGTAGAGCAGAATGCAGCATGCTGCACTCTGCTTTGCATGCACTGTGCACAGAGCCGTGTCACTTTTGACAGAGGAAGACCCACATTCTTCTTCTTCTAAGAAATGAAAAAGTGTCAGCAGCAGAATACTTCTTGTTTAAGTGAAAAACAGCTTGAGCCTCATAGAAAGATAGCTTTTATTGTCACTGTATATGCATACAATGAGATCAGAATTGCTTCTCTTTGGTGCAACATGAAAACACAGGACATCAATCAGAACACAGAACAGAATAACAGAATAAATACATCCTAATTTGCTTAAAGTGACAGATGTTAGCTCTCATTTCTCACTCAGTTCTTACTTGTCTATATTTAAATTGTGCTGTAATAAACTATGTTTAAGCCAGTTGGTGGCTGAGGCCGTCTGAGTTTAACTAGATAAGTTGCTCATACAGCAGCAAAGATCTGCATCCTCCCAACAATTGCTTCATGTATGTCGTCATTTATTTGCTAAATGTTTTTCCATTTTACTTTGATTTTGACACAATGGTCACTGTGCAGCAGAAAAGACATCGTCTCACTTTAAATGAAGTGAAATAACATCAGCTTGTTCATGGATGGAAATCATCTGTGACATTCCTCCCAGATGTTAAATGTCGATGTTCAGCCTCCATAAGAGTCATAAAAACAAAGTGAAAATAAGTGGAAAGAACTGAGCTCATTTTTTTTGAAATACGCTAAACGGAACATGAAATGTAACAGAGTGTAGCTGTGATGCTTTCTTTTCCGTTCTTGGCTCACATATAGTGAATCGTGCATATGCTCTGTTTTGTATGATCATCTTTCTTTTCCCTTCTGCTGACTTTGGGTTTTCGTTGCAACGCATGGCTTTATTATGAGAAGAAGTATCTGCGCTGCAATTCCAAGAAACTGCTCGTTCTTTGTACTTCTAAAAAGAAGATGTCTCTGCACCTTCTGGTCGCTTCTTGTTTGTGGTTTTCCTTTTGTGTGTGTGAACCTCTGTTTCCTTTTTAAAGGTGTCAAGTTCAGCCCCAGTGTCGGCGAGTGTGATGCTTATTGTTGTTTCCTTTTTCAGCCTTTCTTTCACTGCAGTCCACTGTGCAAAGTAATTTATGTTAAACCTATGCGTCGTCATTTCTTCAAACACTTGCTTTGTTACAAGGAAAACATCTACACATGTACTACACCATCTATAACAAATTGATTATTTCATTGTTGTATTTTAAAGCCACACAGGAAATCAAAGATCTATTGAAAAAGGCCTGAGAGAGAGCACTGAAATCCAGGAAGTCCTCGGGTGTGTTTGTGATTTATCTGACTGGGAAATATCAGTAAATAAGCCTGTCTTTATTTAAAACAGAAAGCATGGTGACAATATGAAACGCAACATGATACGCCCAACTGAAGATTACGATAAAACACAGCAGACTTTGAAGTTCTCTTGTTTGAAATGCATCCCTGAAGGCAGCACTTCACCTTTCAGCATCTATAAACAGGCTCGTGACAACTGAGGATTTCCTCGTTGCTGCACCACTGTATTTTTATTGTAGTTTTTTTTTTTAGCTGGACTACAGTCAAGAATATCTTTGCCTATGGCTTGTATTTTAATTCCAGCACTCACCATCAAAGTTGCACAGATGGTGAGTGCCTTGAGGAGAAAAAGTGGTGGAAAGTGATCAATAGATAACCTCAAAAATCCTCTCTCATGGCTCCCCCTTGTGGGATGACGAGGCATGGAGTCCCCGGCTGCCACGGTGCAGTTTTGGGCGTTTGATTTACATTTTATACACTCCCATCCAGAGCGATTTACAGTCAGCGAACTGTTGGGTATTCACCGTCCTGCTCAAGGACATTTTGACGGGATAGATGGCTGTGGCACAGACAGAAGCTATAAATTCAGGGTCATGCCGTCACACTTTAAAAGGTTGAGTTTTTTTGTTCGGCTGCCCCGGTGTGTAAAGTTTAATCATAAATTTGTTTCATTTCATATTCCTCTGAGAGTCATATTCATGTGACATTTCACTAAAGGGGGGTCAGTGCACAGAGGCAGCGGTTCAGTGTCTTGCTCAAGGACACTTTGACAGGGATGGACACATTGATCTCAAAGGACTTACCAGTTCATTTCAATGATGATATGAACTTATGAGTACTATCATGCTCGACCTCTTTCACCGTCCCCGATGGCGGAGAATAATCGCCATCACTGCAGTGAACAAAAGAAAGGCGGCATCATGAATTTTTATTCACTTGGAGCTGTTGGGTAATTGGACTAAATTCTGTCAGGGCCTTATGGCACCTCCTATGTTATTTCAAAGTATAAAATGCCATCAAATCTACAAAAACGTGTGGGCCTGCTGAGCTGGGCTAAATTTAAATTAAAATTGGGTTAGGATTATATTGGCCATCGTGAGGTATTAAGTTTTCCTGTGCAAATGTACCGCAGTCTCCTGAGTAAAATCAACACCGGCTCCAACACTTGAGGCAGGAAAGCTCTCTGCTGCAGTTTGACACACACCGAAACGAGCATTCATCAATACAAAAAAATGCCCTATTTGCACACACCGCATTTGAGTTATGTTTGCCTTTAATTTATGCCTCCAAAGGGATGCGTAAACAATTACAATTACTTGCGGCAGTCACAGTAAATCACGGTAAATCAGTATACTAAAACAACAGCAGCAGATTTACATGCAAATTGGCCCAGGGAAGGAGGCCACATCAGCGTTTGAGGTTTACTGTGTTGTGTTTTTCAAGACTACAGAGGCTTTTGTAATTTCCGTTGTTTAGGCCATAAACAACACACTTCACTCCAAAGACAGCAGGAACAGTATAGTATACTATTTGTAAAGCTGTTTCAAACTTTCATAAATCACAGCTTTCATCTGGAACCGGTAGGCAATGCCGCAACCTTTTCTAGTACCAGGTACTCAAATGCACTCCATCTCCACTCATTACAGTGCTAGACTACCGTGAAGTGTCTCCAATAGTGAGCAGCAGGACTGTTCATCAGAGGTGACGTACAAGTGGGAGCAGGGGATTGGGAGACTGATGAAGCTGTGATCCAAACACGCGCTCTGCACCTCCACAACAAGCCGAAGGAACAGATTCATCTGAGGAGAATCAACAACAGCGCTCGGTGTACACAGGCGCCATGCATAATTAGCACTATAGACACAGTGAGCAGAAATATGCTCCGACTGCAAACAGCTCTGTGATTCACAGGAATACCAGAATAAATAGGTGTTGGTTGTTTTTTTTCGTGGTCTGACTTACTGTCTGCATGCAAGAGGATGTGTTTTGTGCTGAAAATCAAAAGATCCTCATGTTTGGAGGAATGTGTTCATTTTGAAAGAAGAAGCCAAATAAAGTCGTGATTGTGCACCGACAACTTCCACAGTAATGGAAATAAGACAGACAATGTGCCCAATCTGAAAGTTCAGACTTTACCCAAGTAATGTGCAAACACACATAATTACAAAAAAAAAAGACTTTATTGTTATTGAGAAAATAAGATCATGAAACAATTCATGAAGCCCAAACAATGTACAAATCCTTCCTGAGGACCAAAATTACATACTTGGCTTGTAGCAGTCTCACATGAATATTCAACAACTGTATAAACTCTATACAAGCATTAATTTCCCTATAAAATGGCACCAATTGTCAAGGCAGTAAAGTAAATCTTGTTCTCCAGATGTTTGCATGAGGCCGCCAGATGTGCTGCGTATTTGTTCATGTCGGTTTTTCAGATTTGGATGTTCAGTTTGTGACTTTTGATGTTAAAGGATAACAGGCATTCTTATTGTCAACAAGCACCATGAAAAAGAAAGAAAAACAACCGTGCGTTCGTTTGACTCAATACATTTCTGATTCTCCTTCCCTGTTTGAGGCTCTATTTGTTTGTCCATTTGTTGCTTCTGTAGACATTCATCTTAAAATAATAAAACAGGCTGCAAATATGTAGTGCTCGGTCTTCAAAAATGGCATAAGTATTTTTCTGGCCGCTGCAGCTTTTATCAAAGGTTACTCACGGCAGTAAATAATGCATATGTTGGAAACTGTTTTCAGCGAGGGATTAAAACATATTCGGAGCTCCAGTGGGAATTTACAGCAGCAGGATAGATGAGAGAATCTCTGATAAACTACAGCGCCCATGTTTATGGTAATGATGGACCCTGTCACGCATTGTGACTTTGTGCGGTAGAGCTCCGTTGTTGTCCAATAAATACACACCAATGAGCCTCAGAGGAACAAGATAAATTACTTGTTAGTGGATCAGTTAATTCAGCATTTGTTGACTTGAATAATAAACAAAGAATATGACCAGTCTTATCCTTAAAATCCCAAAAGAATTAAACAAGAATGCATATATCAATTGGTGCAACCTGCATAATCATTTTTGTAAGTTCTCCCCTGAGTTAAAAAAAAAAAAAAAAAAAAAACGCATTATAAATCAATAAATACATAAATCTGTAAAATTAATCATGACATCCTATTATTTGTAATGTGCTGCCCGTGACCCAGAGCAGACACTAAACTGTGACAATGTGCTTTCTCAGCATAAAGCGTGGCAGCTCAAGTCTTTGTGCTGACCTCATTCATGAACGGGTGTTATTATTTTCCAAGTCATTTAAGTCACATAAAAGCATTTAATTAATAAGCGCCCATCCATTCATGGGATCCCCTTCATAGTTAGCTGAGCATTACTTCTGAGCGCCACTGAAGCGAATCTCCTTAATTGAGAAGTGTCATAAGAGGCATCTGTAAACAGACGGCGCAAAATAAATCGCTTCCGTGTACATGAAGACCACCCCGTTGGCTAATTTCTCCTTTCAGGGGCTGAGTCCTTTTCTCATTTTACTGTCCGTCACCATTAGATCAGCCGCAGATATTCATGCAAGCACCTCAAGTGCATTTTGTCAAGGCAGTGTTGTTTAGTTTCCATGATGAATGGATGAAGGGACGCTATGGATCACTGAACTTGTCGACTCTTAGCAGGCTCTTGGCAAAGTTTGATGCATGACCAGTGCCTCAGAAGTCAAAATAGTCCAATACATTTGGGTCTGGGTTGCTGTGTGCATGTGTGTGTGTGTGTGTGTGTGTGTGTGTGTGTGTGTGTGTGTGTGTGTGTGTGTGTGTGTGTGTGTG
>JAOWBC010001592.1:14344008-14356159 GCA_028566105.1 Hypoplectrus providencianus
ATGTATCATAAATGTAACAAAAAAATTAAACAGAAACTAAATTCCTATTGAAGGGACAACGAGACCAAGTCTAACACTGATAGCATCTTAGATTTTTAGAGAATAAATTATTTTATTTTCCCAACACGTTGATTAGTTTGTGTTCACTTATGACAGCTATGATTGGATAAAGTGGTTGGTGGAACTATAAGACATAATAACATATCTGTGCATAGTCTCATTCGTCCAGGTCAAAGTATACTCAAGTCAAATTAATCAGGTCAACTGGACATAGATTTCTCAAAAACGAGCCGCCGAGTCTAGCACCAATTTGAGGGTATCTGACCCAAAGTGGACAGAGATATATCTGTGCATAGTCTCATTCGTCCAGGTCAAAGTATAGATTAATCTAAGGCTAATCTTTGGGACAACCCGAACTGATGAAGCCTCTTGGATAAGGGCCGAAACGTCTTCAAGATGAAATCTATATCCAGTTGACCTGATTCGTTTGACTTGAGTACATAATAACATATTAATACAATCATATCTGGCTCAAGTGACTCTTTTGTAAAGTAGTAGACAAATTATTTTGTGGTATGTGATGCTGTCTCCTGCAGAAAAAGAGGCTGAAGTATGGACAAAGTAAAGATATTTTTCAGCTGATGTATTAGTGCCACCCACTGGTTAATTCCAGCTAACATCACTCCTCTGAAGTCAAAGAACTCAGTGGGAGCCACAGCTGCGATTCCCATGATTATTCATAAGCCCCTCTGCAAATACAAATGGATTTATAATCAGTTTTATAACACTGGTTACATCTGTGCCCCAGGATGCGTTTCATGAAGTGAGAAAACTGTGGCGCGAACCCCTGAATAAATGATATCATTATGTTTCGCTGCTCCAGTAGTGGAAAAAGAGGTTGGTGGCTGACAAAACAAAGTCTTTTGGGGTAGCTGTTCAGACATATTTCAGAATTGTTTAAGAGTTACTGCAGCCGGCTGAGGGTTAAATCCGCTTCCGCTCCATATGTGTTACAAAAAGCCAGAATATTATCACAAGTTGATGTGACGCCGCTAATTCAGCTCATTAATTTACTGTGAAGCCTAATTTGTATTAAAGGGGTTTTCTCCACTTACAGTGAAGCTGAATATTCCCAATGGAATACAAATAAAAACACCAGTGTTCCTTTGTACGTGCTTGAAGGTGTTTCTCAATTGTATGCAAGAGACAATTGTATAAAAAAAAAAAATAAAAAAAAAAATAGAGTAATTCATGTATTACCTCCTCTTTACAATCCAAAGCCAAGGCAGTGTATTGTGTCTGCAGGGCAAATAGTGTTTGTGCTGGATAAGAAGCCTGCAGTACAAAGCCTGTTTCATAATGAGTTTCAACATTGTCATTGGTTTCCCTTCCAGAGAATACCACAGTATTTTATCTCTGTTTACAAAATAGCGCAACAACAGTGGTGTGAAAACCCGAGTCGAGCATGTCGTATTGTTGCGTGAGCATGTGCTTGGACACAGGTCAGGGAAGGGGAGGGGTCCTTTCACAATGGAGGGTTCACTTATTTAAAGCAGAAAGGAACCTTTACTGTACAGGAAGGGGGAAGTCGGGGAGGGCAGGAAAGGGTTTAAAAACAAGGTGACGCCTACGTGACTCACTCTCTGGGCCTGACAGGCAGAGATGAAAAGTCCTGAAACTTTAATTTAAACTGTTTCCACATTGTTTGCAGTAACAGCTGGAGACCAAGGAGCCGTCTCCTTTATTAGATTATTCTCGCAATGCAATGGCTTTGAAGATATTGTTTTATTTAGCGTCATAAAGCTACTCGCCCCGGTGAACTGAGCTGCACCTTAAACTCTGAGAGAGTGAAGTGGAGGAGCTCTGGCTGTATTGTTTGTCTCAATTTTTCGGAGAGGTAGGTGAATCCCGTGCCGGGGCCTTTTTGATGTAGGTAACTTCAAGGTAAACAGCAAAGGGAGTTCCAGGTTATATTTAATGCATGCAGGTTGGGTTGTGTTTCTGCGCCGCTATCACTGCTTCCTCTTTCTGTTTTGTTGTAGCAGCTGTGCTTGAGGGGGTTCATTTCAGTTTTTGGCAGTAGACCCCGTTCCTGTTTTGTTCCAACTTCTGATTCTAGTGCTAGTCTGCAATGCCAATACTGTTGCTCTTTGGATATTTCACAAATAAATGAAGGAAAAAATGAATACCCTAAACATTTGGATTACATTTTCCTAATAGAGGGACATGCTGCTTTAATTGTTTTTTTTCACTCTCATTTTAATTTCACATTTTCTCTGGAGGTGGTGTTGTTATTCTTGCTGTGGTGGCACCCCTGCTGCACAAGTACAGAGGAAATGGTGCCGTTGCTGAGGTCATGGACAAATTCCTCTCTCTGTTCTCTGTCTACATCAGCAGGTGTTATGGATCTACAGTATTTCCTGAGCTGGAAAGTTTCCCTGCTGCTTCTCTTGAGTAAGGCTTTTTGTTGTAACCCGGCATCCTAATGATTTGAGTTTAAACCCCCTGCATGAAGCTCCAGGAAGAAACAAAAAAAAATCAGCATTGCACCCTGACACAAATGCAAAAAGAACTCCTGTAATCTGCCTTTTTGCATTAATGCTCACACTTGCATTATTCACATCTCCTTCATCCTTTTGTCCAAGTTTAGACTTGTGATTAATACCCCTCCTGGTGAGGCTTACCCGGCCCACTGCAGTTTTGACACAGATTTTAAGATATTGATGTGATTTGATGGATATCACATTAGGCATGGCTGTCATGTGCTATAAATCATCGCCTGACATTGTTTGACAGAACGCAACCATACATATTCATAAAGTACATGCCGAGGACGGAGATGAAGTGTTATGCTATTGTTTGCTTTATTAGCTTCCTGTTCTGCCCAAACAATGCAAACTCCCCAGAGGCCAAAAAAGGTCAAAACTTATGAATATGAAATACTGTGGATGATACCGTTCATCTGAATACAAACTGCATGAGGCGCCATTCTTATGCAACAACTAAATCTCTGTCCTCAGTGCCATGTGGGCTCCAGTGCATGTCAGTGCACATCGTCGAGAAGCAACCGGTCTATGTGATGCCGGGAAAAACCCTGGTCCTGAAAGCTGTCATCGAGCCAGGGCCCCTGGAAGAAATCGCCTTCATAACTTGGGAGCGAGAGGCTGAAACCGGGATCCCCCCTGGGACAGTGACGCTGGCCACGTGCCCTGGCAGCAGCTTCAAATGCGCTCCTGTGAAGCCAAACGTCCGTGTGAATGTAAAGCAGCAGGAGACGACGCTCGAGATCAGCGGATACAGAGGAGAGGACAGCGGCGTGTACGCGCTGACAGTGACGGATCACAAAGGGGTCAAGACCACCGCGCACTGCATCGTCAGGGATTATGGTAAAGTCCTGAGTTAGTTAGAATTAGTCTATTTGGTGAAAATAGTCACTTAATTACTCTTTTTTTTTTTAAATACAAATTTTGTCCACATATGTAAATCAGTCACTTTGGTTAGGTTTAGGAAACAAAACTGCATGTTTAAAGTGAGGGGGATTAGATATGGGAAAAAAGTAAGTAAAGTAAGTAAAAAATATATATATATATATATATTACTGAGGTTAAGTATTATGAAGACAAAGCTACACATGAGCCTCGATATTCTCAGATACATAACTTCCAGGAACAAGGTTGATTTTTGGTTTAACACAGGACATGAACACCGGTCTCAGAATGAAAGCCCTGTGTTTATTTGACTGGCTGGCTCTCAGTGGACCTTTTTGTCTTTACACTTTTTGTCTTCGCTTCTACATTTGCTTGAACACTCCACAACGCCACATCCTCCTTGGTGTCCATCATAATTACCAAGGCTGCTACAGGGTGCCGATGACTCAGAGCATAAATAGACCTCTTATGACCTCTTATTGTGTGTGAAGCAAGACTGACGAGCTTTACACACAGTTGCAGAAGAAATCAGATACTACTTGGTCTGGATTTATCATTTTAAGCAAGTGTCAACCACTTGAGGAGAAAAGTGAAGCCAATGAGGAAGTGGCTGAAGCTGCAGTTCCTCCACTGGCCACTTGAGGCTGGCTCCAAAAACAGGTCGGTTCTCATTGACACCCATATTAACATGCTCAACTTTACAAATTGTACAAAAAATATGTATAACTCACCCTTTAGATTAGGTCTTTAATGTATGCATAATGAAGGCATGGCAGCTTTGAGTGACAGGAGTCGCCCACTTCTCAAAAAACCTATGAGTTACATCACTGAGACCACATCTGTATTTTAGACGCTGTGCAACCTGTTCTTAAAGTCTGAGGCAGCGTCATGTTGAATTCATTACCTTTAATTATGGAAAGGGCTCCTTTCAAGCTGAAGTGGAGAGTAATGATCAAATAAAACTGACCAACATTTGAAGTTTCCAGCTTCTTCAATTAGAGCTTTTGCAGTTCTTCAATGCCATTTCATTTTCTCTTTTTCACTAAATAATCCCATCTCAAGGTCCAATCATAGTGTGTCTCTGTATTTATAGCTGGGGCTTGTTTTAAAGCACTTTTCCTCTCTTATTCTACTTGAATTTGTTTTGTGAAGGTTTTTAGACAACACAAGTAATGGAAAGGCATAACAGGCTTTATGAAACTTGCATTTGCATGTGTCCTCACTTTCCAGTATTTTATAAACTGAACAGTTGAGTTATTGCAAAAATAATATGAAAGATGAATGAGTTGAGTGGCCTGGGTTAGAGATGATAAGTTCAGTTTTAAAGCTTACAGAGGTAGTTGATGTAGAAAAACAATCTTTTATAAATCTCAGAGTAATGACGTGAACGCTGAAAGCTTTTAAATGCTCATCAGCTCACAGTGCCTTTCTGCTGTTAACTCCGACAATTACCAACAGTGTAATGAATGTGTTTTAATTTGACGCCAGCGGGCATTGTTTCTTTTTGATTGTGGATGTCTCATTTAATAATGAAACACTTGAAATTAAATTTGCCTATAGGTTTTTGCCGGCCGGCTCTTCCCTTTTGTTTCCGAGCACCTAGATGATTCCTCTCTCCAGTTTCCTGTCAAAGCTTCTCTGCTTTTACTCTCATCTGTCTGCTTTAACAGTATCAATTCATCAGCTGCACTCCTCTCTACATCTGCTCTCTCAGCTTCCAGGGCTTTCCATCATCCCATTCTCAGACATTATGCCTCACTCTCCAGTCTCATTATTGTCTCTGAAACTGAGCCAGTTTCTCCTGACAGCATTAAACGTCTCTCATGATTCTTTGTCTTGGACCTTCTTGGACAGCCATGTGCCATTATTCTTATTTTACTACAGAGAAAATGCCCACAGCTCATCTTTCCATCCAGCTTTTTTTTTCCACCTCTGTTCACTCTTAGCCTCACCTTCACTCACCTGTCCCCGCAGAGGCAGTGCATCATGTCTCAGTCAGCATCAACGTGTCCCACTCCACGCTGGTCTGTGGTGAGACCTGGGGGACAGACCCGCACTTCAGCTGGCTCCACGAGAGAGTTGCCATCTCCCAGACCGTGGGAAGAGTCTCCAAAGATGGAACGACCCTGTTAGTGACCAAGACTCCAATCTGTGGACATTTCACCTGCATGGTCAGCAACGAGCTGGGCCACAGCTCTGCGACTTACACCGCAGGTACGAGTTCACGCTGGTCTTCTATAACAGGGGGCAGCGACCTTTACTGACAAAAGAGCCATTATTGGCCAGAACGTTGGAAAGGAGCCACAAACCTTATTCTTTGTCTTACAATGAAGATAAAGTAGTGTACAAAGTCTAAAGTAGTCTACTGACCTTAGTCAGAGGTAATAAGTATTTATTTGTATGGCTGTCAGAATGCAAGTGCAAATGAGAGGCTGGACGCTAAAGAAATATCTCAGGAAGAGAGGAAATAAAAAGGTAGAACACAGGTCAGATACAGCAGATACAGAGACGGCTGTATGAAGAATGAACCTAATTATTATTTTTTGTAAACTGAAAAAAATGGGCTTGTTTGACTTAAAACAATATTCTGAAAAAAATAAAAAAAATAATAGTAATAATTAGGAGATTTGGTGCCCAGCTTGTAAAACTAGATTGGAAGCTGGCAAAATTTAGAGGTCAAGATGCCGGGCTGCAGACTTTCATAAAATAAGCTCCACAATTCGGTTGACACATATGCCACATATAAGATACACATTCTTACAACTGAAGTATAAGAATTTGTCAAGCAGCTACACAAATGAATCATTTAAACTTAAAAAACTAAGGAAATAACTTAGGAATATTTTTTGTCAGGAAAACCAAAAAAAAAGGATCAATATTGTTTCTTATAAATGTAAGACTAGAGCACAGTTTTAATGGCAAAGTAGATATTAATATAGTATTATCTCCCCTTAGAGCTGCACGGATCAATAATTTTATGTGAACAGGTGATTAAATATAGCAACACTTGGCTCAAGCATTCAGATCCTTTACTTATGAATCACTGTGTAATTACTCCACTACAAGTAAAAGGCAAGTAAAGGTTCAACAGTGTCAGCATCAAAAGCAGTTACATTTTCTCAAGAAAGGGCTCATTTGAATTACTCAATATACTGTAATGAAGTTACAAATGTGTAGTCACATAGAATTTATATGATTTATATGTTTAATGTGGATCCGAAAAGTAACTTAAGCTGGCTTTTAATTTCAATGGAGCAGAAATATAAAGTTACATAAAATAGAAATTCTAAAAAAAAAAAAAATACATGTACCTCAAAATTGTACTTAAACCTCCAACTTTTAAGCATCTCACAGCTCTATTTTACAGCCAACAGTTTAACAGTTTTAGTTCACAGCTAAATATTCGTATTGTTTCCAGTTTTTAGCCAAGCAAACTGTGACAAATCCTCAATAAACTACCTGCCAACATCACATGGCAGAAACACACAAACTGAGCAGCGATCTGGTGGAGTTAATGGAGCATTTAGCACCTAAAAAGGCTTCACAATTGAAGATTGGAAATTCACAACACTGTCTAATCCTTATCTATTTAAAACAGCTGATCATGTGGAAGGTGGCTGTGCCTGTTGATATCTTATTTTAAAGTCAGCTCATTGTTGTGCTGTGGATATTCACAAATCACTCTCCTGTACGCCGTGTGTGTATCTGCAGCCGTGCCTTGATTGCACTTTGTTCTGTGTATTGTATTACTGCTGGTTTTCCAGTGATAAGATTTTCCACAGTGCGATCAATAAATCACTTGTGCTGCTACCACTGCTGCTAAACAGGCGAGACAAATGCAATTCTTCGTATCTGCCAAGAGGCGTGATGATCCAGAGACAGGCGGGGTATTTTAGGATACCTCCTGTTGGCTCGGGCTGTTCCAGTCACTTTACTGACTCAACAGACTTGTTCAAAAGGACCTTTGTGGCCTTCTAAGGGCAGCCGTGTCAGGTGATGTTTTCTCTCTCTCCCCCCACCTCGTCGGGCGTCTTTTTCCTGGCTGACAGCACCTTGTGAGACAGAGGGCAGAGGGACAACAGCGGCTGTGGTGTGTCTCCTCCTCCTGCTGCTGCTGCTGTGTGGAGGAGCGCTGGCTTTTCTGCTGTGGAGGTACAGTAACACACACAGACGGACAGCGGCAGGCGCACACACACAAATCTCATTTCAGGCTATAATAAAGCCGTGCACTGAGAGAGAGAAGACACTGGTAGGAGCTGCATTAAAAGGACACAACTTTACAAGATGAAAACAGCAGCGTTGCACAGCTAGCATCCTAAGTGACACACATGAGGCCTGACAGGCCGAGCTGCGTCTGCTGACAGAACCATTGTCATGTTTACTCGAGCTGGTGTTCAGTTTGTCACTGCGGTTTGATCTAAATTGGACACTTGCTTTGTTTTCAGGCGACACAGGCACAGTAACAGAGGGGAGAGGCTGCACGAACATTTGGATGGCACCATCTAAAAACGACAACAACAACAACAAAAGGAAAAAGGCCATAGATACACTTCTGTTCCTCAGAAAGGAGAAAAGAAAATATACTGTGAGACTGCAACTTCCTGTATGTGAGCAGCATGACCTTACACAGCACTGGAACAATGTGAAGAGTGAACTGCTTGTTGGCAAATAAGTACAAGCATCTAAAAACGGATATTCAGTCTGAGGAGCCATCAATGTCTTTACACTGCCTCCTGCTGGGCCGCACCTGACACTGTGTTTAACAAGGGTTTTTTTTTTTCTAGCTTTATCAGCTGTGCTTTGTATTTCACCTGTATCTTTATATGTTGCTTTCATAATAAAATCCCTTTAAATAATGTGACAAAACTCAGTGATTCAGCAGTTGTTTGAGAAGGAAACTGGAAAACTTTCATTCTATTAAGTTAGTAATTGCTGTGTTCTCATTTGTTAGTAGATGTTGGATTAGCTTGATGCCCTAATGTGAGAAACACTCACAAAACTGTTGAAAACAGGATTGAAGATTGTGAAACAGCACAGTATGACATACGACAACATTTTTAAAAGTATTGACTAGCTTATAGTCTCACTGTCTGTAAGGCTGGGAAAACAAAGTATCGCTGTTGAAAGACATTAAGTCCCTGTACCGTTGTGCAGTGCAGTAATTCCACTGGTAAACATTCACTAGTCCACCAGCATGAAGATTAAAAGGGATTGCATCTGTTTCGTCTCTCGGGACGCAATCTTGAGCTTTTTAAACAAGTTCTCTGAACCAGTGTCGGACCAATAGTTATCTTATCTTTATAAAGTGCAGTTTAGAGTTGTTCCCCAGCTGCAATGATGGTGCAGAGATGCTGAGAGTCATATAGTCAAGACCCAGAAGCACTGACCAATCAGGGCAGAGCAGAGTTTTTTCAGGAGAGGACTGAAAAGACAGGAGCCAAAACATTGTGATGAATAAAGGTAAATAAGAACAGTCTGAGAAGCAACATGTTTATGAATGATTAAGCCTGCAAAGATGTTCTTGTAGAAAATCAAAATACAAGTATTGACACATAATGACACATGTTTAATGTCCCCTTTAATCTCTTTGCATCTATCAGATGATATCACATGATGCATACTTCCTCTTTAAAACGGCTTAATTGTGCTTTAATGTTTTGATTCAATATGTTCCTGACCCACTGCAGATTCGACCTCAGCGATAGTTCCTGGGATCCTTGTTAATTTCCGTTTTTTAAAGCGTACTTGCTGTTCTTCCATAAAACTGCAAATTATGTGTGAAAGATAACACTCTGAATACACTTACAGTGTTAACTTTCACAGTACACCCATCGCGCCTCATAAGAAATGAGCCCTCTAACCTCCAGCAGTGTTATGGCTGCTGCGTGGATCTGCATAGGACCGCATGGAGGAAACGGGGCCAGAGGGGCCAGAGGTGAAACGCAGGACACGTTATACCGGGCGTGGGAGGAAAAAGCTATTGAACATCTGCCATGAAAGTTTAGGTGTGCCTTTGAGAGTGTTAGCCAGGGATCGTTTCTGCCTTCTGTGACGGTAATTTGAGATATATAAAAGAAAAGACGCTCCATTTGCAGCTACAAAAAGTCTCCACTATTGCCAAAGCTTAAAACTGATACACGAATAGTAGATACAGCTTATAGCTCCCTGAGGCTATATCCCAAGGTGAGAAAGACAATGATGAAATATTATGAAAATGGAATGAAAACTGTGGAGCGATAGGTGAGGAATACCAATCACTCACTACTGAAGACAGACATTTATATGCACCTTCTCAATACGCCGATACGAGACAAAGTCAGCTTCCTGCAAGTCTGTAAAGTTGCAAAAGCAGACAGTATATAAGACATAGCGTGTGCAGATTATCCCTCTAAAGAGCACTTCTGACAGCATAAGCATTAAAGAGGAACAGGACATTTCTCACACGGCTCCCTCACCCAGATTTGTGCCAAAACCCTCCGTCGTGAGCCCATTAGCACTGCTCCCTTTGTGTTGTTAGTCTACCCTGTGCTCCCCCTTTTGTTCACGTGCCTCCCATCAGACTACAGGGGAGAAGGAGGTGCAGGGGTGGCACATCCATCATGTGGAGCCGGGGAGCCTCCTCTGAAGCTGGATGTACAAAAGTGGAGCTCCATTGTTGTCCCAAAACTGAAAGCATGTCACTGAGCTGCAGCATCAGTCTGGGGGACATCTTTATGATCTGAACGGGGTGTGCCTATTGTTCCGACAGCCCAATAGTCAGAAATATGTCCAATCAGACTGAAAGCCTGAGACGGCTCCCCCAAAACCATCCATATGTTTGTAGTTTTATTTTATATTATTTATAGATTTTTAATATTTGCTTTTAAAGAAACACTTCCAGACTCTCCCTGCAGTCAGAAAAGATTAATGGCCTGCCATCAGCCAGCCCTGCCTCCTAATATTTCAGGGGTTAAGGTTCAGGTCGTAGTTAATCAAAGCAGAGATAATTGGCTGGGGTGAGGTTAAAGATGGGGTCAGATCAGGCATCATAGGATGACAGGTGGGGAGAAGTTTTGGTTCTAGTTAAGGTAAGAGCCGCAGGCTTCATATGAATCGGGAAACTGACTTTGAGATAACATCCTCATCTTCAAAGTCCAATTATGTCATTCTGCATAATGATTAGACAGATGCTTTTGTTTGAAGAGTTGATGGGGTTAAAGTCTATATTTTTGTCGCAGGCTGTCAGAATTATGGTGTGATACCACGAAAAAAATTGTTGAGCTAAAAGGGAGATAGGAACATTGTTTTCCCCAATAAGCCCTGACATATAGAACATTTAACTCACAGAGGAGCTGATGTGAAAGAACAATTATAGTGTCCCATCTGAGTCCAATTCCTGAAGATTTCTCTCCATTTTCCCTTGAGGTTGGCCAAAGATGTCCAATCAGCAACCTTTTTTATTGTTATATTTTCTCTTGCGCACTTTTTTTCTCTTTTTCTTCGACTGTTTACTGATGGATTAGCCTTTTAAATTACATGACCAGTTAATGGAACCCCAACTCGCATTTCTTTGGTGCAACATTTAAAAATGTTGGATGAACTCGTCAGTAACCCTTTAAGAAAAGTCTTTAGAAATGTGAACTTGGAACATGGAGGCGTGAAGAAATGTGGAGACTGGGATTGGGCCAGGGGATCAGAAAAAATATAAAATTAAATCTAGACATCATGCTCGTCCGTGCAAAATATAGTTCTGACTAGAGGGACGTATAAAAACATCAACTGTCTTGGTGGAGAAAAAGACTGCAGTGGGAACTTGATCTTATATAATATCTCCATGAAAATGATGTGTAAATAATCTAATTTATTGTAGATCTGCTGCAGGACTGACAATAACTGAAACATGGCCGCAAAGGACAAACTGTTCGAATGCTCCGTCATAATTCACATAGTCTATAAAATAGAAAAGACTGTCTGCTGATCCCTGACAGCTCAATAATATCTTATCACCATCTCTGCTCTCAGTCGCACACATACACAGACAAAACACAAACAATAGCTGATTCATAGATTCAGATTCTTGTTTGTGGGCTGCATTGTTCTCTGGAGCTGTAAAGAGCAGCGCACTGGTTCATGACACATCCATGAGAAATATCAGCGGCCGGTCTTCCCTCTGCTGACCCCCAATTATTCAACATCTCCGTGCATTTCAGCCATGCCGCCCTTATCACGGCTGTGTTTCCTTGACAGAACTATACGTATTCATGCTGATGGAGATAGAGCGTGAATGGCTAACAAAGGGGGGACGGATGGTGTGGTCTGATTAGAGACGAACGTGACCGGCTATTAATAGTTTCTACTACTAATAGAGACTCAACAGTTGGTATTTTCATGTTATGAGCTTCTCAGCAGATCAGTGTCAAAGCAATACAAAGAGATGTGCTTATTGGCTTTATATCTGATAGAAAGATGAGAACATCAGTACAGGAGAGTAAATATGAAGCTAAAGGAGACAGATAGCAAAAACAGGAATTAACAGCTTACTAAACTCTGAACATAACTTTTAAACTCCCTCCATCCCATCACCTGTCCCTCCATCCCATCCCCCACTCCCTCCATCCCATCACCTGTCCCTCCATCCCCAACTCCCTCCATCCCATCACCTGTCCCTCCATCCCCAACTCCCTCCATCCCCCCATCACCCGTCCCTCCATCCCACCCCCCACTCCCTCCATCCCATCACCTGT
>JAOWBC010001592.1:14356259-14372135 GCA_028566105.1 Hypoplectrus providencianus
AGGTGTCGCCCTTCTCACCTGGAACAGTTACAGTGTTGATGGTGTGTTCCTGTTTGTTTAACCGTCACAGGCAGCTCCCTCCATCCCATCACCCGTCCCTCCGCTCCCTCCATCCCCTACTCCCTTCATCACCCCATCACCCATCCCTCCATCCCCTGTCCCTCCATCCCATCACCCGTCCCTCCATCCCATTATATAAAAATAAGTACACATTATAACAGCCTACTCAGTTTTGTGTTGTTGTTGTTGTTGTTGTTGTTGTTGTTGTTGTGGTTCCCTGTTGGACGTTAGTCTGCAGTACTACCAGCTGTCGGCTGCAGACAAACATTAACTGGACAGACATGAGTGGGTATAAATCTTCTCATCTAACTCTCTCAGCAAATAAGCAAATTCCCCAAACTGTCAAACCATTTCTGCATGTGTGTTTGTCACTTTGGCTCAATTTTTTTTTTAAAGTTAAAAGTGCATCAAAACCGATATAAGTTATTTCATCTCTTACAGGAAAGCTTTTTTTTCTTTTTTTTTTTTTCTTTTTTCTTTTAAAAGAGCCAAATATTTACTCAGCAGACATTCAATCACAGACTATGCTTACACACACAAAGACTGCAGTGTCATTAATTCAATATTTGTTGCTGACTCTGCCCAGCAGATGCCAGATCCTGTGCTGGGATGGCCTTCTGGGTGTCTTCTGCAGGCTGACATCTGTGATAATTCCCTGTGCTACCTGGTCATTTGTCATCTGCAGGACGGTGGAGATAGAGGTGTGCAGCCTGTGAGTCCCCTGTATATCATCTCCCCTCCCTGTGACCGAGGCAGCCGTGGAGGTTAGAGGTAAAATAAAAACGTCACAAGCACAAGATACAGAGCTGAAATAAAGGCGTCAACATCCTGTGAAGTTCGGGAAACGTGCCATCAGGCCTAATCTTTTCCATAAGTCTCCATCTATGTGTCCAAACATCCGTCACTCCTTTCCAGGTCAGGCCCCATGCACGTGACTTCTGAGTCCTCACCTCCCACACACACACACACACACACACACACACACATTACATCCCATTGTACACATCAGTGCCCCAACATACCAGACCTTCTCTTAGTAAAATGCTCCCACTCCTGGTGAGAGGTGAAACTGCATCAGGATAGTGTTAATTCAGGCTGCACATGGCTGTTAAAAACAACACGGAACCTTAATTTTAGCAAATCCTCTTTATTTGAATTGATGAATCAGGACAATAGATTTCAACACAGGTCATCTTTGAAAGGGCTTTGTAAAAACTCTGAACAACAGAGTGAAGTCAGATATATTTTCCTCCTGTCGTTTTCTTGGCATTTTACCAAAAAGTGCCCCTAATAACCTGTCCAGTTAGCGGGAAAATACCGGCAGTTGTTACCAGAACTTTACTGT
Organism: Hypoplectrus providencianus; assembly: GCA_028566105.1. Taxonomy (NCBI): domain Eukaryota; kingdom Metazoa; phylum Chordata; class Actinopteri; order Perciformes; family Serranidae; genus Hypoplectrus; species Hypoplectrus providencianus. The sequence continues at coordinate 14,357,665 of JAOWBC010001592.1, forward strand.
GGAAAATACAAAAACATAACACACACTACATTGTTTTTGATGTATAGAGTTCATTTATTTTTGGACAAATATACTAAAAATATACTTGATTTTATTTTTTTACCCAGTATATTAGAAATGCACAGGTTTCTCTCTTAGAGAAAAACCCTATTTTAAGTTTCCCCCATTTTATTATTAATAAAGGTTAATTAAAACTCTTCCCTGATGTAAATGTGGGGCTATTGTAAAAATGTTTAATGAAATACATCATTTAACCAGTTTTAATTTTCTGGCTGCATGTTCGTATTACCAAAAAGAGAAAAATCAATATGCTGCTAAGCTTTTTGAGCATGTTCTGGGACCAGTTTTTTTTTTTTTTTTTAATCTTTGCTCTGCCAATCTTCAAATGAGTAAAAGAAAAAAAAATCCCTGAAATTTGTATAAAAAATTAACTATTATGTTTGGTGATTCACAGCTAACACAAGCAGAACTAATTTTGAGAGTCATTTCTTTGGAGACTTTCCTGATTGTTAATTTGAATTTCTGCATGCGGGAGGATTGTTTTTACCGTGACGGGTTCATCATCATCATGTATAATTCAAACAGATACTCTTTTAAAAAAAATAGCTTTAAAGCATTTACAAAGGAAGCTTAAACTATGTTTTTAACATTTGAGCTTTGACATCATTTGGTGTTTTATGTACACTTTTTGTTCATTTTGACAATTTCTGTATAGCTCTCCTGTTTCTGCTGCTTATTGAAATTGCTATATTTTATTCTTTTCATTTTATTTGAATCCCTTTACTGCATTCGTCTATTGCCAAGTTTGTCTCATCAAGGGGTGTGTCCTTTCTTAAATAAATGTGTTACAAGACTTTCCCACTCTATAAACCAACTTGTTTCGCCTGTGAAGCAGCACCCTGTCACACAGGCTTCTGGCTTCTGCTTGATGTGTGAGTGTTCGTCCCTGCAGCTCAGATGAACCTGTGTACTGAAGTTCTTGTTTGTTTTTTTTTTCCTAACCTTTTTGGCTAAAGATTCCCTGCTTATGTCTTTTATTCCCCCAGAAGCCCAACAACATTCTTGATGGGTTTTTGTTTTCCTAACAGGCACACAGAGACCCCAAACACTGCAGCAAGTCTGCTGCAGAACGCTCCCGCTCCCTTTCCCCAAATCGTTCCTTTTATAGCTGCCAGGTCAAGGTGTTTCAGATACAGCTAATCATCGTTAGCTAATCAGAGACACCTGCTGAGACGACAGCGAGACGCAGGAGAGGGAAAGACAAAGAAATACAGCAAACAGGCTCGAACAGAGTGCACATTTCACATTCTGTATTCATTTTGGAGATTAAAGGAAAACAATAAATGAAAATAAAACGTGGCTGTTTGTCTCATCAGCTGCATGAGAGACACCTGTTCAGTCCAGACAGACCTGTTTGTACATTCAGTTGTCTTTGTAATTCATTCATAAAAATGGTGATTCAGAGCCGTATTAAACCTGACACATGTTTGCAGTTGGCATTTATTTTAATTAGAATCGTTTATGTAGCTGTTTTGGTAATTATGACAAAGTGTTGGCTGCCTGGATTGCTGGCGAGAATCATGTTATATGTGGCACCAGAGAATAAACATGACAGGTACTACACTAACATGACTGGAATACTTTTAAAGGGATTGGCCTGACAATTCAACACACCTCCGCTTCAGAAATTACTGAATTAATTTCTCAGACTGTCTGAGGAACAATAGTAATTCCCGTTCAGCAGCAGGACTCAGCTTTGATTTTTACTTTCCTCGTGCCTTCATGACAGTAGGTGATTAATTTCTAGCCTGACGTGTATTTAAATCTGCTTTACAAGAAAAGTTGTCAAAAATCTGCCAAAGTGGCTGTGAGAGCCGACTAACCTACCAGACAGAATCAAATATTTACTGGCGTTTCACTTGATGTATAAAGTCATGAATTTCTAACATGTCAGCAGTCTTGCAGAGTGGAGCGCAGAGATCAACGTAGTGCTTTAACGTCAGCAAAAAGAAATAGATGAGGCAAAAAAAACATACCCCAGTTTACATCAATGCCGATTATAGTTTCTAGGAATCAGAGGCACAAAAAACTTTTCTTGTCAAACATTTAATTTAAAAAAAAAAAAATCAATTTCAAAAATATTTCCTTCATCTGTGACCTTCGAGCTCTGCAGTCTTGTGCTGCACTCCAACTACAATCCTCCAGGGAAATGTCAAGTCATTCTTTTTTACTGTGATTCAACATCTTCACGTGTTTTTACAATCCCGCAGATGTCTCCTGTGCCACTCCATCCAGCCTTTCTTTTTGGTTGGACATATGTTAAGCCCAGGTGGCTGGAGCAGTGTATGGAAATATTAGATTTAAACAGCTGGTGTCACACACGACAAACATTTTATCAGCCCTGGCGTACAGATGGAGGGTAACAGAAATACTGACGACACAATCCACTGGATGGTTGCCGGTGGCAACAGTGCGATTTGTCTTTAGTACGACAGTCTTTTGAAAAAGTGAATATTGTTGGAAATTTTTAACAGGTAGCTATAAACACAATGGGAAATGAATGCTAATGTGGTCTGCAGGACTTCGTAAAAGGAAACAGTATTCATGTAATCTAATGATATTAAAGTTTATCTGTTGCTTCATGCAGCCAAAAACACCAGGTAATACTGGTGGTGGAGGGGCACAATGTCTCAATGTGTTTCTATTTAATTTAACTTTATACTTCTGCTCTGCTACATTTAGCAGAGAGCTTTATGTTACTTTTCAGGTCGAGATTTAACATTCAAAACATGATCGGTTTAAAGTAATTAGACATATATTTTTTTAATTAAACCACATTAATGTAAATTAAGCAGTTAAAATGAGCCCTATCTTTACACAATTAAAACACTGCATCAATCATAGTGATCATATAATTATGAAATATATTTGGAATATATATGATAATCTGAGTTCTTCTACAAAACAAGTACTTCTACTTTTGATCATTTTGACGCTGATACTTTCACACTTTTACTTGAGTAAATTTTGATTGCAGGACTTTTTTTTACGACCTCTTATTAATCCCTATTTAAGTATATAAGTACAATTGTTCTTGCTTTGTTGTTGCTCAGGTTTTCGGGGTTAGAGTTGAATGTGAGTCGAACCCAAACCATGAACAATCATCTATCATTTACTGGACAAAAATGAATTAATTGGCCAGAAGTGACAACATGCTGGAAACGACAGCGCGGTGCATCCTGTTTGACTTTAACAGTGGGTTTGGTGACAGCGCGAGTGCACCATCATCACTGATGTATGCTTCAGTGAGAAACTGTGGCAGCTGCATTTGAGCCCACAGAGGGACGCCTGTTCGACTAAACAGTGGCTCTGCCTTGTTTAAATGATGTTTGCAAATTAACACCATCATCTTGTCAGTTGGATGTAGCTGTGTGCGGGGGGACCGAGCTGTTAGGAAGGGAACATAATCAGTGTTGAGTCCCACCCTGCAGAGCATCTGCTTTCTCACAGAGCATCCATCTCTCTGTTTTTAATGATAGGACGTGTCGCTGCTCAGCTACCATCGTTTGCTGCTATGAGTCTGTCACTATGCTTTTGTAACATTTTTTTAAGCTTTAAAGCAGTAATCTAATACTGATGCAAACGCAGCCATGAATCCAGCACAAAGCCACACTTGTAAACTTTAAAGGTGCTATGTATAATTTTCTTACAATCCTTGATTTTAGTGACACCGGTGGTCGTTAAGTGAACTGCAGGCAGCGTCGGAAAAGGCTGTGACATAACGTACACCCTTTTTTTTGTTTTTGCTTTTTTGACTTTTGTTTGACACTTGTTGACTCAAGTTTTTTCAATACAAGCACAAGTTAATTAACTTTTCATAAATGGTCAGTTTATATCTATGAAGATGAAGATGCTTTGTCGCACAATGAATAATATGTTGTTGTTTTTTTAGCTAAACCACTTTTCTTTAATTTTTATCAAATTGTCTACAGAAAACAGAGTTCAAAGTCTCATGGGTTGTGCATTCTTTTTATATAACTTAAATTAAATTAAGTTAATCTGTGTTTTAACAGCTCTAGTTATTCTAGAATAGTTATAACCTTTGGAAATGGACGAGGATCTGAATGAGCTAAGCTAACGTTAGCTAGAATTGCACACTGTTGGCATTGGAGCCCTAACATAACCACCTTTGTTTTTTAAGTGATTAAATCCTGAATCCTTTAAACAAAAGCAACCCTCAAACTGTTACAGACAACTGAGAAATATATTTGAAGTCTCAGTTAACAACACATTGGCAATACAAAATTAACACATGTTGATTGTGTTACTTCGTACTTACACAATATGCAATTTACAAATCTTGACAGAAAACCTTTAGAAACTTATTATATATATCACAAAAATAGACTATATATATTATACTGTAATATTTTTTTTCTCAGGATTTGTTTTTTACGTTGCTGCAAAAGTAAGTGAGGTCTGAAGCTTTACTTGGCACGTATGGTAGAAATAGTATGGAAGTGCGTAGAGGTTGGAAAAAAAAAAAAAAAAGAACAAGACATAATAAAATACAGGAGTGATCTTTCAAATTTTAGAATCAGTGAGCAGCTTTTTCTATTTCTTCCATCTCGATGGGAAGCCAAGTGTGAAATGTGGAAAGATTCTAGTTTAAAACGTCCTTTAGTGTTCATGTTCTGTGCAGAGCTGCAGTTTCTTAAACGTATGACATTGACATTTTGTGTTAATAAAAACCTGTGCACATATAAAACTGATTTAAAGGGCATTTGGGGCCTTGAAAGGCTCCACACTCACACAGTTGTATCATGGTTGATTAAACTTCTGCTCTCGTTGGGAATCATGTGAAATCAATACTTCATCCGCTAACAAGAATAATTTAGATCTAATTAATTCAGCCCTAACAGGTGTGTTGAAAGTTGTCAGGGAGGAGAAGGACAGGCTTCACACAGTCAGAGAGGTTTAATCAGGCACAATAAGTGAGCACACCTGAAGGTTCACCACAGCAACAGTGTGGAGAGGCTGGTAGGCATGGCGACAGTCCGTCTCACGGCAACGACTCCTCGCTCCGCCCCTCCAGCCCACATATCACACCTGCACACACTTTAGCTCGTTAGTGGAAACGGAGCAGCTCGTGTCCGTCCTGTTGTCGGTAGGTGTCCATGAGCAGCTGCTGGCTGTTCTCACTGATTGTCCGCTCCAGTGTGATCCTTCGGTTCCTGCTTGCTGTGTGTGTTCAGGTGCTGCCGTGGGCCATGAAACCTGCATAATAAAGACATCTCGTCATGTGTTTGTGCAACTGTAGTCTAGACTTAAATATGCACAAAAACTCCATGGTTTGCTCCTATATTTTGTACACACTTTGCAGGGTCTGAGGATTATACACCCTACTGAATTTGTTGTCTCCTGATTTATCATCTGGCGCCACCATGAGGTCAATTTGACTTTGTTCACGACCAAGAATCTGCAAAACTAATGCCATCAGATGTGCTGTCATAAGGAGCATGTTAAACATTACACTGGGACTCAATCCATACTATATGCCAGTTAAAAGCAGTATACTTATCACTAATATTTTAAATAAACATGTTCAGTAATTAATGAGATGTTTAACTTCCTGCACCTTTTTTCCAAAGTCAAATTCAAGCACTTTTAATGATGCATTTCCAAGCTTTTCCAGCATCTTACAACTCAAGAGCTGCGCATTGACTTCACATCCGACACTGCACTCCCTGGAGTCCACAGCAACACACCACCTAGTGTGAAGTCCATTTAATGAATGATACTTGAGATATGCAAAGGACAAGGTCATACATATATACATACATACATCTGCATACATGCATACACAAACTGACAGACTGAGATTCCTTACTTTATAGTTGGATTATGCAGCTAGAGCACCACCTATTGGACGCTCAGATATTATATCTAAACATGTACACTCTGGTTGAAGTAGCACAAAGTGTTTGCCTTTGAGCATTTTTTTTTAGGTAAGGGAAACTAAATTTGACACAAAATACAAACATCATAATAAGGTTTTGTGATTGCTCAAAATTAATTAAAGTCGTGAGAACCAAAAAATAAATAAAAATCAGAAAATGGCAAGAAGATTTTTTTTAAAAAGCAATCTACATGCAAATGAGTGTTGCTCATATGGATAAATCCCTTTGGACCCAACGAGTCAAGGAAAGTAGTTGTTTTTGAGAATTTAAAAGTTTTAGTCCCAAGTTGTTGTTTTTTAGTGGAACTATCTGGCTAAATTGCATCAAATTAAAAAAGAAAAGAAAAGACAAAAAAAATAAAAAATCATTTGTGCTCCCAGAGAAACTCTTGCTATATATTAGATATACAGAATATTTCAGTTCTTGTCGCATTATTATGTTTTCACCAGCATCTGTCTGTTTCTGTACAAAATCACTCAAAAGGTACAGCACAGATTTGGATGAAATTTTCAGACAAAGGGTGTACTGGGACAAGGAACAGGTGATTTGATTTTGGTGGTGATCCGTCAGGAACACCATCTGGAATTTATATTATAAATTTATATTGCCTGAGTGAACATATGCCTTTACGAACTGATACCATCTAGTGGATAAAATGTCAAAAAAACCAAAAATAAAAACAGTGTTAACTTGTATTTTTCTGACCATGATGTCTTTTTGTTATTTTTTTCTCAACATTATGTTTTGATTGTCAAGTTGATCTGTTCTGTATTGTCTGACAGTAAGGCTGAAGAGAAAACTGCACTCTACATACCAGAGGTGCTTATTTCACCTGTGTACTCAAAGAATAACATGCTTTCAATGTATTCCTTCAAATGTGCACTTTGCTGTTGTGGTTCTGGGGCTATTGCCTTGGCGGAGGTCTGCGCTCTCCAAATGCTTTTTTAGTTAAATGTTATCACGCAATCGTCAACTAATATTTTTTCGTGCACCATATGACAGCTGCATGATAATTAGACACAAAGGTTTAAGTTTCAGTGCGTCACTTGTTTATATGGAGACTTTTCATCTTCTTTTCCCTTTACAGCAATTTAATTCAAATTCAATTTCTTATATTAAAAGCACTACATTAAAATATGTCTGAAGCTGGGAATTTGACGGACTATACGTTTCTGCTACTACTGTGTATTGTTAAATATTTTGCTGCTATTTCTCATAACGCGAAACACTGCCACCAGTTTCACTATGTCGATATAAAATAACAGCAATAACATTTCCAACACTATGTCACCATGACATCCAAGGTAAAGCAAAGCATTTTATTGCAAGTATTAGTCAAAGATACACTTCAAACTGAAGCAAAGCAACACTAAAAGGCCAACAACCTATAAGAGAGTTACAAAAGAAAGAGACATTTAAAACTGAGAGGAATAGAGCTGTTGGTACAACAGAGCCTTTGCAACATACAGAGAGACTGAGACATGGATCATCTGGTGGTGAAGTTCACTGTATACATCCGTTTGCTGGTGCATCACTCAGAGGTATCGGAGTCCAAGATCTTTCGTTTGTAATAAGACTGACACAAGAGTGATGCTACATTGAAAAAAAAATGAAGAAAAAAAACACCATCTGAACAATCAGCTTACACAGAAAATGTTTTAAATCCTTGGCCACTGTCAAATATCTGTCTTCAAAACCATTATGTGTATACAAGGGAAAGACGGCTGCAGGAGCCTAATCTCTTGTGCAATATTTGGTTCAAAGTCATTATTGGAATGCTGATGGGATGAAAACAGGTTAAAACATCTGATAGCCATGGGAGTAAACATTACAGTAAACATGTTTTAAACCATTGATTTGGTTTAAAAGGACAGAGGGCCTATTTACTTTGGGATAGCACTGACAACACTCAAAAGCTCCATGTCTCTGATCCTCCAATGGGGTGAGGGGACAACCAACAAAAATAAAATAAAAAATAAACAGCAATTCATTACAATGCAGTTCATCCTTGGTTCATTATACAGGCACAGGTTTCTGTAATCCAGCACTCTGGAACCTCCTGGTTCCTGTCCGGCCTGGGTCAAACTGCATCTGGAAATATTGTTCTTTGGATTTCGATCAATAACAATAACCAACAGGTTTATTGTATGAAGGCTATGGAAATTTTGTTTCTTATGATGATTTCTGAATCGTCCTGAGGCAGTAAACACTGCTCATCTGGTTAAAACTAGCGCCAAGAATTGTTTCCAAATGCGGTTTGACCCCGGCCTTGTTTCTCTTCTGACATCAGTACAAATGGGACAGAGCAATCTTTGAAAGCTTGTTCGTACATCAGAGTTCAGTAAGTTCTGTAGCAATGTTAGTGGTTTACATGAGAAATGAGAAGATGCCGGTCAGGGGGATTGGGGCAGATCAAGTACGTAGGCTTGGTTTTCTTGGTAGGCCACCCAACGCAGGCATCGCAGAGTCACATAGAAATCTGACGGTTATGTAAGAACGCACTTAAGGCTGAGGCATGTCTTTTTCGTGTGGAATGAGACCTGTTGCTGCTGTAAAATGTTCTGGCACAGGAAAAAATACTATTTGAGAGGAAAGAAGTGAAGCTAAAATTTTCACCGTGATTCAAAGAATTGTGCCTTTCCAACACCTTTCTTTTCTTCCCCTGCCGCTTTCTTTCTTTCTTTTTTTTTTATTTAACCCTCTCACTCTGGAAACTTACATGGCTAACGTACCAATTAGCAGCTTGGGATTAAAAAAAAATAAAAAAGGAGAAAAAAAAGTCAGCTATTCGACACTCAGGTTCAGAAATGGTTCCCTTCGTCAGAGATGAGCTGCAACATGTGGGGGTTGGCATTCAACCTTCTCAGGTGGTAAAAGAAGAGTGGAGGGTAAAGAATAATCAGGAAAAGGAAGAGCGATGGTTGACCTCAAGGTCAAACCCGCCTCCTCCCTCTCCGCCACCTCGCACCCCCCTCCATATTGTTGTGCTTGCGTGTCTCGGAGAATAAGGCGTCAACATGGAGGGGGTGGGGCTAAAGGCCTCATCCTCCTGGCTCCGCCCCCACCATGCTGCAAAATGATGCGGAGACTCCAGCCGCTTGTATGCACTCTCAATAAATACACCATAAAATATTCCGCATATATATATTTCATATATAAATTTAAAGAACGACACATTTAAATAGGACAACAAAACAAAAGTCGGCTCAAGAACAATTTTTCAAAATCGAATAAGTGTTAAGACAAAACAGAGAATATTTTTTACAGTTATACTTATTTTGACTCTAAAATAGTTACCGTATAAGAATATCGCAATCAGGCATTACTCAAGCATTATATGTCATAATAAAAGCAATTTGCAGTTTTCTTTCATGTAGTATAACATATGCAGCATACCAAGGTAAGTGAGGTGCAGTGTTTTTTTTTTTTTTGAGATCTCTTGTAATAGAAAGATTTCACCCCCTGGACTGAAAAGGTACCCACAGAACTACAGACCACCCTTGGTTTTTAGTTGACACCCTACCGGCTCAGGACAGGGATACTGCTGGGCACACATTCCCTCCATCAGGGACAAGACACATGGCAGGGCATTGCACTAAGATGAAAGAATGCCATGGGCTGCTACTAGGGCTGGGCATCGTGAGAAAAAGTTTCAATACTGACACTGGTTCTGTTCATTTCCTCTCTACACTCGCTGGAAAATGACACTTGAGTGACAGCGTGCTTCACTCTGCGACAGACTGGATAGTTTTCAGTCATTCATGCCTTTTCAAGAAGATTTTCTGTCCCACGCAAGGTGCTTTGCGTCAATGCCCTTCAAAAAGAAAACCATGCTTTCTCAGTGCAAGAACAAACAGTAACACTTTCTATTCTTTCTTTTCTAAAAATATAACATGCTGTATGTGAGGATGGATGACCTGACTGCTTCCCATGAAGTGAAATCAAAACAGCTCAATCGCCCCCTGGTGGCAGTGTGAAGTACACGTCATAAACCCCGCCCCCTCTATGTTTGTTTTTTCACACTGATGTATGTTCCAGTTATAACTGATCAGTTTGGTTTTAATAAGTTAACTGATTCAATAAAATCAAGGTGTAATGCCATATAGACAGCTTGCATTGTGCTCTGATTATGTATGGCATTTTTTTTTTTTTTTTTTTTGGTGGGAACTGGTTGCAAATGACATCACCATGGCAAGATGGCAGCAGCCTTAACCAGGGAATGTTGGCTTCACTTTGCAACTGTGGGAGGCAGTTAGGGTGCATCGTCCATTCTTTATATAGTCTATTTAACAAACTTAGAATTTGAAATAATCTGCTTGTAGCACTGTATAATTTTAGATATAAGCATTAAAATATTACCAATGCTTTATAATAACAATCGAACAACACATTTTATAGCATTTCATAATGAATTATAAAATCAGTTACCATAATACTTAAGAATTGCTGGTCCTTTAAAATAGCAGAAATGCATCTATTTTTTAAATGCATTTTAATAACTGTTACAATGTAATATTATTTTAAGGTTTGGGAGATGGGCTTATCCTGATCCTATAGCTCTTTGAGTTGAGATGCTGTGTAAAATTAGCACAATTTGTGTCTGCAAATCATTGCATTCTTTTTTATTTACCTTTTAGACAACGTTCCAACCAGCAGTTCTACAATACCATTATACTTGATCCTAAAAGTCATTATAAAAGAGTTTATCATACCCTATGATTAAGTTTAAAGCAGTATGATGTTTCATGAGTGCTTATAACTACAATTACACAGTGCTACAACCTTATTATAATTCACTATAAGTATGTTTATAATGCACTATAGATACTGGCTTCATAGAAAGTGTTACTGACTCTACGATTGTAAAAAGCCTCTGGGCTGCTTTCTTTTTTAAGTTTGAGATGCTTCAAAATGTTGATGCCAAACTCTGGGAGGTTGTGATATCGTGTTCTGACACCCAGCCCTAGCTGTAACAAAGAGTCGAGTGGTAACTCCAGAGGGAGAACCACCACTCGAGAGCAGGCTGACTCAACCGAGCCATCAACAAAGTCACGAGAGCATGAGGCACACTTTTTAATAACCGACTGCTTTGTTTGGTAACACGCATCCCTTCCACCCCTCGTTTACGCTGAGGCTTGGATCCTCTCCTCCCCCCTCCTCGGGAAGAGGAAGGGGACTGGACGGACAGAGATTGAAACCTCTTGGCTATGTGTCTGAGTGAGAGTGGCACCATTCATCTCATAAGGGGCGAGTTTTATGCAATAAGTAAGTCATGAAACTCAGATCAAAATGTAAAATAAGCCGGAATTGATCAAATAGGAATCATGATTCTGTTATTAATTGCCAATTCCCATTCCATTTTGGTCACTAAAAATTGAAAATGACCTGAGAGGTTCCAGGCTATAAAATAATAATATTCCATGAAATTGATGCTGAGCCTTCATGAGGTGCTGCACAGTAAATCGCTCGTACACTGTAGCTACATTACATTACATTCACCCGACAGAGACTTTTGTGTAAAGTGGCCTAATGCATGTTAATTTCCCAACCATTCCAACCATATCTCAATCATCTTATGCTTCCTCCTTCCCTTAACTGCAACGCTCTACTTCTCATTTATTGTGCTGATGCATAAACCCATAGGGAGGATTGTGTCAGAGTCCTCAGGAGGTCCCACTCCACGGCCCTACATCGCATCGATGGTGGTAAAAATCCGTTCACAGAAACTCAGTGCAGCAACAGTTTTAGTTCATGAGTCAGCAAGTTGTGAAAGAATGACTGCAGATAGTGAAGGCACTGTTCACATGGTCACCAAAAACCTCAAACTGTCAACAGACTGGGTTGAAAATTCAATATTAGAGATGCTGATATAATATTTACAATGTGTTCTCATACTTTTTTGTAGATTGGTCTTATCACCATACAGACAAATAAGCACAGACTTGGTTTAGTACAGAGGAGACTGTACTCTCCTCTGATGTGCAATTGTCACTTAAAGTCGCAGTAATGGCCACATAATGGCCAAGTGTCACTTTATTGATAGTGCTAGGAGGAGCTCAGCCACCGAGGCCTCCCAAAAGTCTTACTCAGCGTTGTGATGATGATCAACTTATTAAATTTCATTTGATTGTTCAGCTGCTTTCCCCATGAGATCTTTCCTTGTTGTGTGGAACCGCTCACGGAGCACACCACATCGTGCGATATTGTTTAAAAATGATTTAATAAGCACTTTGTTTTACGACGGAGTCTTATTATTTTACGACCCTCGCGGCAGCCAATGGCTTTGCAGATCAGTCCAATTCTCTCCACACCTCATTTTATTTTACTGCACGCTGGCCGCTTTACTGCTCAGCAACGGCGGAGGCTGAAGGCGACAGGAAAAGTCGTGTCCCTTCTTTCCCAGAGAATCATCAAACACACTCCAGAGCCGAGTTGGGACTAGAAAAAGCCTGTTCCCACAGTCACAGAGGAGTTGCATTGCTCAGAATGCAGCATGATGCTCTTTACAGCGGGAACGGGGCAGAGATTGAGGTTTATTTGACATCTTTTGCCATGATCAGCTCAGGGGCTTCATGGTAATTTGACGTCTGTGTGGGCCCGTTGGTTATGTGGGTGCACGGTTGGAGTTTGTCTCCGTGTTGGTGTGTGTGCCTGTGACGGAGCACCTCATTGCTGCAGTGATGTATCCTCATTATGCCCACGTCCCATGACCGTCACACCCAGCCCACTGGTCTTCTCCTGGGGGTGTCCGGGCTTCCCCTTCTCTCTGCTCCTCCATCTCCCAACCCCCTGCCCTTCTGACTCTAAAGGCCCCCCCCCCCCATCCCCCGACCTGCGCTCAGGGTGAAATGCTGACTCGTCCTGCTGCTGACCTCTCACTGCTGGAGTTTGGTGATGTTAAGTGAACAGCTTGCATTTCAAAAGTACTTCCAGCTGAATTAAGGGTCAGGTGTACTGACCTCATAATACTGATACAGACAGAACAAACAAGGCTGGACTCAACAATCAAGGGGTTTGTTCAACAGACCCTTAACCCTTCATCCCAGCGCTTGTGCAGTAATAGCTACGAGGCATTGCAGACCTGTCCAGCTCTGACATCTTTTTAACCTCTCCAGAAACCCCAAACAACAAGGAATAAACTTTTTGTTTATTGGCTGTAATTAAAGATGCAAGTGTTAATTAATGTTCAGTGGGTACCATAACTTGAAAGACATTTGTTTTAACTTGCATTAGTTTGTCCACTGACAGTTTATATATGGGAGCTTGTCCTGGATGCTGTTGAAGTTCAGGCAAACACTCTGTCCTGCTCTATATTGTATTTGGGGAATACTGTTTAAGTTAACAAATGTTGTTTCCCTTAATTTAGGCCTACTTGGGTCTACAATGCAAAACAAGAAAAAACCCTTTCTTTATTTCCATTTCCATGATTCGTTGTGGAAATTGCTGATGCTGGATTTCACACACAAAGGAAAAAGGAAACTCCAGATGTTTTGACTTGAAGGTTGCTTTTATAAGATGACTCGCAGGGATAAAGTGACATTAATAATCAGCTGTGTTTTACAGTGTCAAAGCTATTTCTACCTGACCTTTACTCAGTTGTGGTTTATACCTTTTCACAGTGTTTTAAAAATGGTAGGGGTCAAGTCCATCAAAATATTAACAAATATGTTTCTAAACCTATGCAAACTTTGGGTTAGTCATTGAATTAGCAAGAACCAGAAGTGCCTTTCTGACAACACAGAACCATCACAGAACACAGATAGAAAGAGACAAATGCACCATGGAAGCTACCCGTTACTGTCTGATTAACCCAAACTATTAGAGCAAGTCATCATCAATCCATCACCTTTCGGAGGAAAGGCTGAGTCTGTGTCCAGTGCTTTCATATGGGCAGAGGTCACTCTGATGAGGTATAGACATTTATCTACCATAGTTCTCCTACTATAGTGAAGACATGAACTGTCCTATGCTGTGTCTGACAGACCTTCCCTAGTTGGGTTATTTAGGTCAAAGACATTTGTTAAGAAAATACGATACATTACCAGCTGTGCCAACTGTGAGATTGATTATTTTTGGGTAAGAATATCAGGGTAAGCCATGTCAGGCAGGTCATGCCCTTCAAATAGTAGAAAAAGTATATATCACTGCCTGTAACCTGGCAGCTTTAGCTTTAGTTTTCAGGCATCACATGCATGTAGCTATCAGGGGTGGGATAAGTTTGTCTCTGAAGTCAGCTGAACATAAAATCAGCTAAGGACACCATTCAGCCAACTCACAGAGCTAGCAAAGCTTGATTAGCTAGTGCTGACAAACAGTTGATATAAAAAGTATCGTTAATAGCAGGTTAAAAATTACAAGCTTGTTTTGCTTACCTGTGTCTGAAATTGAAACCTTATTCCTTTATGTTCCTTATATGCAGGCGCAGTGCTGTGTGGTGTGTGTGTGTGCGTGTGTGTGTGTGTGTGTGTGTGTGTGTGTGTGTGTGTGTGTGTGTGTGTGTGTGTGTGTGTG
>JAOWBC010001592.1:14387298-14398422 GCA_028566105.1 Hypoplectrus providencianus
CCAAATCTCTAAAAATAGCCTGTATTATGGAGGCTCCGTGTCATTCCGATCTATCCGTTTAATTATTAAAATCTCATTTCCCCAGATGGGAAAGGGGAGCAGATAAAACAATTTCTGTGCAACTGTATAGGAGAAGGCATATTCTTTCCCAAACAAAGATTAATTTTTAAAGAAAATACAGTGAATCTGGCAAATATTTTATTCAATATTTTTTTTTACATTTTAACAGCAATATTAAACAACTCCAATTCCAAATAAGTGGGGGTGCTATAAAAACCAAAATTAAAACAGAAAGCAATAATTTGCAATTCTCCTGCAATGCACTTTCATTTGAATACAGTGTAAAATAAGATATCTTATACTTAAGCAGGGAAACATTTGTTTATTTTAAATATATATACACATATCCTAAATTTGATGCATTCTGGTCTTTCTCTTTTTTACTTAAAAAGTATCCCAACTTTTTTGGAATCGGGGTTGTGGTTCTTCCTGAGTGTCTGAGGCAGGAAGCCATTAAATCAGATCCCACATTGTGCCATATTAAGTGCTTAGGTGCCACCAAAGCTAAATAAATGTAAAGTGGGAATAAGTTATCTTCTCACCATCAATGTTAAGCATCATCTTCCACATGGCAGGGCGCACAGATTGATGGAAGCCGAACCAAACCTCCCTCCCACCTCCAAGGGGATGGTCATAGCCCTCTGGAGCTGAGAAGAAGGATCGACCCACCGGAGTGTATCTGGATGGAGAAAAGTAGTAATGGTTACAATGGAAAGGTTAAGACAATCATGAAAAATGAAAGGAGAATAAAATGGGACAAATAGGAAAGGGCAGATACTGGGAGACAGGAAATGTGAGATTACTACAAACATCCTGAATTGTGAATGTAGGTTAATTTCTATTTAAACAGTGTCACTTTCAGCTGCTTCTCAACAAGGCATCAGTGAAATGGAGGTGGTGACACGGCCTGGACCCATCCATCTTTTATTGCTCTACCCAGGAGACACATTAATAACAGTAACACAGGTCACATTTTTCTTGGTGAGTCCTGGACTGGACTGGTGCTGTTGCAATGCAATAAAGGGCCCCTGGTGGCGGAGAACAGGACTAAATGAAAGGTGTCGATGTAACCACTTTTTAATAATGGCTTGAAAAAGATTTTCATTAAGGCACAGGCAATATTGTGCTCTTGCCGGGGCTTAGGAAAGTGTTATCGAGTGGAAGATGGTATGAGGTCAAGTACGAGGCTTCGTGAAAGCCCATATAAGCTGCGTTTGATTTCCGTTGGGATCAGAGTGCTGATATTGGTGCCACTGTGACAAAACAAATATATATCATTTACAATGAGTATCTGAGGGATCATCTTTTACAATGTGTTCTCTATCTTTTGACTTTACGTTTTCTGACTGAAAATGAAGGTTAAAAGATTTGGGGATGATAAATGGCCTTAATCCATTGTTCATGATCATTTTTAAGCATTGTCTCCCAATTATGCAATAATAGCCATAAACATAGGCCTCTAGCTGTAATTAAAACATGTATATTAAAAAAAGAAAACAGTCCAAATAAAAACAGCAACTCACTTCATGGAGGGCAGGTGTCGCAGCACCACATCCACTGCGTGCACAGGGTTGGTGCTGATGGGCTTGTCCAGCTCCAGAGGTTCAGGCATGCTGCGGCCAGTCAGCACCTCGTGGAGCATGTGCCAGCTGACCAGAGACACAAACTTGATGGAAACTTTAAAGGGCCGATCTTTTCCTCCTTCACCAGGTAGAGTCACATCCAGGTCCACCTGAGGAAGGATAAGAAACAGGGTGAGAAGGGGAAAGAAGGCCAGATCAGGGCAGAGGCTTTAAAGGAGGGCAGGTTTCAAGTGATGGATCTTAAGATTTTGTGTAAAAAAAAAAAAAAAAAGACGATTTGACCGCAGCCATTGGTTATGCTGAAGAGACATGTCTGTGTGTAAGTGTATATATGTGTGGATGTCTCACCCCTGTGGGAGCCACAGGGAGTGGGTTGGCTGTGTACAGGCTCCTCTTTCCATCATAGACGGGCCTGCGATCCCCAAAGATTGTCACCTTAAAGTGCTGCACCATTGAGTCAACCACCTCCCTGCACAACACAAACAAAGTGGGTTTAAGTTACACTGTAGGTAGTGAAATACTGACATGTTTAGGACTTCTCAAATGGTATTAAAAATGTCAAATCAAAAATTATCATAGAAATCAATAGACAACCTTCGAATCAAAACACACAAACTCAACCCAAACCATATCTAATGTGTTTATTTTTCGGCTATATCTGACAAAGATGTAGCAGATGTTTGAAATACCGTAAGAAGATCCAACCTACCTGTTGACTCGCCGGGGGCACTTATCAGGCTTGATGTCCACCTCATAGAGGTAGACATCCATCTTGGGGATCTCCACCTGGAAGCAGTTGGCCAGCAGCTTAATCGGCTTCCCCATGGTGCCATAGCCAGGCCGCCGAGGCATGGTGAACAGGGACTGGGCCCCAACGGCTCCTGAGAGGAGGACAGATTAATAGTTAAATGTCGTTCTGAAGAATCGATACTATTTCTCTGCCTATTCTCTCTGCCCTCATCTGTCCTGTCAGTGGTTTGTTGGCACTGGTTGGTAAAAATCAAACACAAAAAACACACTGTTGTTAAGTAACAAGTGTGTGATGGTAAAACATTAACAGTGAGGCTCCAAATTCGTAGAGGGAACACAAAAAGAAACACACACTCCCATTAAACCATAATGCACATTCCCTTAAATCTGATGAAATGGAACAGATATAATATGCATGTGAAAACAACACAATAATTAAAAAAACATTCAAGAAAGCAAACATGTACATGAGCGTGTCAGGGTGCACTTAAGCACACGGATGTTAAACATGGGCTTGACGACACGTATACTGAAACAGCACCACCCAACATATGCAGCATCTGAAACAGATCCTCTAAAATGTAATACAATTCTACAGAGCTGCATTGATGGAAAAAAAGCAGTTCTGTTGGCAATCAGAGAAATTTGGGATATTTTTTGCTATGAAGTGAGACAGCATTCTGTCATCACTGTCAACTTTGAAAAAAAATGGGATGAATAACGTGACATTGACTCAGAAAGGATATCCACAAGATTATTTCATTTTACTGAGGTGGCAGTAAAAACCGTGTCCAACTAAGATGGCAGATGTAAAAATGACTCATATTTCAGATGATGCAACCTCTTAAATTATGTAGACAATTTTCTTGATATGTTTTTCAAGATTGGATTTTACTATTTGAGGCTGAAATAAATAAATAAATAAAAATCAATGCATAATGATTAACCTAAATAATAAAATGTGACACACTGCTCTAGGTGCTGTTCTGTAATAGAACAATAAAGGGCAACATTACTGAGTGTTAACTGTGTAGTGCTGCTCACAGCCGAATACATGTTTGATGGAACTGGGTTACAGTTCTTACATTTGTTAAGAAGGAAAAGAAAGACACCATCGCTAACACAAACACACATGCACACACAAAGTCCATGAGATGTCTTAGACATGAGTCACTTTGATCCAGAAACAGTGAGTTCTGTTCAACTTAATGTGCCACACTCATGGCAGTGCTATTTTTGGGTCTGCTGAGGCTTGCCTTCCACATCACACAAAGAAATGGTTTTGCCAACACATTGCCAATACAATATGTGGAGATGTTATCGTAACGTCGCTTTGCTATTGTTATGCAACAGCCATCTTTACACAAAAACTCAGTTGAGACTCATGTGTTTGCCTGGCAAGTGTTGCTTTGTTTATGCCCCCCTCCAGCCCCTGTAGCCTTTTTTCCAGTTTTATTCAACTGTTTCATCCTGTCCCCACAGCCGAAAACCAGGCACTCTCTAGTCTCTACTTAGAAACTGCCCCAAATGTGTCATTGATAAATGAGAGTCCTGGTTGCGTGTGATTCATCGCTGATTTGAGTCATAGGCACACATGTGTGGGTGATGTAGGGGTTGAGGGCCCTGCTCAGGGGAAGTTCATAAAAACCTCCCCACAACAGAACAGAAACCTTCTGTGAGGTAGCAGCAGACAACATGAGCAGCCCTGTTTGTTTACAGTCAGGCTGTGGAAGTGTGTACTTTCTGCCCCGCTCCCTTTTTCTGTTTCTCCTCTGGTGGGCTGTGAGAGGAGGCTAACGCGGCTGATGGAAGGTAAAGACCTTGTGTTTGAAATAGCCTGCTGGGATAAAATGATGAAAAAGAGAGGAAAGTCTTGAATTCCTGCCATGGCTGTCCCTCTTACACACAACTAAGTGCACAAACCTTTTTGTAATGCTAATTCCAAAGAGGCCCTCAGTGAACGTTGTGAGGTAAGCCTAATTTCACACACTCCAAGTGACAAAAAGAAGGAAGACAGATATTCTGCTAAATCTTCATTAAGGCTACAGAAATAAAGTTGTCTACCACGGATTGTGATCTGTCCCAATTCTGTGCCCCAGAGCTTACTCAAGACGCCCTTGATACAAACTTCAACAGGGTCTCTGTTACTGTGAACGCTTTTTGTCTCGTGGTCCTGGTGAAGTCGGCAAGTATGAGGAGGATAGCAGGGAGTGGCTGGATTGGAGAGCGGGTAGGGTTGGTGTTTTCCGGCTTTCATCTGCCTCTAAGAACTGGCTTCTATTCAGCATGAGTCAGAGAGCCACCACGGGCAGGGAAACACACAGCGGAGCATCCCTGAGTCCGTGCTTGTGGATTCAGTAGTGGATTAACTACAGTAGCAATGACAGGGTCTCACAGCTCGAAAAAGACAACTTGAAGCAAACAAAAAACATACCACATACCACACACATTTACGTTTTGGAATTCCTCGCCCACACACAGATGTACTGACATTTCTCACCACACTATTGCACCAACAGACTGAAAAACATCAGGTGTAATGTGGGAAATATAAGCCCATTCTTAAAAAAAAAAAAAACAACACAAATAGGACCCTAAAAAGACCTGAACATGGCAGGGAACAGGCTGTGATATTAAAAATCAATCAGGTATGTCAAACATATGCATTTTGCCACATTTCTAAGTTGATCCTGATCATTCACCCACACATTAGATATGTCCCTATCATCTGCCCTTCTTGGAAACTTGGTCTCTGTTCCCGCCACAAACTGACATAACAAGCGTGCTTGTCCAAATGTAGAGGCGAGAGGGTCAGAGAGGGATCTTTCACTGGGAGAGCAGAGTACTACAGTCCCAAGCTTCCACAGATTTAAGTCGGCCTACGATGCAGCTAATATAGTTATTACTGAAAAAGGAATGTTTGAATGTAATCAATGTTATTGCTATGTGATGACTACGACCTTGACAGTTGAACATTTTAATTTTTAGGGCTTTTTGGTGTGTGGGAAGTTGTACAACCCCCTATGCAAATAAAGACTTTGAGAAACGTGAAAAACTAAAGACAGTATTGTAATTAAAAACATGTGAGAAATACTATGAACTCAGCTTTGAGTAGGTGATGTTGAGTATGACAAATAGTGAAAACTCAACCACAAATCCAGAAACATCAAAGGCTTATTGACTATTTGCACAGTGAGTGTAAGGGTTCAAGGAAACATCCCTGTATTGAGTTAAAAAAAAAAATGCCGCACTCAGTTTGTTTGTTTGTTAGCGTGTGTGTATGTGTGTGCTCACGCTGGTGCATGTGCTTTCAGATAATTACAGGAAGGACATGCTTTAACAAACAGAAGAGAGTAGATTCAAACTTCTCCCTGTCTATCGGCATGTTTCTCATTTCCTGGACCCTTACACTAAGAGGGTGACATTCGACAACGAAGGGAAACCCTTCACCGTGAATAAAATTAACCCCATCAGGACATTTTAGCAATAATACAGCAATTCATGGTTTGGATGGAAATTGCCTCTCAGGCCTTGGCCTTTTACATCCTGTTGAAAGAGCAGCTTTGTTTTGTTTTCTTCATTGAGGTTTAATCACAACATGGAATTGCAATCAAAGATTTTTATTTATTTATTGATGTATAAATTAAAATATAGCTTATTTTATCCATGGATTATAGTTCTTTCAAGTAATGCATACAGTAATTACAGTAATAGTGGCAATAAAATGTATTTTTGTTGCCAATATTAAACATACTTTTTAGGGATATGCAGACTAATATCTGTTTAATCATCGAACAACCCTGCAAGCTTGAAAGGTTGGAAATGTTGCTGGTTTCCCCGTTCAGAGAACAGCCGCTGTGGTCAGCTTGAATATATGTCACATACACCGTACTCCAATAGTAACATGGTTTCAGTGCAAAAATACAGTATCAAAACATCCATAAAAACTTCACAAATTACTCCTACGAGTCCTGCAACATAATCCACCCTCCCGCTGTCCAACAGCATGCTCAATATGCTCCAAACACTCTTAGCCAATTTTTGCTGAACACACAGCTTCAGTTTGCTGCTTATACACTGAGCTGATTTTGTGTGTTGCTTGTGCGGTTAGCTGGCAATCCCTGCCTTTGGATGTATTCCACCACAAGTAAAAACTGGTTAGGTGAAAGTTGCTGGCATTTATTACAATTTCACCAAATCACAAACTTTCAGCAAACACAACAAAATAATCATGCAGAGATTCCTCTATTCTAATCCAACTCAAGTGCAGCTCTGATATCATAGTGCATTTAACATTTAAACTAACCAGCAGTTTGAAAGGTTTATTCTCTCCTACAACATTTATCAATTCCTCATAAGTCATATCAGCAATAGTTCAGTAATATCAAATAAGGGGCTTGCACAAGGTTTGGATTCAGGTAATTAGTTGTAAACAAAGCTAAGTGATACCATTCAGTAAAACACAACAGTGCACATGGAATAAATAAATCAAATAGGTATCATATAACACCAATTATTGTGATGCCTTTCTTAGCCTATGAATATTCTGCAGAAACATCTCAGCAATGTGAACTCGTTCCACTCTGCAGCTTTGCAACACAACACAGTCACACTGTACACAGTGGGCTGATAGCCAGAATAACTGGATAGTGAGAAGCCAGGCTGACATCCAGTGCCTGCGAACCCCCTCAGCCACATCCCCCTAGTACACAAACGTCCACGCTGCTAACGAGTGCACATGTCCACACATATACAGGCCCACACACCAACACACACACACAATACAGCTGTTGTGTTTCTAATCCAGAGAGGCCTGAGCCGTAGGAACAGGCCGAGTGCTCAGTGGTGAGGCACAATGGCGTCAGTCACAGCACGCAGGACCCAGAAACACACAGACATGCATGTATGCAAAGAGACCGATAGCTGGTGAGTAAAAACTGATGCACGTCACACATCGTCATGCTGCACCCTTCTGTTCCTCTCATCAACCTCAAGAGGGTTTCGCCTGGCACCCATGGGAGTCAGTGCCACTCTCTACCACAGGTAAACACCAGCAGGCAGCCGCATGCTGACAGGCTGACAGGGCCTGGTCAGTCACAACAACATGCAAATATGTTGAAATCCCCCTCAAGACAAATAGCATGTGTGTGTACATGACAGAGAGATGTTTTCAGAGAGCAGGAGTGAAGTAGGTGGGGGGATTTGGAGGGGGCTTAGTTTTAACCGTAGTGAGAAGCTGGTCTGAGTCAGCGGCCTTGTGGAGTACCCAACAGTCTTACTGACACAGGTAGGGGATGGAGGAGGTGTGCAGTGTGGGTTATCCCCTACAGGTGATGCCTGTGCGTGACTTCTGTAAATGTTTGGAATCTGGTGCACAGACAGCTACGATGAAAAGCACCTACAACCAACAGCATGGACTCCATGACAGCAGAAGGCCTCTGTGTTTAATATGCTTCTGCAAGAGCAGCAGCACCTTGACTGCTCTGAGTTTAAAAAAAAACAACTTCCTATTCCCATATCAGATCAATAAAGAGACTAAGCTGTCCCAGAATCATCCTAAAAAGGGCCTTGAACTGACCATCTTTCAGGCAAAGATCATGGACCTGCTTGTGGTACTCCCTTTGATTTCTCCTCCTTCTGAGGGTCTCATGTACCCACACTTATCTCTGAGCAAGTGCCCTCCACCTATCCATATTTGACGGCGATCTAAAATAATTATCAGGCACAGATCTTTGAGTTTACTTCACATCGGTTCAGCTGAGGACAGGTGATTCAGTGGTTGCCTAGCAACAACAATAAAAAAGAAAAAGGTCTGTCTGTTCGGGAACCTTTCTTCGTCTCCACCAGCCATTGCAGCAATCTGCCTGTTTGATGAACACCACCTCCACCTCCCTCTGCTCTTCTGTTGAGTTCATTCTAGAGTCCTATGGCATCTGGCAATGGCTTACCAGGCCGCCAAGTTTGACACTGCCGGGAGCCAAACTCCAGCTTCATCTTGGTATCTTTCAAGCTTCTCCACCACAACAAGGTGGCGATCCCTCCGGAGAAGCAGGGATGGATGGATACACACATACACATAGTCACACACACAAAGTGCTAGCTCTGTTAAACTGACCAGGAGATTCTACTCAGGCGTGGTAAATGGAGCCTTCTGTACTCACAGTCTTAGCTAGTCCGGCCTGAGTGGAACAGTGGAAGGGGGCCAGGGGTTATTGACTTTTCATGTTGACTTAGGCAGGATGACTGCCCTGTCACTCTGAGAGTTTACATGAAGTCTAATAAATTAATTAGAACCAAAACAAGGTAATACTAAGATTCTTGTAACTGTCACATCAACTTCTTAATAAGACTTGCAAAGGTTTAAAGGCATCTGCTGCTGACACTGGAGTCAGCAATCTGATATAATGGAGGTACCTTTTTAACTTGTTATGCTTGAACATTGAAAATCACTATAGACACATATTTCCAACTACATTTTGCTATTATTTCTTTATATCCAGAGAAGAAGCCCAAAACAGTTTTATATCAATTGTTCATCTTATCTTTAAAAGTGTTTACAAACTGTTTATTATAAGCAAAATAACAAAAAGGACTGCAATCTAATTAGAGGACACACACACTGAACACAGAGGTAGACACAGAACTATGTGAAGCAACTTCTTCTCGAGATCAAAATTTCTTATAATTCTCAAGATTTGAAAAATCAAGTCATGTACTCATTGCTTGGCAAAGTGTACTCTGTCTTGTGGCAGCTTATTTTAATGTCTGATAAATGAGCAATGACGATAACTAGTCTGTTGGATGTTTCCTTCAGGGCTTATTTTTTATTTTAAAATCAACAGAGAAACACGAGACTCTTCAGTTACATACAAAAGCATTATTCATTTTATGATGTAGAAAATGACTGATTGTCCCTTTAAATGAGGGCAGAAAATTTGTTGCTGTTTTATAAAAAAAAACTTAATTTTACAACTGCATGGAATAACAGGAGACATTTGAAATCCTTTTGGCTGCCACTGATCAACAGGCTTGTGTCTGTCCTCCAGTGTGCCCCCCAACAAAACACAGAGACTTCCACCAAGTCCCTCTTCCTGTCCACAACCTCCCCCTAAAATGAGCCCCATGACATTCCCCCGAAAAACAGATCTCAGGAAGGGGAAAGGCAGGAGGAGGAGGAGGAGGAGGAGGAGGAGGAGGAGGAGGAAAAGAAGTGTGGTCTGGCTGCTCTGGCTTCTAATCTCTGTGACACATCACAACCTCCAGTCCTCCTCCTCTTCATCCACACACTCCTCTGTATCCCCCTCCTTCTGCTGCACACTCACTCCATCCCCTGACTTCCAAGCCCACTTGTAGTTCGCTGTGAACCCCACACTCTGACAACAGCATGTGTCAGCCAGAGTTGCCCCTTAGTCAGCTACACCAACCCATTATAAAGAGTTTGCAAGGAACCTGAGAAAAGATATAATACATCTGTCACCACTGGATTTACAATGGAAACAAATGCATCCCAAAACATGCTGTGAGAGCAGCATGTATTTTTTGCCATTTGACATGTTTAAACTGGGGTAAAATACATTGAATATGCTGAGTCATTTTTTCAATGGAGTTGTACATACTGTTAAGTTGTGCTAATACACAACTAACAGTTGTATGGAATCATACAAAAATCCAATTTCCACTGCTCAGGATTTTGACAAAAGAAAAATAAAGCCAATTTCAATCTGTTTTCAATTTAGTACTGACATTCTGTCACTTCTACATTTTACAGCATCAATTATCTTTTTTATGGAAAAAGTTGCAAATCCCAATATATTAAAGAACCAGGATACTTTCAATAACTGCATATTGAGTATTTTATCAACAGCTCTCTGTAGATTTTGGTTCATAATATTCTTAGAAGATTATATCCAACATAGGGGAAAAATAGGCTGTGAGTATAAGGGGGTATGTAATTGTCTTCCATACAACAATGGCAAGGGTAAATACAATAAATAATACAAAAAGCAACGGCAATCTTAATTCTCCATAGAAACCAACAACAATATGTCAATGGTTAGCCTTATGGTTGGCTGGGGTTGAGGATGGGGGTTGTCTATTGTCAACAGGCAGCCTGAATGAACTAACTATTATGGGGAAGGACTGCAAATCAAGTGCTAAGCCCTCCCTCAATGCCGACCCCACTGTCTGTACAAAATCCACAGAGAACCAGCCTACAAGGAGAATGACAGGGAGGACAGAGTTTCCCACTGAGGCACAGAGAGGGAAACAGAGGCAGTAACCAAGGAGGGAAAGGGGGTGGTGGTAACTTTCTGTGAATCAAAAAAAGAGCGGGAAACACAGTGTGTGAGAATGAACGGGGGGGTTGGGAGTCTGGTCAATGAACACGAGTAAGACATCAATGGCACAAACAAGCAGAAAGTAAGCTTCTAGCCAATATCCTCGAAAAATAACAACATTAAAAACCAATGAGATGTTATTGTTATATAAATTGTTAAGTGCTATGTTAATGCACTACAAAGCAATACTAATACCAAGCTGAGTCATCTCCAGCCAATTCAAAACCCACCTGGTTACAAAGTGTAGTGCGACAGGTGGAGGGTGGGGGAGACTCCCCTGCTGTACTGTATCTGTCACCTCACTGTCTTCCAGTGAGCTTCATCTCTCAATATGCATTGTGCGTTCATGTGTACATTTGTTGCTGTCACCGGAAAGGCTTTTTATGATGAGAGAA
>JAOWBC010001592.1:14406637-14422884 GCA_028566105.1 Hypoplectrus providencianus
ATTTTAAGGCTCAGACTTTGAATGTTCAACTTTACAACAGTTATTGATCTAATAATGTGTAATGAATGCTTCAGTGAGGACAAATTACCATACAGAAGCTTTAAATAGAGATATTTCAACAAAATCACTTAATTCTACATATCTCATTAAAAAAAACACTGAATATAAAACACTTTCTCTAACGGGATGCTGTAAAATAAAATATAAAATTATGCGCTCATCAACATTACCGGGAAGCTAAAAATGACTCAGCAGAGAGCAACAGTCACGTGACAACGATTCAGTAAATCTAATTCATTTCAATAGAACTGCAGACTGTTTAAACAGACTGGAGAGGAGCAGACAAGAAGTAAATCAAGTAGTTCCATTTAAAGTTGCACATATGTGTGTAACACTGTAAAAATGTTATTATAGATTTCTTTTTGTATAAAATAAATTCCTGAAGAAATTGAAGTTGCACTTTTTAAATATCGTATATTTCTGTGAGATTCTGCACAATAGACATTTTCAGTTGTCTCCGTATTTCATGGAGGTGCTGGACTCACATTGCAGTGCAAATAAGGTCACAGTGAGTAAAATGTTGCAGGAGGAAAAAAAAAACCTTGAGACTGCTCAAGAGGTTCAGAAGGTTAATCCTGTTGTCATCATCACCTGTCCCACGGTGTATTTTTGTACATTAGCGCCCCCTTGTGAGTGCCACTTACAGTGTAAAAGGTTTGACATCGACCTTTAATTTTTTCTTCCCTCAAATTGTTCCTCTGCACTCAAATCTGGATTTTTTTCACCAGTTTTCTCCTCAGTGAGGAGGAACAACACAGACCCACTCTCCTCTCTCATCCTCTGTGTATGTGACTCCTGCGTTTGTCATAATTGCTAGGCAACAACACAGCCAACCACAGCTGAGCTGAGGTCAAGGGCAGACGACGGTTGACGTCATTTCCTTTTTGAACGTGAGTCAGTGATGAGCCATTTGTTTCCCTTTATCCCTCACTAGCTCTCTCGTACTACTCCCTTTTTCTCTCGTTCAGCCTCATTTCAGTCTCAAGGAAAAGTCAGATTGATAACAGACGGCAGTTTGCTATGAATTGGAATTTGAACGCAGGACATTTGGCTCTAATTAAACGCATGAGAAAAGAAATCAAACAAAGCACTTTAACAGTCCTCGGGGCTAAACTGCTCCTTAAAAGTTATGAACTCCCTGAGAATTCACAATCAATGGTGGAAGTATATTGTTTATTTAAGCAGCATTTTGCTGTTTTTCATGTCAAGTCTTGGCCTGAATGTAACTAAATCTGGAGGCTAATTGTGGCATCTTAAAAAAGTACCCCTAAAATGTAGTGGAGTAAAAGTATAAAGTTACATACACAAATACTCAAGTAAAGTACCTCAAAAATTTTACTTAAGTAGAGTACTTGAGTAATTGTACTCACTGACATTTCAGCACTGAACACAGAACGTTTCAAAGCTGTAAATTAAGACTGTAAAACATGATGGTATTTACCCATCTGTGCTGAAGATGAGCGGTATTAAACGTACTATTTATGGCTCTGGGATTCTTCTTTCAGCACTGCTCTGCGCCATGCTCACCCAGTGCCACTGTTACCAAGCAACCACAGCCATGTGAGTTTGCTTTTCTATGACATCTTGAGGTCATTTGCATTATTTATTTGTCCTTGTTTTTTTTTATTTGTCTATAAAAGGTAATGCCCCTGCCAGCATTGCATCTGGACTCTCTTTCATCAGATAAGCCACACTGCATGAATATGTTTTTCGCTTTGTAAAACACTATACATGAGGAGGGAGAACAAAAACTACTTGAATGGCTTTGAAATAATTTAAAAAAAATAGAGACCAAGGCTCAAATCCAAACTAATTTTCATTATCAAATAACCTGCACTTATTGTGATTCGTAAAGAAATCATTTTGTCTCTAAATAACAAGAGAAAATAATGTAGAGTAATATTAATCACTAGTTATCAGAGACAAAGCACAAACAAAGAGCTTAACATGCGTGCTCAGACTTGTTGCTGAATCCAAATGTCCAGCCTCCAAAATTGCAGACTAAGCCCTCACAGTCTTGAATAGAGCGTACTGTGATGTGCTCACCATCATCACATCAAGCCTGCGAGGGCGTGAGACTGTTAGGCTGCTGATTGACAGGCCTAAAAGTCTGCTTCAGTTGTTCAAACAATCGCCTAGACAGCGCATCCATGCAGACAATAAGATATAAGTCCCATACCAAGTTTTTCTTTCGAGTAAACAAATGATATTGATGTATTTCTTTACAACACAAAAACATAAATTATGACCAAATTATAGCTAAATTAATTGGGCATTATTTACATTGGAAGACATTCTTTAATTGTTTTTCAACCCTTTTTCTCATATTATCAGGTAGGCTGCATAAAATGCATATTGATTAGTACTACAGCCTTTACTTCTTAAGTTATCTATTTTAATGTGGTTAAATATTATTTCTGGCCAACATGATTCAAATTATGGATGAATACGGTAATTACTTAACATATTTAAAATAAGTTTTGTTTGGCTTTTTTTTAGTCCAAATTGGAAAACATAAGCCATAACCATAACATTGTTGTGGGCTGGATGACAGTCCTAAGCACTCAGACTTCCCAGCACCACGGCCAGACAGTTTGCACGTCTCTTTTGGTTGCACTTTCCCTTCCCATTTCTGAGACTGTGTTAAAGCTCAACTAATAGTGTGTAATGAAGGAGTGATTTGGGACTTACAGCAGTAATGGAGGGCTTCTTGCCATCTCCAGCAGGGGGGTGTGTGACGTCTGCTCCCAGGAAGATAACCGGCTGCTGAAACACTGCTGACCTGAGAGTGCAAATGGAGGAGGAGATTCTAATTACACTCGGCTCATAAATGCAGTGCTGGGCTGTAGATTTGTATTATCATCATCAAAGGATTAAATCCTGAGATGGGTCAATATACACCTAGCAGGACTTGGGCTTGTGGGCTTTAAACACTTAAATCGTTACGAGTAAATTGTTACATTAGGAGACCAAATGCATTTCAATATGGAGACAAATTACACAATAAAAAAAACATATTGGATGGGAATATTGTTGGAGCCACTTCTCAGGGCTGTAAGTCAATAGATTCATGAATATAAAATAACCGTTTTACGATCATTCTAACTGAATGGCTTAACGGTGAAATAATGTAAAAGCAGCAGTCCCAGGTCTTGAATAGTGCAGTGACCTCTGGCAGTTGTCAAAAATGAACCCTGTTTATATATTTCACTGAAGTTTAGCATTATTAATATTCTCATTCTTGTTCAACAATAGTTTACCTTTGGTGAGGCACCAGGATGTTGTTGATGCCTCCCAGTTTCACATTGATTTTGAGGCAGAGGTTGGAGAGGGTCTGAGGGGACGTCTTCACCACGTTCTTCACCTGGACACACTGCGTGGCCATGCCCAAGAGGGTGTCTCCCACACGCTTCACCTCCGCTGATGGGGACAGTTTGAAATGCGACATGAAGAACACTATGTTGCTACAAGACTGAGGTAGCTTTAACTTGAGCTTTCCTGTCTTATAAAAAACTAATGTAGCCTACCGTAAACAGGAGTTTTTCCCGGCAGAATAACGATGATGAGCTGCAGTCCAGAGTAGGTGTTCTTCAGGTGTCTGAACATGGGCTCCACGCTGTCTGCTCCCTGGGCGTATTTACAGAAACATGGCTGCCCCTGAATCGGCATCCCAGCATCTTTAGAGATTTTACGCAGCTGATCTGTGAAGTTCCTGAAAGGAAACCAGATAGGCTGAGACCAAATCACATGGTAAACAGGCAAATAATATGATGGGAGGTTATTTAATTTCCCTCCGATAAATGTATTCCTATTGTTACGACTCGTTTGAACTTACTTGAGCACCTCTTCTCTGCACTGTTTCTGGGGGGCAAAGCAGGCAATGGCCCACACTTTGATCTCAATGCCGTTATAAAACTGCTTCCCCCTCATGTCCCACACGCCCTGGTTGGGGGTAGCTATGGCACGGTTCTGTGGAGGAGAGGACCAAAGGAGATAAATTATGACCGGATCTATTAAAAATTACATACACGACTGTATGTGGAAAACTTTTGTTTGCAGTGTCTCTACTTAGAGACTCTTTAATCATAACTCATGAAACCTTTTTTTTTTTTTTTTTTTTGTAGTAAATGAGCAATGTATTACCCGTCCTCCATACTGCAGGATGGGGGCAGGGAGCACCCTCCCCGTCACCTCAGCCATGTCATCTTTCACCTTGATCCCAAACTCCTGAATGTACGGGTCTAGGTTGAAGTTAGCATTCTTCATCTGTGGAGTGAAAGAGCATCCGTCATGTCTCACAGTCTCCTTGCCTTAAATTAATGAGTCATACATTCCTGTGCACTGTTATCCCAGTATGCCCTCCACCTGCCGGTTGTCTCTACAACTCACCAGCCGGCTGATCTCCTCTTGTCTGTCGGGTGCAGAGCGAGCTGTGGCTTTGATCATAGTGGAGGTCTGATTATCTGTCAGTTTCTTGATGCACCGTTGACCTGCTACAATGTTACAAACCTGGAAACAACAAATTAAGGTGCAAATACCAGTTATTCACACGCAATGATCGTGAATGTACAAGCATGCATAAACAAAAGATCTACTGTATCACATTTTAATCAGCATCTTCTCTCACCTCCAGAGGCAGGTAGGTGTGCTTCTGCTCCTGCCCCACCTGTAGACAGGGCAGGTGGGGGTATTTTAGCTGCAGGTTGTACTTCTGCTTGAAGTACTGGGCCACTGTACATTCTACTGTCTGCCCACTTTCGAGCTGGAGGGGAAACCTAGAGGGAAAAAAAACAAGAAACATGAACTACTTTATGACCTGATGAGAAGATGAAGGTGTTGCCGTTGCTGCTGCACGGTCAGTGTGTGACGCATCAGTGACCTTTTACACAAAAAAATCCACTGTCATTGCAATGCTGATTTGCTGATTCATCCAGGGTGTTTTCAGAAGTTACAATCAAAACATATCAGACTTTAAGAGTAACACATTACCAACCGCCTTAAACAGGATGATGTTAAACAGTGCAAAGAAGAGTAAACAATTCCTACTGCCCCTTTAGTTTTCATTTAATTAACCAACTTTCAGAAAAACTTGCCAGATATAGTCTCAGCACCTAAAGTATATATATTTCTGTGTTAAGGAAAGTCATCTTTATGTAAGAGAAACCTTTGCTACGAAATAATGAGTTTTTAACTGCAGAAACTTTCCAGGAGATCAAGATCCTTTTGAGGAAAGCAGGAACTTTGGCTGCGTCAGCATGACGTAGAGATTAATTTAGTTCCTTTCGGTGAGTTCCAGGTGCAAAGGAAGTGCCAAAAAAATGAGTCAGATAAAGAGACAGAAGGAGAGGCTGCTGAGAGGGCCAGTGAGTAACAAAGAGTGAATAAGAGAAAAAACACTTTAGCAGAAACAAATATTGTTAAAACACTCAGCAAAATGTCAATCAGCAGTATTTTTCTTTTTACCTTTTCATTTGTTCATTCCATTAAATTTAATGTCAGAAACATGCAGAGAACATGATGACTGTGCTATTGTTTCCTTGTGTATGAAAAATGCATTTCAAAATGCCACTGTTTTTTTTTTTTTAAACCTTTCACTGCTTAAATACCCCTTGTCTTCCTTGTTCTTCAAATGAGACAGAAACATAACAAGCAGGAATGAGCAAAAGGGGTAATTTTCAATTCTCAGTTTACTTCCTTAGAATTTTCCTGTGGCTCCTTCGTGCCTGGCAATACTGGGTTAAAACAAACTACAATGTTATCTCCATTGAGAGCTGGTTATATCATTATTTAAGCAGATTATTATAAACCAGAAAGCCAATTTGGTGTGTTCCTAATAAAGGATTGGTGAGTAAAGATAAACTGAGGGTGCATTTAGTGATGTGATTCAGTACTGTCTGCATACTTACGTTTGGTGGCTGGCAGGTCTTCGGGTGACATTGCATACACGATACTTCCTCTTCATTTGGCCACAGTGGGTCACCTCCACCTTCAGGCCTGGTTATGCCAACAAAATGTGGCGTAAACAAGAGTTAACACAAACAGAGAAAGGAAGTAAGACATGCTGACTGAATGCAAGGTAATTAAAAGGGAAATTTGCTGACAAAAATGTATTTATGAAGTCTAAGAACTGTATGAAAGCATTTCCCAGGTCTGAGCCAAAATCTTTAGACAGAATCATGAATGTGTACATTTATTTCCTTGTTTAAGGCTCATCACAGATTGTTGTGGTGCACTTGCACACTGGCCAGAAGCCCACCTTTAATCTCCTTGGTGAAGCGGACCCTTTGCGAGTCGGTGAGAGTCTTCGGCTGCTCGTCAATATTACGAATGTCCAAAACTTCACACATGAACTCAATTACAGGCTGAGCTTTGTAGAAGGCCGTGGCGGACACTAGGGGGAGACAGAGAACAGCAATGAGTCCACACAGGTCAGAGAAAAGCAACTTAACCAGTTTATGAATGTGTGCAGCTCTAATGATGTTGTTGCTTAATACGGGACTTATTAAAGCCAATGCATGATATCACAATTAGAAATCATATAATGGCTTGTAGCTCTTATCCTCTTAGGTTCTAGAGTGTATTTTACTTTTCACCATTTCTTTACCAGTGTTTCTGCCCAGTCATGCAATTTCAGTAGAAAGACTGAGATCACTGTCTGACTACACAGATTCAGTCACTGCAGTGACTCACCATCAATGTTAAGCATCATCTTCCACATGGCAGGGCGCACAGACTGGTGGAAGCCAAACCATACTTCCCTCCCCCCGCCCAGTGGGTGGTAGTATCCTTCAGGTGGGGAGAAAAATGAACGGCCCACTGGAGTGTACCTAATGGGAGGAGGTGGAGAGGTGGATATGATGAATGTGCACAAAGGCCCGACTTAATTCAAAGCATGACCTCAGCGTGACTTCATGTCTAGTAAATTTGTTGTCTCATTAAAGGAGGTTTTAGATTAAGTCAACTCATTAAAACAAAACAAGAAAACCTGCATGGAAAATAACCACAGGATTCATGCAGCTTTTTTGAAGTAGTCAAATTCAAGGAAATTTTTAAAAAGTAACTAAACCAAAGATGTCAAGACATCAAAAGCCTTTGATATTTCATCTAAATTGTTTTGCAAAATCTTGCAAAGATACACAATAAAAAGCAGACCATCTCCTTTATCATGGTGCAGAGCAAATAACAAAAACAATTTCGATTAATTTCTGTGCCCAATTCAGCTCCTAATTAATATTATTCATTTAAATATTCATACTATATTATTATTTCAAACTTTTGAGCCTCTATACGAACCCTGGAGCTCATAGGAACAGTGCTGTACTGTCTGAAATAGACAGAAACTGAATTAACTTTTCTTTTACAAACATCTGTGGCTTTTTTTGGTCCCTTTTCAGATCAAGTCCTCAAGCCAGTTATGGTTATTCCCCTGCTCAGCATTGTTCTGTGGACACTTTCACACAGGTCTCAGCTAACAAGTTTTGTTTAGTGACTCTGACCCCTGGAGCTATGATGGTCTGATGCATGTGAATGGAACAACCCAGGTAACCTCTATATGCTTCACGGTTGTTATGCCAACAAGACTTTACACTCTTCTTTAAGAATTACATGTATGTAACCCATAAATGTAAAGAAATATCTTACTATACTACTTGACAGGAGCAGGGCTGTTCTACTATGTGCGTTTGTGTGTGTTTTTTGTGGGTTTCTGTGGTGTACCTCATAGAGGCCAGGTGGCGCATGGCCACGTCCAGGGCTTGAACTGAGTCGAGGGGGACCTGAAGCCGACCGCTGACCAGAGTCTCCTGTAGCAGGCGCCATGACACTTTGGCCAGCCAACGGATGGACACCTTGAAGATTCGGTCTTTACCCTCACCTGGGATTGTTACCTCAAAATCCACCTAGAGAAACACAAGGACAGAGAGGGACAGGCACGGAGAGGAGAGGTAAAGAACAAGGCTGCAGGTGACAGAACAGTATAACAACAAATAAATAAATCATCAGTCTGCACAGTTTACTAAAACCTCCATTTACTGAGAAATATGAGGAGGAGGATTAGGGGGAAATTGATTCATTATGACTACAATGGTAACTGCAATGTTTTACTTTGGTTGTTCCAAATATGTTCATTTATCAGTGTTATTCTTCAAATAAAGGTACTAATACTGTTTGTTTGGGTATATTTTTATGAAAGAATAAACAGTGGTGGTGTTTTTGCTGCCATTACTCTACAGCAATGTACTGAATATAAATCCCGTTCCTCCTGTAGTTAATCAAATTCTTTTGCTTTCTTGCCAAGAGTTGGATTAGAAAAACATCAACAAAACTCAAGTGTGTAAAGTCAATGTGAAGCTAGTTTGACCTTAGTTTGGCATTAAGACTGCCAAATGTGGGAAACAGCTAACCAAGCTCAACATCTGTACATTTCACAAATTACTTCCACCAAGGATGTTGTGTTTTGAGTCCAGTTT
Source organism: Hypoplectrus providencianus (assembly GCA_028566105.1). NCBI lineage: Eukaryota > Metazoa > Chordata > Actinopteri > Perciformes > Serranidae > Hypoplectrus > Hypoplectrus providencianus. Next base: position 14,415,166 of record JAOWBC010001592.1, read on the forward strand.
GATTGTTCATTGGTTTGTTTGTTTGTTTGTTTTTGTCGGCAAGATAATGGAAAAATAATGGTCTGACTTTAAGGAAACTTGGAAGATTACAGTATGGGATTCTTTATATTTTGGAGTGTATCCTATTCACTGGATGAATGGACAAAATGATTTTCCCTTTCGTTAACATCATTTAATAAGGCATGGCTTTAGTGGAGGTGTAGTTATCTTTGATTTTTCTACTTTATTCTGTATAACAACAAAAACGAAGATGAGTTATACTAACCATTCATGTTAAGATTAGCTAACTGGCCGTGGACTTATTTTTACAGCACAAATACTAGAATGCTACTAATCTTGTTTATTGCTACAAGAAAGCAGAAAATTGCATTTCCCAGAATATCAAAGTTTTTACTTAATTTCAGAAATAAAAGTGAGCAGAACTGTCTCCAACCAGACATTGTTCCATACACAGTAGGTGCCTGTGGCCGTTATGAATACTGGGCAGAGCATATGTGCCCTGCAGGAGATAAATAGCACCTTCTATTCAGTGTTTTTCATTTGGCCCTTCCTCCCCTTGAGAAACACTGGAAGTCCTGTTAAAACAGGGCTTTAGATCGACTTTATTGATCCCTGAGGAGAAATTAGCTGGTGATGAGGGCATCGTCTAACAGTGTAAAAGCCACTGCAAATATCTACCTTCTCACTCCCGATAGGAAGCGCTAGCACCGTGTAGATGTTCTTCTTGCCGTCATACACTGGCTTCCTGTCGCCAAAGAGCTGGGGCTTGAAGTGTTGCACCATGTATTCCACCACCTCCCTATAGGAAGAGACACACACAGACACAGTATGGGATTAACGAGCCCAGGAAACCAGAACACTCTGCCAATTGAGCCCAACGCCTGATCAGGATGCTCCATTGTGATCGGTGGGGGGAGCAGTACTCAAGATGATAGAATATTGATCAAGCAGGATGCAGCTGTTGGGTGCAATATCTCATGGTCACAGGGGCAAAGGCAAGGACAAAAAGAGCGAGGGAGTGGGCGGGGGGCCACCTTTCATTGCACGGTGCCTTGGCCTTCACAGAAGTGTGGGGGATGAGGAGATGTTCTGAAAAGAAGAGGTCAAAGGGCTTGACCTTTGCATGCCTTCTTGAAACCTTTGTCTTCGAAAAAGAAAAACCTCTCTGAATGTCAGAGAAGGTGGCACTGAAACACATGCAACTTTCAGGGTTCCTTAGAATTTCAAGTTCTCTAATAAACAACTGTTTTATTACAGAAAGAAGATTACTGAATTATTCATTTGTTTTTGTTCACAGCCTTGTTAATTGGGAAGACAACAAAGCACGAGGACTCTCTGAGAGTGCTCTCCTGTTTTTAACAGACAGAAAAAAATTTAAATGTCAAGTCAGTCCCTTCAGGTTCTGAGGAAAGGAATCAATTGTTCCTCGGGGAAATATGCAAAAACGAATAATTCCTTCAAAGTTGCAAGTCTAAATAAAACTGTCAAGAATAATGCCAACCAGATTTAATTTTTGTCCAGAACAAAAAGACAGGCCTTCTTTCAAGCTGAAACACACAGGTCCATCTAAATGATTATTGATGATTCTCCAAAGGGCCGAGGCCATTATTCAGCAACACTGACAGTAAACCTAAGAGTTCATGGTTTGGGCCAGTGTAAAGAAACAAAAACAAATTAAGCCAATCCTTTCCTGGTTCCCTACTGTACCATCAGGTTTGACTTGGAAATGAAGTAGTGGTTCTTTTGACATGACTGTTATATTTCTGCTTCAACTGACCCTGATACCTTACACATGTCTACACACAAAAGATGACAAAGAGTAAAAGGCAAAATGTTTTCATGCCTTCGTGGGTTAGGTCGCCTGGATCAATCATGATGAAGCACATGTATTGGATAAAGGAAGACAAGTCTTTTTTATTTAAAGGAAGTGGCTCTCAGGAGAGCCGTGACAAAAGACAGACATCACATTCCCTCCTTGAATTTTCTAATTTATGTTGATGTGCTGTTTGTTGCTTGGATTAAAGTAAAAAATGTGACAAATCCTGACCACAGCAGCTCTTTTCTGTTTTTCATTTGTTACAGCTGAAAAATGGAAGGGGCCAGTGAAGGCTGTCTCCGGATTAATTGTTTAATGAAAACATAGTGACGCTTGCAAGCATGAAAGAAGTCAAAGACTTTTAGTAAAATTCTGCTCCATTTTACTTCTTTGCAAACTGTGACATGCACATTTTATTCCTGGGTCTTAGTTGGAGGGAGTATGTTTTTTTCTGTCTAATAATATTCTTCGACCTCTTCTCAAATGTACGACTTCTGACAAAACCAATTTGATTTAACAAGCATCTGACAACAGACAATTCAGCCACCCAGTGCTGGGGCTTCTTTAAGCACACTCTGCAGCATAAACACCCACCAAGGTGAAAGGGCCAGTTAAGTTAGAGTCACTTTTGACTCCACCATCTGTCCAGTCCGGTGACTCGGGCAGAGTGACCGCAGGAGGAGCGGGCCTCCTACTGCTTAATATGATCTGAAAGCCATACAAACTAAAGGCTTCATTTTCACCTGACTCTGCACAGATTTGTGGTCTTCTCTCGCATTGATTTACTCTCTCCAAGGCCTGATGAGGAGGCACATTAGTTGTGATTTTCAAAGGGCATTTTATTCAGTATTGAAAAAAGGAAGATATGAAGTTTGGAAAATATAATCTATTACCTCAAAATATTAAAAGCGGGTCATGAGGTTCAGGTTACTTTTAACTTAATCTGAGTAATTTATGACTTAATCAAAATCTTAGTTTAAGCAAATATTGCACTTGTGATATTCCTATTTAATACCCGCTAATGCTGCATATCAATCAATTATCTGTTTTTTAATATATGGGAGCTCTGCGATAAGCACAATAAAGCTGGATGACAAATCCATGGAAGGCGTACTTGAAAAGTGAAAAGCTCTGCTTTAGCTGCAGCAGATTTAATGTTTTTCTTTTTCCAAAACATGGTAATCAACCAGTAGGAATAAACAAATAGCTATTACAAAGAATTACATTTAATTCCCAGTGGCATTGTTCATGTTGAAAGGAATGTGTTGTTGCTGCCGCCTCATGAAGACTGACAACACAGTGATTACAAGCGACGGTTGAGCTTTCATTATCCAATTTCAAACTGTTCAACCCTGCAGACATTTCAGCTGCTTGTTGACTTGCTAAACTGCACGCCTTGCTGCCACAAGTTAATAACTGCTCACATGACAACTGACAAGTACTGATCTTTCAAATGAATGTGGGACAACACAGACAAGATATATAGAAGCGAAAGTCTTTGCTTGTCCCCTTACCTGTTGACTCTCCGTGGGCACTTGTCGGGCTTGATGTCCACCTCATAGTGATAGACGTCCATCTTTGGGATCTCAACCTCGAAGTAGTTGGCCAGCAGCTTGATGGGCTTGCCCACGGTACCCATGCCTGGCCGGCGGGGGGCATGGAACACCTGCTGCAGGGGTGGGGGGAAGGCCCCCATGGGCACTGGACAGACAGGGGATAGGGAGCCATGGACAGGGACAGGTGACAGAGGGGAGGGAGGTTCAGAGCAAAGGCAGCAGGAAGTGAATGTAATGAGGAGAGTGGGTGTGTGCAAAGCAAAAAAAAACAAGTCAAAGCAGAGGAAGGGCACAACCAAAGCATGCAGACATGAGATAAAGAACAGTTAGTTCAGTGTGGAGGTGGCAAAGGAAGTGGTTGTGGATACCAAAGGACAAAAAAATGTGGCATATGTGGGGAAGGAAGCGTAGGCAAGGTTCAAGAGGACATGATAGGTCGACAGAAAGACAGGAAGAGGGAGAGGAAAGATGGAACAAGAGAGAAATGATGAGAGTGGAAGAGTGGAGCAATAAAATGTGCATTTTGGAGCCAGAGAAAGGGGCATATGTATGTTATATAAATGTTAGGATAAAGAGTAATGGTGGAGGATATTGACAGGGCATGAAGAGAAGGAGGAGGAACGACCAGATAAAACCATGGAGGACGGATAAGGGAGAGAAGGGGGAGGGAAATAGAGAGAGGAATTGAGGAGAAGGAAGAAAAGGAATATATGAGAAACAGTCTTATTTATGTAACACAGGAACAATAGGGGTGTAAGAGAACAAATATATACTTAAGTATAGAAATATTCTGCTTTGTGATACTGTATTAATCCTGAAAAATATGATCAATTAATAATTAATTTAGATGCAAAGATTTGTGGCAGGCCGATAATACAAATGGTGCAGGTTCAGATCCCACTACTCTGATTAAATAAAAAGTTATTTTTTACTTCTATTTTATGTTCTTCATCCTCAGTTTTTTTCTGAAATTAGATTTTTTAAATCACAATATATGATATGGTTGTATTTGAATATTCTAAACTGTAACCCTGTAAGATTCTTGCAAGGCCTCACAAGCAAACCATTACTTTTGGAAATTACCTAACACATCCAGCCGTATAGATGTTTAGTCAAAACAATTACAATGCTTTACATTGTGATTTTGAACATGAGCACAAACCTGGAGTATACCAAAGAGAGCATGAAGTTTGCAAAAAGAATTATGATTTCATATATGCACTTTCATGGAATAACCTGAAAAGTAATCATGAACCACCAGATGTAATCATGACCTATATGAGCAAAGAGCTTTGGCCACATCGCCCAGCCCTCAAAAAGTAACACAAGTTGCCCTAAACATCATTTTTCCTTTCAATATAACTCTAATTTCTAAAAGTGTTTTCGACCATCACTTGTTCTTCAGCGGGCTCAGTAGCTAACTGTGTCTTTACTAGCATCATGTCTTAAAAACAAACGTGAGCCGCTCAGGAGGTCTAAGACAGAGGGGGTGCTAGACTGGGTGCTAAATGTGAGGCTAGCTGTGACTCCTGCCTGAGAGGGGCCCAGTGCCTTAACCTCTGGGTCCCCAGAGAACGGCCCTCCTCCACCACAACAAAGACCCCAGCTGCCCTGCTCCTCCATCTCACACACACACACACACACACACACACAAATAGACGGGGTGCACGACAGAGGGAGCGCCCTTGCTACGGTGAACACACACCCTGATACACACAAACACAGGGGGCCCCCTCTACATTCCCAGCCTCACCATGGAGACACCAAGGCAACACAGCATTGTCATGGATATCAGGGGACCTGTGTGTGTGTATGTGTCAGAGTGTGTGTGTGTGTGTGTGTGTGTGTGTGTGTGTGTGTAGGGCTGTTGGAGGAGACGGGAGGAGGCAGGGTGCCGCTGTGGTCCTGCTGAAGAGACCTTGGCCTTTTTGGGCTGAGCATGTTTCCACATCTGACCAAGGCCCCAGTGTATCCCGAACTGGAAAAGCCCTGCTCCAAATAGCTGCTATGGAAATCCTTGGGTCAAACATACCAATCAATCATATGTTCCATAAGCCTCCAGAAAGTGCCAAACTGACAGGAAGAGTAACACTGGCGATAAAACACACAAAGATGCTCTGCTCAGTGTGTATGTGTGTGTGTGTGTGTGTGTGTGTGTGTGTAGAATCACACCTCACCACAACACATCTGACAAACACCATAAACACAGACACCAGACATGTGTTGACCACACATACCCTGTGTGTTTGAAAGCATGTATGTGTGTGTGTGTGTGAATAGTGTCTAGAGTAAGTTGTGGGCGACGCACACTCACACAATGACACACACTTCGCCCTCGTGCCAGTGAAGGCAGATGGCGAGAAGCGGAGCCAGCGCTTTCACATATCCCAAGACAATAGCAGTCTTTCCCGGGCGATAAGACTTCAAGCAGAGCTTCGGTGCAGCATCATAACATGAAGACTCTCACTGCTTACTGTCTTTACAATGACGTAACGAGTAATAAGCTCACGTCACTTGGGAAATTACTACTTTAAAGTCATATCAAGGGGAACATGTACATTTGTGTGCACTTTATTTGGGTTAATTTTGCAGAATCATGAGCCTCGAGTGAGATCTGCATCCCCATAAATTTTAAGCATATTTTTAAACATACAGCATAGACAGTAATTCTTTTCCCTCCTGAGTTCAGTCTGTAACTTTTCAATTATTAAATTTTTACTCAGTATGTAATCGCAGCTCTCAAGTGGAGCTAATAATAAAGTGCAACTGAGCTTAAATAAAAGTACGCACTGAAACTGAACAATTCAATCCCAACAGATGAGCCATTTATTCTCAAAATAGGTAACAGTAGTTTATGTTTACAAGGAGAGCCCTTCCCTCATCAGGAGATCACATCGGGCCAACTACATGAATGAGAAGGAACAGCCAATTATGCATCAATTGTTTTGGCCAAACAGTTTGGCTCTCTGAATAATTGGCTGTTGACCATGAGCTAAACATGGCAATCAGCTCAATCTTGGAAAATAGCACATTGAATAATCACTCTTCAAACACAAAAGCAGACTTTGAGATGAGGGGCCCCAGGGACCCTTCCCCCCATCCTAAAAAATAAAATAAAAACAAGCCCGTTCAACTTAATTCAAGGTTCATTGTCTATGATGACAATGTAATTTCAATCTCAGTTGTGATAAAGAAGATCTGTAGAGGGTTTAGAGATAGTTAACAGGGTCTATAATTTCACCATCTTCTTAATATAGCCAACATTGCCTTCAAGACTCAAGGCTGGATTGTAACTGCTAGGGTTCAAGATTTAGGTGGACTTCAGACTTTGGCATAAAGTTAAACACCACCTTGTTTCCATTTTAATTGGCTTTCTCTACACCTGTGTCATCCAAGAAAACTGCCAAATAAAGATCATCACTAGTACTGATAAGGATTAGCTGTAAAACTTAACATGAAGCAACCAGAGAGAAACCTCGCATAAAACTGAAATGCACTGTACATGCTCCTCAATTTCCCCAAGTCTGAAAAAACAGTTTCTGTCAACTCAGATGCACATATATTACAATTGAGGATTATTTTTGGTTCAACATGTATAAATAATTCATATGTCTCTGCAGATGTTAGGCCTGTGTCTCTAATATGCGCACGTAATGGATAAGAGTTAGACACTGTTTGGACACTCTGAACAGTGTGAGCAACCATAACCTGTCAGTGAGGAGGCTGGTTTGCCGTGAGGGGTATGCGGGGTGCAGCCAGCTGCTGCTGCTGTGGTGCTGCTTGAAGGCGGGCTTCACCTCGTCCCTCCTCACCCAGATTCCCACGACCTCCCTGCCCCCGCGCATGGCTGAGGATATTGTCAGCGCTCCAAAAGGCTTGTCTGCAGCGATAAATCTGGATAAATAATAACACTCTCTACAAAGTGGTGTGCATGCAGGCTGCAAGAGAGCCCCCTCCATCTCTCCTTCTGCCTTCTGTAAACGTTGCGATGCAACAGACAGGGTTGTCACCAAGCCTCCTCTTCTACATCCCCCTGACGCTAAGGCCAGGCTACGGTGCCCCGTTTTTTCCCCTAACTGCAGTCCATCTGCAGCCATAACTTGGGTATCCGGACTGATACTATGTTAAACCAAAAAATAGATTTAAAAAAAATACACCTACCAGCGCCAGACGGTCCCGGCTCCATCCCATTCACTTAGCCGCGCGGGTACAAGCTAGCTTGTCCGGGGTGCTGTGGCCAAACCGCCGGCCCCCTCAGGCTGGAAGCGTATCAGACTTCCAGCCCCCTCCTCTCGGCGTGTAGTCTTCTCCTTTTCTCGGTGTAACCCCCCCCCCGGCCCCGACCCG
>JAOWBC010001592.1:14422984-14437510 GCA_028566105.1 Hypoplectrus providencianus
CCCAATAGGCCACCCCCCCACACCCCCGCAACCAGACCCGCAAAGAGGAGTTGAGGCTAACGGCGATAGCTGCTAGTTGCCTGTCTACCCGTTGACCCTGGAGGTAGTAACGGCAGAGCTGCAGGGCGATACTGTCTTATTTCTGACCACTCTTCCTCCACGGGGCAGCGTGGTCCCTTCCCGGTGCAGTGATTTGGCCGATTGTCTGCGGCGCTGTGGTTTCTCGTCGGTCTGTTGTGCTCCTGCTCACCGTTCAAGCAGGATTCTCCAGCGGAACAAAAAAAGGCCAGCCCTTCACCCCCCCAAAAATCTGAAACTTCTTCTCTGCCATTGGAAAGTGCAAAAGAACTGTTGATGAACTTGCTGTCACACCCCAGAGGTTGAAGGCGGAATTACACTGCAGATATGCAAATATTAGCAGGTGACACTGTGAAGTGTCTTCAAATTGCAATAATAAGGAAATTGTGCGATTAATAATCCTAAAAGCATATAAACATTTCATTAGTCACATAAATATATTTATGCTGAAGTCTTTCTTTCTCTCAAAGTTTAAATGTAGGTATCTTTGATAAACTAATTAATTCTGCACCATCTCTCTTCTCTCAGCAGCTGTACCACATGCCTATTTTAAGTAATTGATATGATATGTATGTCTTTTTTTTGGCACACACATTTGTGCCTAATAATGTGCTTTTCTTTATTGTACTTACATATTTCACAATAATAACAATAATTATTTAATTTAATTGCAGTTCTTTCTCTGATGGAAAAAAAAACCTTAATGAAGTGTGTTTATTTGACCAAGTTGATGCCTTTTACCCAGTTCTGGGTTCTGATTTACTTGTTTGCTGATGTTATGTATTATTGTTTGAACATTGACATCAATGTTTAATTGACTGTAGTTTCCAATTAAACTAGAAATCATTTCTGTATCATTTCACATTATTTGGGCTTTTATTCACAATGTAAAATGTATTTATCAACGGACTTTATGTTTGTCAGCACAATTATTTATAATTGTATTCATAATTTATTCATAATCTACTCAATCAAACAGCGAATATTTTAAAAGTAAACTGCATAACCAGGCACAGACAAACATAATAAATCTGAGAATGGCTGTCGTGAAAAATAGCAAATTACATGAAAATGAGTAATCGTAGTATTTCAGTTTTTATGCTTAAGATACTTAATACATTTCAGAAGGAAACATTGGACCTTTTAACCTACACGGATATACCTCCTAATTATTAAATTTACACAAAACACATAATCCCCTTTAATTTATGATGAAATAACCCAGAAATAAACCCATTATATAAAGAAACTAAACTTACTTGAACATAGCTACTAGCCAATATCAGAATTGTACCTGCATATTAATAAATCGGCAATAAAATTGCAATAATATAAAACGTCACTTGCAGTCCCTTTTGTGCATTGAGTACTTTCACTTTGGATATTTTTGCACTTTTGGATATTTTAACCGATGTTTCAAATCCAAAATAATATATACTGTACTGTACTGTAATGTAATACTTTGGAATTTTAATATCGCGGTATTTCTACTTATACCTCGGTAAATATTGAGAAGATTCACTGTGCACAGAATGGACGTTTAAATTAATCCACATAATTTGAAAATCTACGAACGTCTAACAGGAAGTCGTCATCACGCCGTGACGTCACTTTACTCCAATGCGGAAGGGGTCGTCATCGTAAAGGCTGTGAGTTGGAAGGTCCGTGAGATGTGATAAAATTATAGTGATTTTGGGAGTACAACAGCGAGTGCTTCAATAGTTTGAATGAACGAAGCAGTTTCCGCCAAGAGTAGGTGTTTTCTGGACGATATGTGACTCGGTTTGTGCTTTTATAGCCTCATAGCAGTTAAGTTCATTGCATGTCTCGTGAGCCGGGGTGGCAGTCAACGGTTAAATCAATCACCGCCAGCATGTAAAAATAACATATGTTTTACCGCATTATACATTGATAACACATCGAGATAATTCTTTTTCCGTACAAACAGCAGCTTGATAATTTTTCCTGTCGACTGCTGGGTGGGTTACAAGGCTAACACTTATCAGCTTTTTTAAAAAACAATTTCAATCACCTGTTTTTAGACCGTTTAAAGCCTGAACATGTCGTGGATAAAAGAAGGTGAATTAAACTTCCTTGAAAAGCTTTCAGCCAATATCCTGAAGGTAAGAATAAATCTGCATTTTCTTCTTTACCTTGTTGTATGTACCTCTCGTATTTCCCGAAAAGAAATCCCCGGTTAGAAACCCCACTGAGGCTTATTAAAAATATTAACCACATAATCTGGAGATCTCCTGATTACTCAAAGACTCTTCAAACCAATTAGATGACGAAAGAATCATGTGCAACAATTTAAATGTTTTTTACCCATGTCGGGAGGAGGTTAATGCTTTCCAAATATGGACAAAGATTGTAGCCTGAATTAGCTAGAATGAATCTCTTTGCTCAATCTGCAAGTAATTAAACACAATTTCTAAAAGTTCTTAGTGGTATTTATGCTACTCTATTTAGCCTAGGTGTTGCATGTTGCAGATGGATTTTTTTTCACCCAGATGGTCAGAAAAACTAGAAATGCAGTGAATATAGAGAATTGTAAAGTGTTAAAAAATATAGAGAGAGTCTTAACTTTGTGCCTTGAATGTATTGGAAACATATTGTAGGTATCTATGGCTACTTTATAATACCCAAAAACAAACAGTACCATAATTTTTGTTATTTATTAATCTTATTTTCTATTATTTGATCAATCATTTGGTCGTGCAATAGTTGTAGCATCATTACTTTTCTATAGTCATTACTATTAAAATAATGTCTCTGTAAGTGTAACCATAACCTCTCTTCACTCCCAGGCTGGACCCATGCCAAAACATGTGGCCTTCATCATGGATGGTAACCGCCGCTTTGCACGGAAGAAAAACATGGAGCGCCAGGAAGGGCATATGCAGGGCTTCAACAAGTTGGCAGAGGTCAGTTTGCTGTGGAATTAAATCTCGCCTTGTAAATAAATTTTGGCTGCACGTAAAATAGGTTACCTATTTATCTACAACCCTTTGTCCCTTTCACACCAGACATTACGTTGGTGTAAGCATCTGAACATCCAGGAGGTTACAGTGTACGCCTTCAGCATCGAGAACTTCAAGCGCACAAAAAACGAGGTGGATGGGCTGATGGACCTGGCAAGGCAGAAATTTGAAAAGCTGCTGGAGGAGCGGTGAGTTTCATTTTAAGGATTTAAAATAGCTTTGCTGTTACTAGTGGGACAAGTCACATTTTATTCATATGATTCACAGCTTCCTTAAAGTTGAGTTGAGAGGAAACAAATGCAGTGACCGTGGCCTAGTTCTTTCTTTACAATGCTGAACTTTACATCTTTCAGTAAAAATTACGTAATTAATGTTTAAACTGGTATTAACACGTAACAAGAACTTTTTTCAAAGCTCCAGTTAAATACATGGAAATCAACATTTATTGGAGTGCATTAAAAAAAGCAACACTGAGGGAATGTTGGAATTTTGCTGCTACTTGATACAAAAATACAAAACAACACCAGAAAAAACTGCTACCACTGCATGTGTGAGTATGATAAATTGTGGACTGTTGCAAGAAAGTCTGAGAAATGGGTGCACAACATCAACATTTCCCAGTGCTGTTTTGGCAAGGTAAATTGTAGGCTAGTTTTGCAGCATATTTGCTCGAATGACAGGAATAATCACCCCACCTCACCTTGATATGAAATTCTTCCCTACAGCAGTAACGCTGCAGAAAATCAATGATCATATTTTTGTGGCACATTGGACCTGTTGAGGCTTGATTATGATACCATTAACATTTCTTTACCATTTTATTATCAGTTTATGCAACTTATTACATATTTTCTTTGTATTCTGTTGTCTTAAAACCTTTGCGAGTATAACTACAAGGCTGCTGCTGCTTGACAAACTGGCTTTATGTCGAACATTTGATTGCTTCAGAAAAACTTTTCAGACTTAGTGGAAATTCCTATGTCAGCGGCCTTGTGATCTCTGGTTGGGAAATGCAGACAGGCGTGTTTTAGCAGTCTTTTCTAAATGGACTACTGCTGGTCTTCATGTTCTCCCTGTTTTTCTTCTTGCTTGTCTTGATTTTTAACTCCTCCACATAACTCTCTTGCAGGGAAAATTTGGAGAAGCACGGTGTGTGTATTCGGGTGCTGGGTGACTTAAATATGCTGCCACTCGACCTTCAGCAGCTTATCGCCAAAGCTGTGGTCACAACCAGGGAGCACAATAAGTATGTTTGTTCATTCACACCTCTGGTTCTATGATGATCCTCATCATTAATGATTAAACTTTATCACCATGCTTGGCTTGAGATTAACAGACTTTATAAATAACCATCAATATCCATATGCTTGTTTTGCAGATGTTTCCTGAATGTGTGTTTCTCCTACACGTCCAGATATGAAATCACCAATGCAGTGAGAGAAATGGCCTGGGGAGTGGAGCAGGGCCTGATCAAAGCCAGGTAACGAATGGCAAAGTCAATATTGAACTGACCTTGTTGATTTCCTGCCATCATTCATAATGCAACACAGATTATAAAAAGATAACCAGGGGAGCTGTTGCTCTAACAAGCTGTGTGTGTCTTGTCCTGTTGTGCACAGTGATGTTTCAGAGGCGCTGCTAAGTGAGTGTTTGTACAGCAATAATTCTCCCAACCCTGATCTGCTCATCCGCACCTCTGGAGAAGTGCGACTCAGTGACTTCCTTCTTTGGCAGGTGAGGATGACATCGTGGAACATATATTACTTGTCAACTTGATCAATCTCATTTTAACCATAAAGCAATGAAATAAGATTGGAGATATGAATTCCCAGGTATAGTTAACTAATGGCTGATTTTCATGGAAAGTAACTGTTAACCCTGGTTAGAAAGCATTTAAAAAATGTGCTTGATGATCTGATCTGAATGTCAAACATTTCACAGCTTTTCTTCTTCACTGAGACATGTATTGATTTTTTTATTTATTTTGTCTTTCTCCCTGCAGACATCCCACTCCTGTCTAGTGTTTCAGTCAGTTCTGTGGCCTGAGTACTCCTTCTGGAACCTCTGTGAGGCCATTCTCCAATATCAGTTAAATCACAAATCCATTCAGGTGAGGCTAATATTGAGAAACAGCCTATTGGTTGTCATTGATTTGGTTAACTGCGAAATCAGGCTAAACTAAAAAAAAATAAATAAATAAGTACACATCAAACACATGTTTTTCCAACTTGTGGCTTCTATCATTTTAATTGGTTGCTATTATGCTGATGTATGTTCAAGTGGATGTTTCCCTGATAAGTCTTCATGATGGTAGAGATCAGAACAGTCACTGCATTGATTATTCTGGTGCAAAATGTAACTTTGAAAATTGAACTAAAAAAACTCTTGCATGTGTAGTTGCAAAGCAACAAGGGCTATAATGACGTTATGACCATGTCTTTTAGATTCAAGCTTAGTTGGCAAAAACCTAGTATTTTTCTTTTTACACATTTTTTTCAAGGACAAAGTAAATGTATTGTGCCAGTATTACTTTGTACTACAGTTTGTGTTACCAAAAATCAGAGTGATGAGTATTCTAAGTTCAGTAAACATGAATGTCACCAAAACAAACATGGATATTTTAAATAAGAGCTATTCCTCCCTATAAATGACATATTCGATTTTTGGATGTGTGTTGTGTGTGTGTTGTATTTTAGAAAGCCAGAGACCTCCATCGAGAGCATCAGGCCCTACTGCAGCTGGAGGCAGACCGTGCCTGTGTAGCAGAGCACCTGCAGCATCACGGTAATGGAAAGCCTGCCGACACCCAGAGAAGACAAGAGGCACTGCTGCATTACTCCACCTGCCGGGAAGAAAGGATTCAGGATTTCCTAGAAGCACTGAAGCACAAGAGAGACTCTTTCTTTAATGAGTTATGGAGCAGTGTCGTCTTGGCCTAGGAAGGCTCCGAAGAACAAACCCCATGTTGAAGTGGGGGTGAAACCTCTCCTGTCCTCTTCCCAAAAGGGCTTCTGTGGAAAAGGTGAAGAGTGAACAGTAATTGGTTTCATTGTGTTACTGATTTGTACAAGACGAGAGGGCAATTTTACCCCTATGGGGCTGTAGAATAATTGATATTTATGATTGTAGATTTAAAAGAAGTCTAATATGTGGAGATGTCTGGTCAAGATGTAGTTAAATAATTGTGTAAATTGTCAGTCAAATGCATGCAATGGATTGGAAGATTAAATTATGTGAGTGGAAGTCAGGGATCCTGTGTTTTGGGAATGTTTCCAAAGCAGCCGTCCAGAATAATATACGTCAGTACAGTTTGTGGCCCAAAGAAGGTGTTGTTTGTTGAGTGTGATCTTGAAAACATAACTAGATTTTGACCAGCTTTCTTAAACAGAATAAAGCAATTACTATATGTCATATATGAGTAAAGGATGTATGATTTTGTCCTATTTTCTTAATGTACACATGTCAATGTTATGGCAGTCTTTAAACAGTTGCCCCAGTTATTGTCTCCATCTGGCTTTGAGTATATTGGCATGTAATGTCTTAACTTGTGCAGCAGAAATACATCTTTTGTAAGGTCCATAAGGATGATGTTTAACATCTCACCTGACACCAAATTGTATCTGTATTTGGATTCCCATTAGATTACTGTGGCCTTTCTACAACTGCCAAAGTCATACAGCCATATCAACTAAACCTTTAATTTCTCCTAGTAACTTTTGGATAAGTATTGCACCTCTCCACTAACTGAGATGGTAAGTAGATGGAAATTTATTGAATACATTAAATCAATATTATTGTATATATTTCTTATTTTGTTCAAAACAAATATTTTGCAAGTAGTTGCAATGTTGTAGTACTTATAAAGGTGAGTTTACAATGAGTCCCAGTCAGTGATCTAACACCAGTAAAGAAATGTTCATATTTTTCAACTCTGTATATTGGTTTTTGTTCATTTGAGAAAACAGAAGACTTAATACGAAGTCATAATCTTCAGTTTTAACTTCACTTTAAGTCCAAATTGCAAGACTTCTTCCTTATGCACCTGCTGGAAGTAGGTAATCCAATAACCTTCAACGGGAAATATTAGCAAAGAATTTTCTATTCTAATTAATTCTCTCAGTAAAGTGAAGTGGTGTAAGTAAGAATAGTAATACTCAAATAAATGTAAAAGTATTATCAACAAAAAATATTTAAAGAATGTAAAAGTACTAAGGTGCAAAAATATGTCAGAGACAAACTAATTTTAAGTATGCGGTTCAGAAGTTCAGTCTATTTAATTGCATGAAATCATAAACTAACTTACCTGTTGCCTGAAAAGCTAAAAGTAAGACTAACTTGCAGCCATGCATATTTAGATTCTCGTACTTTTACCCTACTTAGACTTTTACTTGCGGTAAACTTATTGTCTATAATAAGTACCTCTTTTTCGTTGACAGACACAATCAATTAAAAACATTTGACATAGCGCCTTCAGGCGGCGCTGATCAGTATTTTCCTGACTGCGTCCTGCCTCTTTAACAAATGGGCGGTGCCTGGCAGCACGTGACGCATTTGCAGCCAATGGCAGCCTTCGAAACACAAAACTGGTTCGAACCAGTTTCGATCTTATATTTCAGCGTATAAACTACAAAAACATTCGTTTGCATTATACATTCGCCATTTTACACAGCGACTGGACGGTTGTTGTGTGTTGTCCTCCCCGAAAAAAACACCCAGTTTCAACGGTTCTATTTTTCGTGAACTTTCCGTTTATTTCATACCAGCAACATGGGCAAACAGAAGGTAACATTTGTATTTATTTTTTTTTATTTTTACTCCGTGCACTCATTTCGTGTTGTAAAGTC
This sequence comes from Hypoplectrus providencianus, assembly GCA_028566105.1. NCBI lineage: Eukaryota > Metazoa > Chordata > Actinopteri > Perciformes > Serranidae > Hypoplectrus > Hypoplectrus providencianus. The sequence goes on from JAOWBC010001592.1 coordinate 14,430,888, forward strand.
GAGGTTACCGTTGGTTTGCGTTTGATATATCTGCATCAGAGGAACGTCATCATCACTAACAAACTGCAGCCATGGCGGTCTGACGGGAGAGACTTGGGCGGGCATCCTCTCTATTCGTCGAAAATAAAAGTTTGTAGCTTGAGAAATAACATAAAACAAATCCTAATCCGTTGCAAACGACCTATACAGCAAATAATTATATTTTCACGCCATGCCCCATAGCTCTGACAAGTGCAGCCGTTGACATTGCGCTGTCTGTTTTCCCCCCTTTGGCAGCCGGTTGGGGGGGGGATCTTGACAGGTTACAGTAAATACATAGCTGTCAGGTCTGTGTGAATGCAAAATAACTCGTGACCTGCAAAATTTTCAAAAATAAAAAATGGGGTGCAGTTAACTGCCAGATCGGTGGAAGTTCAACTTGCAAATTTGAGTAAAGAATTGGGGGAGGGGATGTTGCATGTATGTATTTCTCTGTTTTGAATTGAGAAAGTCAAGGTTGCGAATGCATGTTGATTCAAAACAGGTTTCATGAGCCAGATTTACAATTTCGGTCGACATAACTACAGCGTTATACAAGCATGTAACCTCATTAGAAAATTTACATGCATATTATTTTTAAAGACGATATTAAATGTTTAATATAATTTTTCTCAATTAATGTTTTTTTTAATCAAGTCAATTTTGGCTTGTTTGGATTACACGTCCTGCAGCAACGTATGGTATTAATAATAATGTTTGATTTGACGGAATAATAATATAATATATAATAGAAAATGTTGGGGGAAAAAATGTAAATATATATATATATATATATAAAATACCTTTTATAATTATTTATTTATTTATTAAAATCTAAATTTGTCTGTAGCTTCTGCGGGCTTTCGTTTGGCTAGGTTTATTTCACGGCGGCAGCTACAGATTAGTAAAGTAGTAATCCTATCAGTTCGCCAACAGCTGTCTGTCGGCGCGCACTGATACAAAACAAAGGAAGCTGTCAGGGCGCCAAGGCGGTGTCACTGTGACAGCACAGCCCAAATTTGAATTCAAATACGCGCGGGAAATCCATAATCGTTTCAAAATTAGTCTTCAGATCTTATACGTTTTTCTTTGTTTGTTTGGTTTGCCAGCACGAGAGCATCTCTTCTAACTTATAAATGCTGCATGATTATAGTGTTGTTATATATAATATTGTCATTCAAATTTTAATATTGTATTTTTATATTCTTTGTCTTTCAGACCGCTGTTCCAGAGGTTTGTAAAAAAAAATGTTTATAATATTCATAATTCATAGATGCTCTGTTATTGCACAAACATTTATTTAACTTTTCAATAAATTGCTAGTTTGTATTTATTGCTTTTTTTTTTTCTTTTCTTTTTTTTTTTTTTTAAGTTTTTGTGTTAGGATTTTGACTGTCTTGTTCAGTTTGGGTCATGTGTTATAATCAGTCAAATCAGTTACATCTGAAGTAATTTACTGAGATTTTCTTCCTACGATTTCAGCAGCAAAGAAGAACTTCCATGCGGCTGAGACTGGTAAGCTCCTTACAAACATAATATAAATGTTATAAAGGGCTGCTATTTTGCTTTGATTATTCCTGTCCCTCCTACAGAAATTGGTTTCCTTACAGCTGCTTCCTCTAAAGGATTAGATTTAACCTTTAAATCTGAATTTGCATAAACCACAGTCTGCTTTAAATGATCAGAATCCAATTTCCTTTCTATGATCTTTTTATAACGACAGCATAGGTTATTTTGAGATGATTAAATAGCATGCTCTGTGCGACGAGCTCTTCCTTGGTATTTAAAATGTCTTCTTGTTTTTGCAGAAACCCCCGGTGGAAAAGAAAAAAGCTCCTCCAAAGGTATAGAACTGCAAACACAAGCTGATATCAACAGAATATCTCTGCATGCTGTCTGTCACATGTGAAACTTATCCTCAAGTTCCTTAAGGGGAATCAAGTGTGACCTACTTCTATAGAAAAAAAAGACCTGTTGAGAAACAATTTAGATGTTTTGGTACACTTGGTTTTCCTCCCTTCTCTGCAGCATGTGACAGCTGCATACTACAAGCTGAAGCGCTGCTCCTCTGTTATTAATCAATTGTCATGTCGTTTGTAGAAGGCACCCGCAGGAGTAAAGAAGGCCAAGACAGCTGAGAATGGGAACAACAAGGCTGAGGTTTGTTTCCCTTATGAGAACGATCATACATGTTTGTGTATATATTTGTACCATTCAGCTAATAGATTATGATATAAGGACATTAACAAGATACCATTTTTTGATCTATCTGCATCCATTTTGTAAATCTGTTTTATCTGGTAATCAAAGGGTCTAAAATATCTCTGTATTGATTAGCCTGCAGGCAAAGTGCTATAAATTAAAATAAGATTTAAAAAATGAATGGAGGAAATCATGACCTAACAGTCAGAGGGAGTGAACTGTCTGACTGCCAAATCAAGCAGTGCACATAACGCTCTGCTGTTATCTTCTCTCCCCAGGAGCCAAAGGCTGAAGCCACTGAAGCCAAATGAAGGATTGATGTGCTCACTCTGTGTACTTGGTGATTGTACAGTTTTAAACAAGTATTTTTTACCAAGTTTTATATTACAAATGTCATTTATAGTTTTGTTTTGGGCTTGCACTTGATGTAACAAAAGTTTTTTGTCACATTCATATCCATTTTATATCCATTTAAAAATGAATACCGTCCATATCTTGTAAAAGTGACATTTGTCTAATCCTTTTCCTTTTTTTTATTTAAACTGCTGAGTAACAGATATTTTCCAACAAGATGGAATTTAAATCTAATTTTAAAGATTATAAGGCAGCTAAAGCATATTGTTAAAATTTGAGGGAGAAAAAGAGTTTTGCCTTTCTCTCCTTTTATTTTAATGTTAAACTAAAAAGAAATTGCTTACCAAATGTTTTTTTTAAACACTGTATGTTGTTGTACACAGTGAAATACCACACCACAAAAGTATTAGGTCAAAAGAAACAAAACAAAACAATAGATACATCCCAAAAACATGTTTGATGTGAACCAGGTCATATGAAGGTCAGTGCTGTGAAGTTACGTTCCTGTTTTGACTGAAGCTTTTCTGACTGAAATGGTTGATTTAAATGTTCTTGAATAAAAATTGTCAAACTGTCTTCTTGGCATTATTTTATTGGGACATAAAACCTCATGGAAGAAGGAAAACAACTGTAATCTTCAAACTTATTGTAGGCTCCTCCATCTTGGCAGGAAATTAATTTTAAAACCAACAATTCTCATCATTATTAAGGGTTAAGGTTGTGAAAAGCTTGGCTTTGTAGGATATTGTATAAATGATTTAACCCAAAATAACAGCAAAACCACATAGGACTCCTTAATCCTGCATTTCAAGCATTACTTATAAATAAAACAGGACTCTTTAATGAAGCAATAAACTGCTTATGGTCTGATAAATAACCAAAAATTCCGGTGTTGCTGTTGGGAAAGTTATCGCAATTTATTTTATTTAACAGATGACTCAAGTGTCACAGGAGTGCAATGTGAAATTTGATGAAATATAAATTCTTGTTAGCCACATAATAGTCAGTTCTTAAATTAACCCTACCACCGTATTAAGCATACAAGAAGTAACAACTGGTGAGTTCAAAGAATAATCTTCCGTAGGATTAAATAGCTGTTTTAGCAATATAGTCATGTATATCGCTCAACACATTATCAGTAATGAAATTTGTATTATTTTGAAACATCTAATATTTATTAAAGTTGCAGATTCATATATTGTACATTATAAAATGTTTCTGCTGCATATGTTTTTGTGCCTCAACACCCTGATAAAAACACTAAAAAATAAGTATAAAATTAATTTCATCGTGATGAAAAAATATCAAATATTTTTTAACACTTATTTATACCACTTACAGATTTATGTGTCCATGTGCCCCTACAACTGATAGTATGTGAGACTTTAAATCAGGACCAATGGAAAACATTTTATCTGCTTATTTTATTATAACTATTGAAGCTGTATAGGCTGCAACTGAGTGCTATGCACAGAAGGTCCCAATATATTATTAAATATTAAAAAAGTAATTATTAAAACAAAAGATGAAAACATTAATAGGAAGGAATGAGAAATAAAATTGATTGACAAAGAGAAGAAAATTCCAATGATAGTGTTTCCAGTGTCTTTGCTCGGTATCGCCGGCAGGGGGCGGTGTCGCTCCGCCGCACACAGGTGAGCTCTCCGTCTCCGGTCCGGCGGGGGCTCCCTCCTCTGCTGTGAGTCGCGCAGCCTGAGAAAGTCGGTCAAATATGACGCGCTTTGTTTTGAAACCTGCAATCACAATGTTTGCTCCCATCATCGGGAGTGCTGCTGTTTATTGTTTTATTGGTGAATTTAACAACATGTGAGCACCCAAAACGATTGAACAGCGTCAGTATTGTTCAAATATGTGCTAAATGTAACTTAAAATAAATACATTAAATAAAGTTAATGCAAGACAGGAAACACTGTTTCTTTTAATTCTTTATTTTTGAGGTTTTATTCTTTTTTGTGTGTGTGTGTGTGTTAGTGTCCCACTGAAAACTCATTGATAATCATTAGTCTTTTATAAGGACCTTTAGAAATATATTTGTTTTAAAGCTGTACCAAGTTATGATATGTCATGAACACACAAGAAATGCTATAAATAGGCTCTACCATGATAAGGTTTATGGCATTTATGTTCTTTTTTCTGTCTTTTGCATTGGTGCACAAGAAAACTTGTGATACTATAAACTATAAATAAATATGTATATATAGTTTGCCTTTTAAAAAAAGTATTATCTTTACTATTTCCTTGTAGAGTTTAAGCTAGAGTCTCTGAATTTCAGAGCCATAAGTTTTTTTTTAAAAAAAAAAAAAAAAAAAAAAAAAGGCCATATGAACCATGTGACCCACTTGTTACATGTTCTGGAGCTTTTGATCAAATAACTCAATCTTCCTTATCACATTAAGTCATAAAAAATGCAGACTTTTATTCTCCATTTGCAAACCATCCCAGACAAGACACCCTTAAAGTAGTCAGAAAAAGAAATATAACACAGAGTCCATATGCTGAGGAATATTCTGTCTCAGTCAAGTGCTCCAGAACAGACAAAGAGTCGACTGTGTGGTGAAATGCTCTTATTCTATAACAAATTTTCCATGTTTTATTTGTTAATTCACCAGAAGATATAATCAAAGGACTAAACAGGAAACATGTCAAACAGATAACGTCAAGGTGACTGCAGCAGCACACTCCATCCATGTTGGGGTCAGCAGATTCATATGCATACCTGGGGTCAATGAGTTCATACACGTTCCCTCATCGTCTTTCTAAGGAGAAAAAGTGTGATGCCCAACACACACTGTGGAGTAAACACTTTAAATTAGTCACCTGTTATGTCACCACGCATGTAGTAAAGCCAGGGGGGGAAGAAGACACCGAGAGAAGCATGCAGGGGTGAAGCAGGCAGGGAGGGGGCTGCAGCCCAGCAGAGCGGCAGGTCTGCTGGCTCTGCACATGCTGCGCACTTTTAAAGGTGTAGTTCAAAATGATTTACACATCACTGCTAAAATCATTCTCACCAAAAAGTGCAGTCAGTTGTCGATTGCATTACACTATCTTCCTCAGAATATAAACACTTAAAACGTGTTTAAGCCATCAACAACAAGAAGTCCTCCTATAGAAGACCTTTCCCCCAGACTCTCCCTCAGCCAGGTGTTTATCTACAGTTTGTGTAGCGTCAGTAGACTGGTTCCCAGGTTGGAAATGTATAAAAAGTCAGATGACTATAAATCAAAAAGCATTTAATTTAATTTTCCTTTCTGCTTCAAATATTTTATCCAGTTTATCAAATAGAAATTTAATTGGTTTATCAATTAGTTATCAATGGTTTTGTTTTGTTTTTTTTGTTTTTTGCTGTTGTTGTTGTTGTTGTTGTTTTAAGAAAAATGAAACATTTCACATGTTCCAGCTTCTCAAATGTGAATTTTATCTGGTTGCAAAAAAATGTAGACATTAGTGGATATGTCAAGTGGAAACACTGATTGCCATCTTTTCATAATTTTCTGTCATTTTATGGACCACACAACTAATCAATTAAACCATCTGAGTCAATTTGAGCATCTCTACTTCATAACATAAATTTATGAACTTTATATGTATATTGACTTAAAACTGAGAGTGAAAGGAAATACTTTTAGGCAACATAAACTTCAACAACTCCACCTGCTGATATGAAAGCTCCAGACCATCAAGACTGAACATATTTCTGTTTTTATTTATTAAATTAACTTTCAATTTCTTGCAAAAAATAGAATGGGGCTCTGAAAAGTTCTCTAAAATCAAATGCCAACATTAAGCTTGTTTCTGCCATTATAATGCTTCCTTAAAGTGTACGCAATAAATGTTTTCATCATGAAAAACCACGCAATGCCACACAGGAAATTTTTTAGACACGTTTTTACACCTGCTTTCTAAAATAAAAATTAAAATGATGAATTAATAATAATACATTTTTAAAAATGCATTTTTTGCAATTTATCCACGCCACATCACCACAGTGCAGACATGACGTGCCCTATGTACTGAAATATCACGATATA
>JAOWBC010001592.1:14495768-14508027 GCA_028566105.1 Hypoplectrus providencianus
AAACTGCACTTTACAGGTAGGAGAATTTAAATGTATGTTAGATTTTGGGGTGAATTTTCCCTTTAAATCTCCATTGTGCTTTTATTTGCTTGCAAAAAAATTTTTGCTGACAGAAACTCATCTTGCGACCACATAGCTTCCCCAGCTGTGAGCACTGAGCACGAGGCAGCATCAGCTGTGGTGATCAATGACTGTGTCACAAGTGATTATCGGACAGTGTTTATACTGTGTGAGAATCGACCCTCTTTAGAACAATGAGATGAAAATGGTTACAATTACTGGCCAGGTTTGACTCTCCGCCTGTTTTGAATCCAGCTCAGTGTTTATAACGTTATATGAGATGAATCCCTGTAAAGAGTCAAAGCTATATCTCTATCTTTCATTTCCTCTCTCTGTCCAGTTCAGTGCATTAACAACCCCACGGGGGTGCCTCGCATGTTTGTTCCAACGCCTGCGTTTTAAGGAGTAAAAAAAAAAAAAAAAAAAGCAACACACAAACTAAACTGGGACAGATCCGAATGAGGTACTCATGGTTCACTTCACACTCACACAACAGTTTTCCAGTTTAGAAAAAAAAAAACATAGCTTAGTGGTTTTCCATTTTAATTTAGTCATTAAAGGAGAGTGATGGTGCCAGGACAGTAAGCTGTGTCCGCTGTGTCATGACAAACATACACTTATGTGCCTTGTGAGGGATCACAGGGGCTGATTTCAGATCAGTCTGCTCAAAAAAAATTGAAATGAAGCTACAAATGGAGAGGACGGCAGCGTCCACACCACACACAGCCAACCACACACACACAGATACAAAATTGCTTGCAGGAAAAGTTCCATTCACCAGTACGTTCTGTCTATACCCACACAATACTTCCATAGGATCTATAAATACAATATATCAATTTGACTGGAGATAACTAGTAGCATTTGTCCTCTCATTTGAAGAAGCAGTCTCTTTGGAGTCGGGGAGAGAGCAGGACGAAAGGCTATCGTGTGCCGTGAAGTGCCAGTGCCTGGAACAAACCTTAAGTCGACTGTCAGTGACACTTGAAATTTAAAGGATTTTTTTTTTGCCACAGCTGCTTTGACTTGCATTGCTGCTTGTGGCTCAAAAATAGAATCAAGTCCTATTTTTTCCTTCTGTGATGTAGTGCGGCAACGCTGCTAGCTAATCATAGCCCGTACTGAAAATCAGTCATGATTCAATGTTTGAGTTTTTTGGTTTGTTGTGGATCTCATAGTTTCTTTCATAGCCAGTTTCTGCTGAGACTAACGGCCTGCACCTTTTCTCTGCATAGGAATGTGCACATCCTGTGGTTTAATGCAGAGACCAGTAAACTGCTGTCAGAGAGAACACCTTCAGACTCTCAGCGCTCCACGGCACATGGTTCCTCGTCCCTGTGTTAAACAGTCGACTCTTTGGGTCCCTCTCGAGCAGCGTTCTTACACCCGTAAAGCCACTTGATGACACGAGCGTTCCTCTCAATGATTGACACACCGGTGGGGAGCTGCTCAGCCAGCTCCTCCTGAAACAACCCGTCTCCTGAGTGCTGGGAGAACTCGCTGGGCTCAGAGCCGCCGCAGCCGTCCCCGCCCACGCTGCGCAGGGCCAGTGACAGCGTGTCTATGGAGCTGGCACCGGAGAGGAAGTTCTCCCGACCCAGACGCTCGATCATGTCCACGTCCAGCCCACAGAAGTCAAAGAAATGCTCCTGCTCCGATAACGCTACCGAGCAGCGCAGGCGCAGGTCTGACTTGGAGCGCCGCAGTTCCCCCGGCTGCCTTTTGGGGGTCGGTGGGGGTGACGCCCGCTTCCACGGGTCATTCTCATCATCATGACTACTTGTGTGGTGGCCATTGGGGATACCATCACTGGTACCATTTGTAAATCCATTTTCAGTCCGTTCAAGTACACAGCTGACCCCTGGGCTTGGGAGTGATCCCGGGCTGGGGGGCGACCCCGGGCTGCGGTCATGGTCAGTTTTACTTGACCTCCTGCTCCCTGGTCCTCCATCTGTAATGTCTTTGTCATTGGTCCAAGACATGCGGGAATCTCCGTCTCGTGACGGCGCTTTCTCCTCGCCAATCACCATCTTCTGGATTCTTCCTTCACCACCACTGCTCTTCTCCCTCATGGAGCCCTGGAAGAGACGGCGAACAAAGCTGTAGCCCTTCACTTCAGAGTTGTTGTTCTCTCCCACTGCTGCTCCACTGGGGCTCTTACACTCTTTCTTCTGCCTGTAAATGAGGAGTGAGTCCGGCCTCAGCATGCGTTTACCTGTGCTTCTTCTGAGAACAGGCGCGCTGTGCGGCGCCACCATGGTGTTGTTGCCAGGAGTCCTGGGAATAGGAGGCAGCACTTTGCTCACATTGCTCCTGTTATGGGCCTCGACGTCAACAGAAGTCCGTCTGTTCTCCTTCCTGGAGTCGTCATTTTCATTCTCATCTCTTGAGGTGAAGGAGCCGGAGAGTGTGGAGAAAGGGGTGTTGGATGAACGCCGTGGGGGAAGATGAGGCGTCAGGCTACCGGGGATGGATATAGCTCGCCGAGGCTGCGGTGGTGGGGTTGCACAGGGCACCAGCACAGGCTCCTGTTTGGTGTTGATCACCTGCTGGCTCTTAACATATTTGGCTTTGTCGGCCTCAAGCCTCTCCACGGCGCTGATGGAGCGGCCGTGGCCTCCACCGTCTATCTGCCTGCGCAGGTAGTCTGGACCTTTGTTGAGGAGCCTCAGAGGAGAGGGGGATCCTGCTGGCGTTAGGGGCTTCATGTTGATTCAGTAAGCTAGGAGAGACATCAAAACTGCAGCCTCCAAATGACTGGCAGCTTCCGGTGTCCCCCAGAGAGCAGTTCTTGGCCCTGTGAGATTTCAAACGTTGAATCTTTGGAGGGGTAATAGAGAGGTAGCAATTGTGGAGACCACAGTGTCCAAATTTGTAGTAACGTGTCTATAGATGGCTTATAGTCTCTTTGTTGGGCAGTGCTAGATCCCAGACAAGTTGATATCTCTATCCAGTATTTACACAGGCATCTGGATAGGCAGGCAGCGCACTTTTTTTGTCAGTGGAGAGCAGTCCCAAATGAGAAGCTCCCTGCCCACAGCGCAGCAGAAATAGCAGGCAGGGTGCACTTTGAAAGGCTTACTTTTTTCCTCCCCCTCTTTTTCTTCTCTCTTTCTGTGTCCCAACAACACCCTTCACTGTTGATCTTTTCAGCGAAGGCAGCCCGGCGAAATTAGATATAATGGCCTCAAATATTTGCTCTGTGCAGGGACGCCCGGGTCAAGACTTTTTATTGTTTGGCGCCCGTCGTGGTTGAGGTGACCTGAGGGTGGCCGGCACCGAGGCACTTGGTTCGCTGATGGACAGATGGGGCAGATGCAGATATCGTCCTTGTCCTCACCTCACCTGCGTGGACTCCTGAGAGACATAGAAAGAGAAAGACAGGGTTTTAGTTGGAAGTGTTACTCTCCTGAGTGAGCCACAGAGACCAGATGGCAGGAAGGACGGTGGTCCCTAAAGCTCAGCTCAGATTGTGCTTATTTAAAGCTGCAGGGAGTTACATGTTTGAACATGCGGCTCGGAGCTGACATGTGTATGCATGAAATGACCAAACCTTTCATAATAAAATCTGCTTTTAGACATTAAGTAAACAGGTTCAACTACAGGCTACACTAACATGTTGCAGCTGAAACGGTAGCATATTAAAAAAAAAAAAAGTTAAACGTGTTTTTCCTTTGTTAACGTATTTGCTATGAGTAATTTCATAATTTCATGATCCCAAATGTCACATATGTGAATTAAAAAGCACATTGAAGTAGTTCACATTCATGCATTTCATCTTCTGTCCCTGGTTTGTGTCCGTCCTACTGCAGCGAATTGTGTTTATTTTTAAAACGACAGATGTCTGCTGCTGTCCAGACAGCATTGCAACATCCTGTAAGTGATGAATGAAAGATGAATGGGTGCAAGATTGTCTGCTGTCCAGCCGCATGACGACGTGTCTTTCTCTGTGTTTTTGCACAGGAAGTTATACTGAACTTATTCTTTCAATCCAGACAGATCATCATTGATGAGGTAAATTATTAGGCAGAAGATGCAACATGAACAACTGTGTGACTGACCATTGAGACAAACCAAGATGTAGTTATATATTTCAAAGAAGAGGATTCATGTCGTATCCTCAACTCATTTTTTATATTTATATATATAAATAAAATGTAGCACTGCTGCAAGCAGCACCAATTGTTCTGTCTGTCAAAGCCGTTTCATCGACAAACCAGGACAAGTTACCCAAGGGGGAAAAATCTGTCTGAAAAAATAACAATGTTTTGACGGATCAGTGTCGCTGACCATTTTTGAATGGGGCTGACAAAGTTAACATACTAAATCTGTGTAAATGTGAATTCTTTTTAATACCACTAATTGTTTTGGCAACTAGCAAGCCATGGATGAAGAAACCTGCAAAAGAGAGCTGCAAAGCCTTGTCAGATGGCTCTATCAACAGGATTAAAGCTCTATTTAGTCTTAAATACCATTTTCTATCTGAACACACAGCGGAAACATCCAGGCCAAGGGTCCTCTTGCAGAAATCACCAACATTTCTAATATAAACTTGTATGAAGACCGCACAAGTGGAGATAAAATGTTTAATCGATTGTCCGCCCTATTTTCAAACACACTTATCTGCTGCAAACCAGACTGAGTTTGTCATCATTTAAACCCCGTACAGATCTGCTCAATTAAACCCAACACACTTCTGAAGCAACAACTCTTTCATAGTCACAGTTAAACAGCTTGTTCTGCAAATTAACAAGCCACTAAAAAGGTTACATGATCTGTAAACCGTACAGAAGCATGACTCTGTGAAACAGAACGCCACGTTTTGTACTTTTGTGTCGTTCTGTGGAGAGAGACGTTTCATATCTTCTGACATTTTCGTGCTGTGTGGGGGTTTCCTACGGGGGAGGAGGCTGCACGTGTCTATAACAGGATAGGCTTTGCCCCGAGTTGTATTTATAGCAGGAAAACAACCCAGCGCAGTTATCATGTGTCTATGTATGTGTGCACGTATGAGCATGTGGTCATGAGTGTATTTGTGTATATGCCCTAGTTTTGCACCTGAGCTTATGAGCATGTGTGTCAGCGTGAGGCAATAAATAAATACATAAATAAAAGTAAAGGAGGGATGGACATATGCATATAGCCTTCTTCTGCACCCTTTTCACATCAACAAAAGACAGAAGTGGGCTTGCCATGTTCAAATTGTGAAGACAAAGAGCATGTCTTCAGAGTTGATGCTGTTATTTATACCCAGAGGCACAAGCAGGACCTGTTTTTCATTCACTTCCCTTCAAAATGTATTAAGAGTCCATCTGGAGAGATAAATGGGCCTTGTGCTGTGCTGGACAACAGGAGGGTGTTGTGCTTATTGTTCCCTCAGGTCTGTCTCAAGTGTTATCAAGTGCTATTTTAACTTTTCCTTCACATGAGGTATAACAATGAACAACCTCCCTCGACAGGAAAAAGGATCCATGTCTCATGGTTTGAGACAAACCATATGACCCTAATGATAGTGGCAAACACAAGCAAACACTTAACCCAAGGTTCTCCGTCTTATATCTATAAAGCATGTCATTTGTAAAGTAGTAAGTCAGAGTGTGACAGACTGATAAACAACCAAGGAGAAGAGTGTATCCAAACGGACAGAATGGCTGAATGAACTTTTAAAACCATCAGCTCAAACAAACAACTAGAAATAAGGAAAACAAAGTTAAGAAATGGATGGAAAACACGAAAAAACATATACTGTAGTCTTATATACACACTTCCTATATTCACATTTTTTTTTTTTTTTAGAAAACTATGAACACCCTGCCACCTGATTGAGATGATTTCACTAAGTTCAAGAGCAGTTTGTCATATTTAATTGTAAGAATTATGGACACATTAAAGCTAAATTAAATTATATTCAACATTAAGATTAAACATTAAAAAAAAAAAAAAGTTAAAGTGCAGTGCAAGTGTAATTAGCATCTTTTAGCTTGTTAGCTTAAATCATCGAGCTAACAAAAATCAATGTCAGAAATTCTTAACAAATACGTTTTTTGAATGGAAAAGAAGTTTAGAAGAAGTAAAGACATAAAAAAAATCAAACTAGACTTTTGAATTTAAAGCATTCCCAAACAAAGAACCCTTGAATGTTCGCTATTTAAAACAGGGTTTAGCTTGACTTTTAGCATAACTTTCTGGAGTATGACCACTAAATATTTAACTACTACTGAAACGCTAGAAGGTGACATTTCACATTCTCGTAACTCTACCTGCCTCAGTGTGTTCACAGAGAAGCTTGAGCCTGTCAAATGGCCTGACACTATAAATTCACTGTGGAGGCGGGGGTAGAGGGGGTAGAGGGGTTAGTGGGGCAACAGCAGACTAGTTGTTCTTTTCCAGATGTCTGCCTGTCAGAGCTCGGGAAAGTCCACCATTGTTTAGGTAGAGTTCCGGGAAAAATGTCTTGCAACAGGTGTGGAAGAGGAAGAGAGAAAGAAAGGGCATGAAACACTAAAAAAAATGGGTAGAAAATGAGGATGAAGTGGGACCAGAGGTTGCAATGTGTGTCTCCGGTTTGGGGTTTTATTGGACACCTTTCTTCCAGAATAAACTGTTCACCATCTGCGTTTGAAATGGGAAAGATGGAGGCTAATGCTATTGAGCTATGAACGGGGGATTATCACCACAGGAGCCTAAACAAAGTCATTAATCCCGATCGTGGCTTTCCATTGAGGGAGATGGCAATTTGATATCAATACAGCAACTGTTAATCCCAGTTGAGCCAGCAATGGTAACCTTGGAATCCACCACAATATGGGGAATATTTGGCCTACTTTTACTGAATTTCCATGTACCTTCTCTTCATGGCAGTGTCACTCACTCTGACATCAAAAGCTTGAAGGCATGCTGCAGCTTTTTCAGAGGTTATCTCTTGCTTCAAGTGATATCTCAGACATCTTGTGAGTCACAGTGCTAGCTGATGGACGAAATGTCTCAAGCAAAAAATGGCCCAGCAATAATGTTTCCAAAAAAATAATAAACATCGTTAATATCTCACTATCTACTCCTTTACTAGCCATTCCAATAAATAGTGCAGGTGTATTGTTAACCTCTCAAAGATCAAGATTGAATGACAGAAATTCACTTGTTTTTCATGTAAAATACACATTAAATTGTTTTACTGTAAACTGGGAAGACAAAAAAAAAAGAGTTGCTTTTCATTGCATTGTTTTTGTTTTTGCAAATCTTGTTAAATTAACCATTTATATGTTAGACATTGATAACACATAATTAGTCAAGCAGAAGTTATTTCATTTTTTTTTTAATAAAACTATTTCTTTTTCATTTCTTAACTTTTAAAAGGGTCAGTTAGACCCGCAACATAACAGGAGGGTTAAAATATAGACAGCAGCTGAAGAGCAGCAGAGAGACGTGCATGCAGAGAAGGTGACATTCGACACACATGCACACAAACCAGTGACTCAACTGGGATTTGCTGGAGAACAATAGCCACCATTAGCTCCATTGACCATAATGAGCCAGATTAGTACCTAGCACCTTCTCCTGCCATCTCCAGGTTTTCTCAGAGAATCTTTCTCATGTTTCTCGACCTCTTTTGTCCGTCGCTGTAGGTTGTCATTAACCTCGACTCTCTTCCCTCTTCTCATCTCTATAGGGAACATCCCCCCCACCTCCTCCTCCTCCTCCCTAATGCTACCTCACCGTATGTCTTTCATTCCCCTGCACTCTCCTGCCCCCTCTTCATCTGTCTGCATCTCCCGTGTATGCCACAGGGCCTCCTCACCCTCTCATTTTCTTCCCTACCTACTCCATCACTCTCTTCCTGTCTCTCTCCTGCTTTATTTACTGTATCCTCCCTGTGACTGAGTGCAGTCTGCACAAGCTTTTACCAGACATGATGTTTTATTTGTTCACATATTTACAAGGTTATATAAGCAGACACCTCGTTTTTATTTGGATTTCTCCTCTGGAATCTTTTCTTATTTCTTTTAAAAATAAGGTTTTTCCTCCTTTGGCCTCCAAAACTAATTGAATTAAACAAACAGAGATGATAAAATAACGTTCTGGTGAAACTGGCGTCAGTTCAGAGAGCAACTGTGTCAAGAAGTCAGAAGTAAAAAGGACCATAAACTAAAAAAAAAAGTCAATATCAAAGAGAGAGAAGTTAACCAGATACTTCCTCACCTCTGCACTCTTGTTCAGAGTTAAGCTACAAGTGTCAGTTTGCAAAAGGTCAGTAAATTTCCAGAAATTTTCCAATGGGAAGGGAGGGGAAAGTTTTAGCCTGAAAATCTCACTTGACAATTGTGAACTTATTTGGAGATTTGCATTTTATGTGACCTTCAGTCTGTGTTTTCTTTATATAACATTTGAAACAAGTAAAATTTCTGCAGAAATGTGAAACATCTCATTCTGGAAAAAATCTCTGGAGCGTGCAGTGCGAAAGATAACCAGAGTCAAAACATTACTCAACTCCAGAATTACAAAATAAGCTTATTAAGCTTATTTCACTCTCTTACACCTTCTATCTCTCTGTTATTTAAAAAGAACTCTCTGTAAGATCTTTCTGTCTGTCTGTCTGTCTGCCCTCGATCTTCCTTTCCTGCCTCCCCCGTGTCCTCCCTGTGAAGCGGATGGCCCGGCCTGCAGGGGAGGCTTAGCCAGGCGCCCCCATGCAGCTAAAGAGGAACCAGATGTTTTGTGTCATGCTACATCAGAATGCTCGGACAGAGACCTGTCATGGGAAGGGGCTGTGTGCCCCGATTTTCCCTTTTATTCCACAGCATTGTTTGGGCCACTTGAACTCGACCCCTAAAGAACACAATGAAGGTCATGTTTAAGTTGTGTTATAGATTAAACTGTCACGCACACAGATTTGAAAGTGAAAGAATGCTTATTTATCTGATGTGAAAGCCCCAGAAAGAAGCTTAAAAAAAAAAAAAAAAAAAGAAATCCAGGAAGGGTTTGTTTGCTTCAAGAAGAATAACTTCATCTGGGCGTATCCAAAGAATCCCAGCTGGCCTCGGGTCAGAAGGTTAGAGGAAGTTCCAGTGTGAATTATGTATTCAGTGCGGTAAACACGAGATAAGAGGATAATAAATTCACGAGGACCACCTTTAGAGCTCTTGGGAAAAACTTCAGCACGCTTACCTGTCAAATGAATCTTGGGACAGATGAGAGGCATCTGCCGCCGACAAGGAACCAACTGGCCATCTCTGACGGCGCTCCTCTCCTTCTCTGTCCTCTTGCTAATCTCACTTTCTTTATCCTAACATCTGGCACCGCTCTTGAGGATGACACAGACTAAGGGTCGTCACTAATGGACTGAAATGTCTGAATGTTCAAACGTTAACCCGAAGCTCTTTATGCCTGGACGAAGCATCTGTGCACTCCGATTCTTTACAGTGAATATAAAGCGCTAATGAGCCGCGATTCATGAGTTCGTCCGGTTCGGCCATTAACCAACGCCGCAGACACAGACCTCAAGAAGTCTGTTAGGGGGCAGGGCAAAGAAAAGGAGGTGTCTTCTTCTATTATCCAAGTGACGAGACGTACCGGCCTTTCTTTGCATTATTAATGGAGCACAACAATGGTCCTCCTCCAGGTCTACGGATAAGTGTCGACCTGGGTGCTGCGCCTCATTAGTCGGGGAGGGAAAGGGACAAATAACAACATGGTGACAGTGAACTGAAAGAGCTGGAGCCACAGGACACATAGTCCTCTAAAAGACAAAGCCTGGTCGCCAGTTGTAAATCCTATCAGCATTGTGAGGCCTTGAGCGCCATTAGCTGCTTGATCTACGGTTGGAGGCTACCTAGAGGCTCGCTCCGCGTTCATGTGGAGCAGCAGTGGGCCACCTGGGACGACTTAAGGGACCCTGACCTGAATAGGCCTCCTCCCCAGACCGTAAAATGGACAAGATGGGCTCTTAACTCACTGCTGCAGCTCTTTTGTCATTCAAAGCACATCATCGCGGAGACAGCTGAGCTCTGGAGCCGCAAAACCAAAGAGTTTGCGACGACAGTGGTAAGATTTGCTACTTAGGAAATTCAGTTAGTTTTAGTCAGACACGACAAATGACATTAACCAAAACCCCTTGAATGTAAAAGCTGATGAGCTAATAAACTAGGCTAGTTAGGCCAATTGGTGAAGCTGACAAGTTAGTAATAATAATCACTTTTTTTCCTCCATCGTTCTGAAGCAACTTCTACTTATTCAGCTCCAAAAGTCACTAATATGAGACTGGCTGATCATTTTCACTTCCCTTTTCACAAACAGAATGAACAGATATGAAACAGCAAGGTACATCTTATCAAGACCTCGTTATCCATGGAGAGAAGTAAACTGTCATCACATCTGATTTGTAATAATTTATTAACTTGCCACATATAAATATATATTTTTTTACTATATTGGTTTTTTAGGCTTAGCTTTTCATTGTTATTTTTTTATCACTATAAATTATTTTTTATATTTTTTGGCTGTTTTTCTTTTTGTTTTTCCATCATTAAATGTTTATTTAAGTCAACTCATAAAAAGCGGCTAAACTGTGATGGGCATTTTTTTTTTTTTTAATTATGGACCACATTAGCAGCCAAATCAATAGTGAAAATAACTTTAAGCTGGCAGTATCCCACTTATCTGAAGTAATAATTAAAACAGTTATCACCAGCAGATTTCAGTGAGCGCTTTAACGTGTGACACAGTCATTATAATGTAAGTCAGGCGTCTATCAGCCTGTAACACCCATACAGTGCTAACAGAGATAACGTCTGCTGAGATAACACGTTCACATTTATTCTTGCTTTTATCAACAGACCCTTTTCTTCTCAGCCAAGGGTCCAGGAAGAGTGGTGGTACTGTTGATAATTAAACAGCTCTGACCTATAAAGTTTCATGAGTCACTATTTACTTTTTCAGCCGCGGTTGAACTGTACTCTTTCCCTTTGAAAGTCTGGCCGACATTTGACTTGAAAATGAATATTAAATTGAGTTTTAGATGATGAGAAAATGGGGAGGACATTAGATTCCAATTTCAGCTCGAAGTTTGACATGAGTGACCCAAAATTCAGTCAGAGGATCTCAACTGCAGGTGCACTGTGCGAGAAAACCTAATAATCCACACAGACACACCTGAACCTGCCTCTCAGTCCAGGAATGTTAAACCCAGCTGTTAAACCTCACTGAGCTGCTGATCTTCTGCTGTTACAGGGACATGACGTAAACCTGGATCCTCATAAAAAGATCTGCGCAGAAAATGTTGAATATTTAAGCCCCAGAAAGAGACAAATTGAATGTTTCTTTAATAAGAACTGCATTTTTTACGACTGCACTCATTTTTGGAGCACTGGTCTATTAAACAATAAAAAATGTGTCCTAAAATAGAAACTCATCCATTTCAGTCAAAGCTCCTTACTCAGAGAATATGCCAAAAAAAGTTCTACCACCCAAGTGCCCATATTAAATGCACATTAGTGTCTCTTCTGGTTGAGTATGCCAGACTTACCATACATGTAAAAGAATAGATTGTGATTGAAGTCATAATATCAAGAGAAATTTGTTTTTATCATAAGTTTTAAAAGTCGCATATTTGTATTTTTTTTAATCTTAAAACAGATCTTGGTGCTGTACAAATACTGTGTATCAAAAGTATCCAAAATTGAAACCACAACGGTCTGACAACAGTTGGCAGAGCAAACTGATGTGTCCAACTCTTTTCCAATGAAATAAGTTTGCTCCAAAATTCCTAAAAGTTGTGCCTCTTGTCATAGACTAATTAGCAGACTGCATTTATGCATGATTTGCAGGCTGTGTACTGACTGATTGACCAACCAGAGCAAACTGGGCTTTTTAAGAGAGATTAAAAAGAGATTTTTTAATAACAATGCATTAAAGTATTTTCCAATAGAAACCCAAAATACAACGATGAACCTTAAAAACAAGCATTATATGTCCCCTTTAAAGTCTTTTTTTATACGATAAAGTAGTAAAACTTTCTTGTGTCCAAAGTTTTAAGAATTTACTGTCTTTTTTTAGCCCGTATTGGTTTGGTCTCCCATTTTCTGCTTTTTTGGACATTTTAAAGACCAAACAAATAATCTAGGCACAAATAAAATTGACCTGTAGTTTCAACCGTATCCACTAGGGTTTTAAAAATAACCTTGGGCATAGTCAAGGACAATTTTGG
>JAOWBC010001592.1:14525437-14570867 GCA_028566105.1 Hypoplectrus providencianus
AAGCTAAAGGTATTTTCACTATGTGACACATGTTGTAGTAGAATGTGAATACTCCAGAAAGTTATGCAGCACTGAGTGTCTTAGCATGCTAACATATAGCAGCATTAGCTTGCTAACAGCCCACTTGTCCTTTTTGGTAGACACACATTGCTAAAATAATCATATGTAAGCTCGAATATATTAGTTATAGCTAGACACAGGCATTTTGTTTATATTTCTGCTCATGGTTTTTGTATTGTGGCACATCAATGTGACCAAAATTTACAAGATAAAAATAATATTGCAAGTGAAATACCCACATTACTACATGAGGCTACACTTAAAATCAAAATAATAATGTATCAGATAGCATGATTGGAAGGCCCACTGTGGTGCACTTTAGGTTAATATCACATGGGGAGGATGAAAGCGAAAAAAAATAAATGAATACACGTACATGGATTCTCTTATTTTCACTTGAGAGATGTGACTCATCAATAATTATGCACCTGATGGAGGATGTGATAGACTGAGGCTCTTATTACACACACAGACTGAGTTACATATGCAGCAACCTGAGGACAACAAGTGTCCTCAAATAAACTCTGGAAGGCTCAATGGAAAACCAATAAATGAGTACAGAAGGTCAAAATTTACATTTTCACAGAGTTCATGCAAGGAACAATGAGGGAGCCGAAGCCTGCAGTGATGAAGGGTTAAACAGCGGTTCCTCCAGTGTGCAGATTGTTTCATGATTGATTGCATAAACTAAATCACTTTGCAACATCACCAGCTGACCAGGAACTTTTGGCACAATGTATTTGTGTGGATAAAATCTTAAAATTCATTGTAATTTGCTCCTGTTTGGTCTATATAACTGCACTATACATTTTCCAGACTGCAGCTGCAGCTCCTGTTCTACTGTTTCATCATATCGCACTGATCAAACTTTACTGTTCATGCAGATTATATTATAGTATAATTTTAAAATTTTCTTCATAATACCCAGTGCACACATTCATTTGCACTTCCTGTCAGATGCTAAATATTTTTTTGTTGCCTCTGTACTTTATCTCCAGTAACAACAAAGTTGAATCTAATCTGATGTTATAATACAGAAAAATAGCTTTTTTCCCCACAGGCACAGTATAGCCTGTACGTGCTTTAATGTGCATGAATGTATAATGTGCTGCAATCTTAGCCAAAGGGCCTGACCATGAATTTGTCCCCATAAATAAATAATAGCATAAAGAGCTTCAATCTTAGCCATAGCTCAGCAAAAGCATGCTATATACAGCATTTATACAGACTAGCAGAGCTTTAAAGGGAACATGATGTACGGACATGTATACATGTTCTGTTTCTGTCTGTCTCTCTTAATGTAACGCAAACAGGGCCATTAAAATGTGTAATTACTCTTTGTTTTGCTACAGCATGGATTATATATGTGCATAAATGCCTGCAGACACAGAGTGAAGTTGACACACACACCCTCTTCTCCTCCCAAGAACACACACATGCACACACCACATCACAGAGTTCCCCTCATGCTCTCTTCAATATTAGGGACTGCGGTTCAAGTTCTTCCCCAAACAAGCACCATGACATGTTTCTTTGTCTCTCTGCCCCCCTTTTCCTCATGATCGCTGACGTGGGGAAACTCAACAATCGCTCACTTTTTTCTCCTCTTCCAAAAACAGTACAATTGTTATTTGTTTCTGTTGTCTTCCTTTGCTGCTGTTGTTGTGGACCAGAGACTCGAGACAATGGCTCATTCAGAAGAAGCCCTGTGAGTGTATCGTCTTGTACGAGACGTAGATGATGTGGTCGAGACAAAAGAGAGGTTCCTGTGTTGCTGTGGCCGAGATTAAACACATCTGGGCGACCTCTTCCAAACTCTCTTTCCTAACTGTTTTTTTGGTATATCTTTTTCTAACGCCTTTCCTTCCTGAAAAGACTTTCACACACAGTTTGAGGATTAAATATAGCACCTTGACTGTTGCTGTTGTGGCAACAGTTAATCATCAACTTTCCCAGTCTAGATTGAGTCAGCTGCAGTCCTCCAGTCACAGGCCTGTTTCTCCTACCTTTAGGCTTGCATTTCCTCTATTTTGCACCAGACTAGAAGTTCCTGTCAACATTATTGTTTTCCGCACAGACTTGTGTAGTAGATGACATCTTCATTTGGAATCCATCAGTGGGCCGGGCTGATTACAGAGCAGTGTTTGTCTATTGTATTGTTCCCCTGGTTGCCAACACGTCTGGCTTTCCAGTAGGCATTGTTAGTGGCTGTGACTCAAAATGAACACTCAACGCAGTGTTGTTTTAAAAAAAGCATTACAGTGTGTGAGCGCTGCACTTTACAATGCCTGCTGTGGTTAATGGTTAAATCTACTGGGCTTTGTACTTGTGTTTTGTGGTCTTTTTTTGTTGAGTTAGATCATTTTGAACCCAGCTGCCAGATGTTCCTTCAGCAATTTCTTTTAATCATTTCAGAGGTGGGGATTTCAGAAACATTAGATATAATCTGACTTGGATTGTTTATTCCCTTTACTTGTTTCTGTCTCTGTTTTTTTTTTTTACTTCAGGTATTAATATTTTCATGTGCAGATCCTTATCCCCTTTCTAAAATCCTGCAGAGTTCAGCCCATGCTGTGTGCTCCCGCCCTCCTCCACTCTGTACACACCGGGCTTTGTGGTTTTGGGTTCAGTCCACAATGCAACTCTGCGGTCAGCCGCTACTTAGACAGGCTGAATGAAACAGGAGCTCAGTTTCCCTCTCCTCACAGTAGCACCTACATAACATGTCATCACATTTACACAGACAGACACACGTCAGCAAACTGTGGCTCACACTCAACCATGGGAAACTCTTTGGAAAGAGGAGTCTTGTCCAAATCTGTCAGGTCAACTGAGGCTGAGACTCTGTGGTGCCTTCTCCCCCAGTATGAAGGTTCAGGACTGGGCTAGAGCTCCACAGAGCCTTCGGGGCACTGGGAGACAGCTCCAGTGCTCTAATGCAATATTCAAATCCAGCCTGTGTCTGATGCTGCAGTGTGCCCCACTGTTTTAGAGCTGTCCTGTCTCATCACCGTCCACGCTGAGTCACGCTCCTCACGCCCCCACAGCCTCTCGACATTCCCTGTACCGCTCGAGGGCCGCAGGGGTGAACACACTTGCAGGAGCATGGCCGCACACATACACACACACATGCATGCACACATGCGCTTTAAGAGAAACACAAGTTCGGGAGCATGAACTTTATGCACCTACACACATGCAAACACACACATATGCTTTACATCTTAACCCATTTAACACCATCCTATATGAGTCTGAATACACACATCCTGTTTGATCCCCTTTGATGTGCAGTTGGGTTTATATACCTACATTGTATATGGTCCTTATTGCTTTAAAGCAATATTTTTTTCATAATAACATTGACCAAAACTAACTCACTTGAAGATTCTTTATTGCAGAGCTTGAAACAAACTAAGTGTATTTACTCATGTGTTTTATTAAAAGACATACTATGCAGGAGTTGCCATTTACTGTTATACAACATTCAAACTCTGCTCCTCCTCCCCAACTCAATGAAAGTGAAAGCATCGTCATAATCGCTCTTATATTGAAATGAGCTTTGTCTACACTGGTCGTTTAAAAGAGAATTAGCTCTGCTTTGAGCACATAGCTTATCATAATATATATATAGAGAGATATTTTGTATAACTATTGTTGTTCACTATGTTTTTATTCCATCTGTTTAAGATTACGAGTTTATGGCTTACACTCATGTCTTCACTTAAACTTTTAATACATGAGCATAAAGCAGTAGCCTCCAACTGTGGATGATTTCATCATCACTGTTTCAGGCAGGTTGAATCAGTCTATGATGACACAATAACAGTTGTGTGTGTGTTGTGAAATGAAATCACCTTAAATGCATTTTAAATGTTCTTAGTTGTTCTTGTCCCTGCAGGCATGGTAGCTTTTCCGAGCTCTCCTCCTTGCAGCCGTCTCATCTGAAATGACTATACATTAGTGCTGTGTGGCTGCTCCCACAGAATTACTACTCAGGAAGTATAATTCAGATGTACAGTATGGTTAGTAGAGATACAGTAAGAGCCGGGAAGGATGTGGCCTCCCCTGCCCTATGCTGCGCCGGCTCGCTCTTCCTGCCTCTGTCCATACACTATACACTGCACGTTCACAAGGTTACGCTTCACATTCTCCCCCACTTATAAAACAAGTCATCACATTGTAACAGCGTGTCCATAAAACAGTTTAAGGCATGCCCCAATAGGTCCCACAGCTCTCTTTCGGTGCCATCTCCCAGAAATAGTGCCCTGCATATTTTATGGGAGCCTTTATTTTTGTCTTTCCTGAGCTGAAAATGGGGTGAAGACGCAGTTTTGTGGTTGTTTCTCTGCAACGGGCTGCTCCCTTTATAGACTCACTGGTCACTGAGTCTCTCTCATGTGGTTTCACTACGAGGCACAGCGGCATTGAACTCTGGAATTGACTCGTCACCCTGAGCCGACACAGTGGCAGCGGTGACTGAGAACTGCTGGGCTGATTAGAGACGGTGACAGAGCATGGTGACATATTTAGCAAAGCAAAAGTAAATGACAGTTTACTTAAGAGCAACAAAGTTTAGGCAGAAATGCGAGTTATTGTGACACAATGACCTGAGACAGTTTGTGTGTGGTTAAGACACACACAAACGGTCTCATCACTATGGAAATTATAGCTTTTCTGTCCAATCAGAAGGCATTTTGTGTTGGGCAAGACAAAACTGAAATACTGCTGGGAACAGACTCAAGCCAAGGCATAACACTGCTGCTTAGCATTGTTATGTGGCCGCTATAAATTAGGAAACACAAGTGACTGCTCTGACATAAGCAAAAAGACATTTCAGACTCTTTAAATTGTTTGCACAATATGATCACAATAATAATCTAAATAAGTGTCTTTTTTTATGTTCTATTTATGATTTAAACAGTCATTCTGTTCCTGTTGGAGCAGTTAATGTTCATGGTTTATGTTTATCATACCAACAACAGAGCAACTTTGGAAAAAGTAATTTAAAATTAATTACTTAAGTAAAAGTACCCATGACACACTGTGAAAGTTACTCCACCACAAGTAAAAGTAAAAATAAAAATTCAATTTAATTTAATTAATAACCATCTTTATTATCTACAACCGTGGAAAGTTGGAAAATATTTTATTATTTTATTATTTTATTACAATATTTTCTTGTCTTTCATTGCAATATTTTCTTGTCCAAAACATACCTTGTTACTTTATAAATATCATATTGTTTTTGGATAAAGTAAAAATACAGCCTTTAAGCATTTATAAGTTAAATTCTGTTTATTCTGTTTCAAAATTGAGACTTCTCCCATTATAACATCTGCTTATTAGTGTCTTCATTCACTTTCCCTACTCACAAACACTGAACACTGTGTGGACACAGAGAAAAACAGCACCGGGTCCAAATGACGGGTTATTCTATTTAATAATACATGAAATAGGAATTTCTTGCGGGTGGTAAATTATACATGAAAACCGTGGTGGTGAATTACAGAGCCGACATGTCAAGGTACATGCTGGAACATCTCCTCCTGGCTGGCTGCGCCTATCTGCGGGGATGATTTGTGCTCACGCCTGTAGCTTGTGAGAGGCTGAGTCAGAGCATTGTAAAATGTGAGTGGCGTAATGTTTGTGGGTGGAAGTGTGAGGACTGGAGCAGATAGTGTGCATGTATTTCGATAAGAGAGATAGAGAAGGAGAGAATCGATGCTCTTTTTATGTCATAATGTTTATTTATTTTTTTTTTAGTACTGATGCACGGCTCATATCACAACCGGCCTTGAGGTAAGCCATTCACCGTCTCCCTCTCATCCTCGGCCTTGTGGATGAAGCCATAACTCTAGCAGATGTTCGCCATGTTGGAACAAACAGGGCCCTCTACAGGTTAAGTAAAGAACTCAATCTGACAAATTGTGGCATAAAACAAACAACTGACTGACATTATCCTCCTCTGCTGAGACAATCAGTGTTCTGGTATGCTTGAAATTTCTCAGAGCAGTTAAAATATTAAAGTAGATGCTTTATCTCTCCAGTGCTCAATCTAATTCAATGTCATGTGTGTGTACAGTGGCGTACCTCCAAGCAAATCTTACCGCCTGCTTTGAAGTTCAAAGTGTCTCCCCTTCCCCCCTCTTCTCGTCTCTTCTGGGTGGTGCCAGATGTGACCTGGGCAGAATAGCTGAGCTAGCGCACCTTTCATGGTAACGAGGTAAGAGTTATGGTTTGCCCCGGAGCCAAAAGGTCTGCCTGGAACACAGAGAGAAGGACACCTTGGCAGCCTGGACGTGAGGGCGCAGAGCGAGGCCTGGCTCCGGTGCTCTGAACACACTTTTATTGAAACAGTGTGTGTGAGGAAAACAACATGTGATGTTTCATTTTGGGGAAGGCCACATGGCTCGCATCTGAGTTTGATTTACACCGCTCAGATATGAAGTGCAAGGGGTTCAAGCCTGTCCTCACTCAATGAGATGAAATCATTATTTTTATTTTAAACTCCCATATGACAGACTTTTTTATATGGTTGTGTATTTTCCATCTATATGCTGACTCTGGTCCCTGTTGACAGCCATACTAGTGAGTTCAAATTCACTTTTTGGCAATATAATCTTCTAAATGTAAAACATAAGGATGGCATTTTTCCTTACTTCCTTACGTTTCCTTGGTGAATATGAGAGCAGAGTTTGACCTGCCTGCTGTGTCCTTTTGTATTTCCAGACTAATGGCGCCACCCTCAGGCAAAGAGTCGTAAATGCACATTTTCCCAATTTCAAACTGACGTCTGTTTGACTTTGACAGGTGGTGCTGCATCATAGGAGACAGTCTGAGTGAGTCAGGCTTAAAAAGAAGTCGTCTGTATTCAGATAGGTGGCACTAGTAGGAGAAGAGTGGGAGAAGGAGCCGGGAGGGAGGGCGGCCTGCTCTTTAATTAATGAATCTCATGCTGCAGTGGAGAGGCGGTGGGTGGTAACCCATCACAAATTTAACAAAGAAACAATGACACCACATGGGTGGTTTTGTAACTTCCTTATTTGTTTGCTCAATATCATCATTTTGCATAAGTTGTTGTTCTTATCAGGCAGTTTCACAACAACAATAATTTATCCCCCTTCTTGTTCTTATACAAGCCTGAAACAAAAAGAAACATTTAAAAACACTGAATGACGTATATGTATATATATATATATATATATATGCCATTTGAAAAAAAATGTTGACCTTTGGTTACACATAGGGCGTAAACATTGTCTTGTTCTGTACTGGACACCACCTGTTAGTAAGTTATGGGCCGTAACAAAGTGCTGCTGCCGTGGAAAACACATACAGTGTCGTTTTAGGGGGACAGACTCTTTACATTACCCACAATGCAGGAACATTGTAGGCAGTTGAGGTCGTGTATGCTGTCAAAGATTTGCGTGTATTATGCTAATAGAAGCAATCGTAGCTTTAAGCCAATAACCTCGAGTACACAGGAGAAGCTGGCCCTCAGGGCTCTCTGACAGAAAAGGGTTTTATGGCAAATTTAGCAACAGACTCTGGAAACTAGTAAAACAGGAGCGGCACGCTTGTGATGCCAAATGTGACACACCAGAAAACAAACAGAAAGATGTACTCACCTAAAAGCAAGGAAAATGAGTCTATTGCCACAGTAAGGCAGTTTTTTTTCACATTAAAATATATATTATTGCAGCACAGTAAATTTACTGAATGTCACTCTTACAGTTAAGGGATCAAACTATTCTTTACACATGTACTCCAAGTGAATATCTCTATAACTATGTGGTATTTCTTCATAATTTACAGTATCACCACTCTCTGTAATTTAATGATGACTGCCTACAGGCCACTGTCAGCTACAGTAAGCTGCTGAAAACATGTACGTTTCACTGGTCATGTCGATTGTGAGCAGCCACCAGAATTACACCAGAGACATTATGTGGATCACTGTCTGATCCTTAGTGTGCCGAGACCACATGGCCGTAATTATGAAAATGTCCCTTTGGCTTAATGTAAGATGATGCAAATTATTCCCTACGGACAGCAGTGGTCTGCAGGAGCTATTGTATACTTATTAAGCATGACGTGATCTGGCATTAGTTAGAGCAGTGATATTTGCAATGGCTGAGAGGAAATGGGGGTGAAGAGTTTTAAAACGAGGACAGGAGACAGAGAGAGCTGGACATTGTCCAGATGCTTCAGCTCTCTGTCAGGAGTGACTGTTTGACCAGCCAATCCTCAAATAACCACCCCAGCCACAGGGTGCTCAACGCGCACTTAGGACTGTCAAAATATTTTGCATGTGTCCCTGAAGACAGACATGCAGTCACAGCTCGTCATCATTTACCGAGCTTATACCAGGTGCCGTCATGTCACCATCCGTTTTGGTTTTTCAGGTTTCTTCCCAGATTCCTGCAAGGTCATCATCAGGAGCTGACAGCAGTGGATCCTGTGGCCAGCCTCTAATGAGATGAGATGATACAGTCAAGCCAGGAACATGTCAGCGATGCAGAAGGTTTCTGTGAAGGGGTTTGGGAAAAAGCTGTTTGCACATTAACTGTAAATTCAGTGTGTCTGATTTATTGATTTAATCAGGTCTGCATGTGTATTTGAAGCAGCATTTTAAGCCTCATTTAGCCTGATGTTGCCTATTCATGTTGTGCATATATCTGAATAAAATGTGACTCTGTAATGTGGTTTTTAATATTAAAGTCACTTTTTCCAAATGACAGAAACATAAAGACAAACAGAGAAAAAACCCACAAAAATTGTTAAACGCCTTGTTTTTAAATCCAGCGGAAACAGTAAAAATTGCAGCCAGCATTCTTCCCCTGTAGGTTCAGATGCGTGGCAATAATTGACTTGTTTTGTTCTGCACCGCGTGGTTTTGTGGGAGAAGACACAGTGACTAACTCCATGCAGATAAAGGCAGAAAATAGAAACTTCAAAGACATATAAAACCCTTTTGGGGTCAGGGTGAGCTGGTGTGGTTTTATGATCTGAAATTGTGTAATTGCACAGTTCAGACTTCTATCACTGAGAGTGGACTTTCTTTAGCCTCAGGAATATAAAAGAAAGTCTCCAGGCTCGGTCACCATTAAAATTGTTTCCCCTGATTTTGGATGGACGCAAATCTTTCAACATGCAACTCCTTCTTCTAAAGGCTGGGGATTTATTTTTGTAGAGTACAATTTATGTTTGATCAAATCTGAATTTCTGGCTTTGGCGTAGGGTGCTGAGTGGCTTTGACTGCATTGAACTCAAAGTGCTCCTGGTTCATGTGGCCTTGAAGCACATATTCTTTTTTACTTTAAGTACTTTCAGCACAAATATGATAGGGCAGGCATGTGTTTAGCTCTGTCTTCCTGAGTCATTTCCCTCATATCCGCTGACCACAGCTCCGTGCCTCCTATTATTTTCTTCAAGGTTTTGATGACGTTTGGAATCATGTTCTAGAAATCTTGGTTCTTGCAGCAAAGCTCTTGGCATCATAAATTTACCACAAGAGAGCTGAAGGAGGCTGTAAGGGTCATGCATCCATGTGTTCCAACATTGCTTTTACTGAAGTTACCACCTGTTTTGTTTGGGGGTCAGTTAACAAATTAGTTTGTACAGTTATGTTTGGTAACTTCATCAGTTCAGATCTTTGGCCTGCTATCAAATACGCTTTACATGTCATGTTGGAAAGTTACTTTACAAAATTGATAAGTACAGCAGTAACCCGACTTAAAAATAAACTGAAATTAAAGAGGAAGCTGAAATACTTGTTCTGCATCCTCATTTGAGAGAAAGAAAAAACCTTCATCTATAATGAGATCTTTTCCCTAAAGAGCATGAAAGTCCAGCACAATCGACATGCATGCTAAACTAGCACAATGACATGCACAAGCACAAATAAACCATACAAACTGCTGCTGATCCTGCAGACATAAAAGCATTCGTGGTAAATCTCAGATAGAAGGACATGTACCGAACCCTGAGGCGTGCTGTAGCTCTCACCATCAGTAGGCTCAGCCCCGCTAGCCTTATTTCTGTGGGTCAGCAGAATGGCTAACATAGCCTGCCTCAACGGAAAGTGCTGTAGTGTATCTTCACTTGTCACTTGCTGAGTAGACAGGAACAAGAACAAAGGTTCAAAGACACGCTAACTTTAACTGGTCCATTTACACACAGTGTTTCATTCAGTGTAAAATTAAAACAATTTAATTAAGTCAAAAGGTCCATTCCACACAAAAAAATCTAATGTGTGTTTACATTCAGTATACTGAACACCTGGTGTTCATATTTAAAAAAAACCTTTGTGTTCTGTTGTCTAATTATTGTCCACCAGACAACTGCACAAAGGAAATGGATGTGTACACCTACACTTTTAAAACAATGGACAAAGTTTTTGACTTTGCATAATATGAAAAGCATAGGTGTGACCAATAACAATAACATGTATGTTACAGTGAGTCAGCACACACAGTACCAACACAGTTTTCTTCAAATGTCTATCACAGGGCAGATACATAGAGACAGACAACCATTCACGCTCTCATTTACTCCTACAGGCAATTTAGACTCACCAATAAACCAAACTGCATGTATTTGGGCTGTTGGAGGAAGCTGGTTCCTGGTCTGTCGTTATATGTTGAAGATTTTTGTATACTAGTGTCTACAGTTAGTATATGAAATATTGCATGGGTGTTCAGGGTCATTTCCTCAGATCAACATGTGGTGTCTTCGTGTGGCGGTCACTGTTTGGCCCAACAGGAGGCTGTCAAACATGAAACACCTTCCAGTCATAAAGAGTGATAAAGACTTAGACAGAGACAGAAATGACTAATGGCACAGACAGCTTGTCGCCTGAAGTGCAGGACACTGTTATCAACACTGACCATACCTTATTAACGCTGTACCCCGGATAAGACTAGACATTATCTAATCCATATTTGTTGAGCAGTTTAGCCTCGGAACAATTAGTGTCTTTAGTTTTATCTGCACTGCCCAGTCTAAAGTCCACAAAGCAGCTATTTAAGCAAAAACCCATAATCAACCTGTGTGTCCTCTCATTGGCCTAATTGTTGGGGATTCAATGCAGTTTATAATAGGTGGAAACACCTCTCAGCCATTACTGTAATTTCATGCTAGAGATCACAGAGGAGACAAATGGGTTGTTTGGATTGTTAAAAATCAGTGGTGGAGCTAGCTGTGCAAAAGCTGATCTTTAAAGCAGAGCTGCAAATAGTGAGTAATTGCATTGTCCATTAATCTGTTTTATGTATGTATAAAATGTCCAACTCAAATTCTCACATTTAAAAAACTAAAACCAGCAAACATTCTATAATTTTTTACTTGAAAATCACTTCATGCATTAATTTTCTTGACTTGGTTGACTGACTTAGGGCTGCCCTTGTGCTGGCACAGGGTCAACATTTCTGGTTTGATAAGCCAGTAGTCACTCTCACACTTGTAAAACAGCAGGCCAAGGCAGTGCTTTTGTTATGTGGGGAATTTTATGTTACTACATATGGAAGGTGTGTTTTGAAATTCACGAGTAGGTTGAGTCATATTTTTGAACTCGCACTGCAAGTAGTTTCCAATGCCACTCCCACAAGTAAAACACCAGAAACAAAAACCAAACACTTTCCAGCAACAATAGCATGCATGTACTTTATTTAAGTGTTTTTGAATCATTGTCCTTGTCCTTTAAAATATAGCTCCATTTTTAGTCCAGTTAAAGTCCTTTTCTACAAATCTGTTATCTTGAATATCACTGCTCATAATGCTAGGTCACATCATGCCTAATTAGTATTCAGATCACGGAGCGATCTGGTGTCCTCAGGCATAATTTCTTTCATCTGAGATCATGACAAGGGGCCACTTCCACAGTTATATTCTTGTGCTAGGGGTGATCTTAGGGCTGGATAATGATCCATATATGATACTTATGTAAGTGGCTGCTTACAGTCAACCAACATATATGTACAGCAGATCACTCACATCAATGGTAACAATGGGAAATGGGCAAAAACAGTGGTGGTGCAGTGACTTCAGGTGACAATAGAGCTTCGATGACATATGATATCTGTCCTTAAGGAAAAAATACTATGTTCTCCGTGCTGTGGTCAGTCATGGAGCCTTAACTTTGACCTCCGTGTGACAGCTAGAAAGCAGCATTCCTATAAGATTAAGACAGTATCAGATAAGTGCCATTAAAAAGAGACAAAGTATACCCCACTGAGGAACAGATGTGTAAGGGAGGGATTTTTCTCAGCACTTATGGAGATGCTATTGTATATTTTTTACCCATGAGACACCCTAAACCTCCATTCCTATAGGTGTCACTATAGTCAGCAACCCCCCTCCCCTTCAACTCTACTCCTCCTCCTCCTCCTCCCATCCACCAAACCTCCGCGAAAGGGTGTGCGTTTTGAAGGTTGTATCAAGCTAAACACCACCGCAGACAGGAGCAGTCGCCACTTGACTTGACAACCCGGGACAAGCCTCTGAAACCAGGGCAAGGGAGCACACCCCGAGTCCTCCCCTGTATCCTCCCTCTGGGCTGAGCCCCCCACCTTGTCTTGTCCTCCTGGGAACACGGTGGAAATGCCGCATACGCGGACGTTAATATCAAAAAGTTGTATTACATAGGGTGCGCGGCAAAATGCAATGTTTCAACAAGGTGGCTTCTCTTCAAGGTCAGTATCTGAGCACTGCAGCCGCCTCACGGACGTGTTTCTCGGGCAGTCGGAGGGAAGAAGAGGCGTGGAGGGGGATGCCACTGAGTCTCGCTTGCTTCCAGCATCAACAATGACATGTTTCACCAAGGAGGACATTGAAAGTCACTGACACAGAAACTTGTGTAACCCCGGTTTAAAACAAACCAGACTAGGTTTGTTTTTACATGTTGTAAAAAAAGAAACTCTTTCCAGCATCTTGGCGTTTCCTGCTTTCTCCCAACGGCCTGTGCCAGTGCAACTGTTTACCTGGCTACGAGCAACACCGCCGAAGTCAAGCTAGCTAACTGACAGAATGGATGTTCGGTTCCGTTTAAGCTAGCAGTTAGTCGAACCGACCGTTAAAGTCAGTTATAATGTTCGTCGGTTGAACTGTTGGTTAAATAACGCAGCGTTACGAAGTTGTATTTAACTTCCTTGAACTTGCTTTGCTTTCAAGCGGACTTTAACCAGTAAATATCGTTTTCAAATTTCATCGCCTTTTTGGTTAAACAACATGCCTTCGAGGACAGTTTCTCACAGCCCGGCTGGCATCGGCAAGAGTTTACCGGAGCGGGGACTGCTCCTGCTGGTAGTTTTGGTACTCCTGCAGGGCTCCGTGCTGCCTCTCGGAGCTGCTAGTTCTCCCGATATCACACACAAGCAAAATGTGGACAACCCCTCAGTGGTGGAAAAGGAGCATAATTTCACGAAAAAGGCATTCCCCGTGCTCAGCCTCGACTACCTTCACGTGCAGGCCCCCTTTGAGATCTCACTATGGGTGCTGCTGGCCTCTTTAATGAAATTGGGTGAGTATCATGTGAATGTCAGGTATGTTCAATGCCTCCAGGCCGGCTTTAGAGTTCCTGTAAGGAAATGCTAGCTTCTAGGGTTGGCTTCAGGTGAAGTAATTGCTGGTTAGTTTGCAGTCAGTTGTTATTAAACTGTCACAAAATCAGATACTCACTACATGTTTATACCATAATAATCTCACAGATCTGAAAAAAATGCTGTCAGTTAAATGTATCCTCAGTTATTATATGTTATGTAGTTTGTTTCTTTTTGGCAGATTATTTTCAATAGAGAGGTGAATATGATGTGGATGATTTACACAATATTATATGTATTATACTATTATACTTAGAACTATGATGTCACTGTTTCATCATGGACAGTTGCTTCTTATCCAGACAAATAAGGGTTAAGTCTATTAAACTGGACTGCTCTCTGAATCAAAAGCACACGTTGAAGAGAAGACTGGGTTCAAGTAACTCCAACAGAGATAACCTAGATAAATCAACTGATGCATAAGTCTTGATTTAGATAACATTCTTCTTGCAACACATATAGCTTTTGTTGGGCTTACAATGATTGACAGAGAGATAATAACCTATCACTTTATAGTTACAGTATAATCTCTGACCACCAGTCCACCCCACCGTCTGTAGTCTGGGTACCAATTAAAGATGCCTCTGGTATGCTGACATAACAAGCTAGACCAGAATAGCTCAATTTACTCAGTGACTCAGAGGGTAAAATCTATACTGCTGGTCACACAAATCTGTCAGCCTCATGTTGAGAGGGTCTTTTGCTAGTGCTGTACTCTGTGCTATGGTGATGACTAAGCATCTTGCTGCAGTAGTCTGGATGTTGGTCATCAAGTATTTGGCAAGTTGTCAAAACAGGGAAACCTCCTACTATGCTGTTGTAAGGCAAAGCCATGTGACATTGTCACAAAGGAAGTCTCAGAGTGGATATTTGAGTCGAAGAACGTCATGATTGTTTCCAACTGTATACACACTGAAAAACTTCCGTCCCACTCCTCACTTTCTGTGTCCTTGCCTTTTATTGCTTCTCCTTTCTCTACTCCTTGGGGCTGTCCTGACATTGTCCTGTTTCTCCCTCAATCATCAGTGCCTCCCTGCGTTGTGCTTTTCACAAAACACTGCATTGTCCCCTGCTTTCTTTTTCCAAGAGCCAGCAGCTTGTCAGTCGCCTGTGACATCAGGGGCCTGACTGAGCACCAGCCTGTAGCCAGGGAGGATACTGCCTCACTGTCTGGGCGAGAAGCCCAGTGTCTCTGGGGAGAGGACAGGCAGAGAGGGACCACCTGGCTCTGGTGGCTCTGTTAGGACACCGCTCAAGGGCATGGAGTGAAAATGGGAGCTGTGAATAAGGAGAGAGAGAGTGAGTTAAAGACATGATGGAGGTAGAGTAAGCAAAAAGGAGGCAGGAAAGAAATAAGACTGGATATGTGCGGGCTCTGACAGCTGCAGTCATTGGTGACCTAAAGCCCCTGATTATCCCAGGATGGCTGAAAATGGGTTGTGGGTAATTCAATGTGGCTGCTAGACTGCTCAGGCCTGGCACAGCGTCTGATTCATGTTCACGGACCTCATATCTTACAAGCCTAAGAGCGCATCCACAGTCAATTTATCCCTTAAGCAACCCTGTCAGTGTGCATGGTGCCATTCTGTCCTTATTTTTCACATGACTACTTTTCTTGAATTGATTAAAACCAGTTCAGAAGCATTTCATATAAATCAAGAAAAAAACCAGGAATGTAACTTCACTGAGAATATGCTCTTAAAGTAAATGGCAAAGTCCTTATATTTTCCAGACCTCCTCTATGTGGACTGCTGAAATTAGGCTGCAGACCAGAGTTACACATTTATAAGAAT
This sequence comes from Hypoplectrus providencianus, assembly GCA_028566105.1. NCBI lineage: Eukaryota > Metazoa > Chordata > Actinopteri > Perciformes > Serranidae > Hypoplectrus > Hypoplectrus providencianus. The sequence goes on from JAOWBC010001592.1 coordinate 14,540,892, forward strand.
CATTTGATATTAACCTATGACTTAATCTTAGCTTAATTACTTTCATTTTGTGAATGTACTGTGGAATAAGCTCATAAACAAGCCTCCACCTTCAGTTAAACAATGTTGAGCAGTAGTATGCAATGCACAGTTTATAGTTTTATCAAACATTCTCCAGACACCGACTTTCATATTGACCTTTCAGTTTGGTCACATCTGATAATATTCACAAGTAAAACATGAGTGGGCAGTGAGACACACCTTTTGGTAATTACTGTCGGCTTTGAAGCTGTTTGACTCCAGTGTTCCCCTCCTTCCAGCAATGCTCTTTCTAACGTGTCTTACAAGTGCAGTTGGTCTCACCTTCTATGTATAATTCACAACTGGTCAAACAATTTGAAGGGAAGGTGTCCGTTACTTCAGTAGAACTCAATTTGGACACCACAGCATTACATACAGAGTTTCTGCTATCTGAGTGTAGTTTTGGTTGTCGTAGAGCTGGACTGCAAGGCACACATTGATTCCTATGAGCATGAGTGAAGAGAAAGGAGTGAGTATCAGCTAAATAGAGTCTTTTATTTCATTTTTGAGGCTATGAAGTGGATGTGCTCTTCAAGAATGAAAACTATGAAACCATATATGATTTCAAGTGCCTTACTATACAAGAGTGTTGCACTAGATAAAACACAGTCATAAAGCAATATATTAACAGCCAGGCCATGCTAGGTTTGCAGGGATTTATTGACCATGATTACATACAATTTTATTACCATAGTCATAGGCAGTGTTTAGGCAGTACAAAAAAAGAAAAAAAAAGAAATGTATTTATTTAGAACACATTGGTTATTTCATATTTTTCTTCTTTTTTTTTCTTTTTTTTTAAAGCAGGAAATGACATGAGGGGGAATGCAGAAGACTGTGCTTATTTATTCCTGAACAACGTGGGTTTTGTCTTGTAATTCCCAGATGTGACTTGCAGTTTGGCAGTGTTGTTGAATTTGTAAACTGTACAGAGGTTGTTTTTTTTCTAAGATCCATTATGCCTTAATTAACACTATTTCAGTAGTGCAGCAGTTGTTAAACTAATTTGTTTGCAGAGTAAAGGGTTCACAAAGAGACCTCTCCATTCCTTAAAGGATTGCTTTATCTATAGTAAACAAATGATAATAACCAAGGTAGGAGGCATTATCAGTATCACCAGGTTGACCCATAAACCCCCTGTACAATCATTTTTGAACAGTATGTCTCCCCCTAGTACCTCATGATACTACATTTTTAATAAATTCAACTATAACACATTGTTGATGAGAAGCTGTTTGCCAGAATATATCAAGGAGATAGCAGTTTAAACCCAGACTGTCTGGCCAGACTTTGACAACACATTTGTCTCTCTGTGAGTAAGTTTATGTGTCCAAAGAGTCCAAAGTTACAGGATTTGCCAAACCCATTAAGAGATATGGGCCTTAATATTCCCCTTCTCAATAATGCTTTTGTGGGAAAGATTCCAGGTTTATCATTTGAAACCACACCCTTGACAAAGCTTGAGTAAATGTGTCACAAGCTATACACATCTTATCTTCGGTCTATCTTTTAGGTTATGGCTGAACATGGAAGAGTACACGTTTTCTAAACAAGAAAAACATTAACACGGCCATAATCTTAGAAATGGATGCTTAGATTTAATAAGCTTGCTTTATAAAAAGTCAATATCCAATACATTCAAGCAAAAAGCCTTTAAGCATAATGACTATTGATTGGTTTGATGGTTTTTATTCTGTGTTTGTGTCACAGAGTTATAAAGCAGTAGTCATTCATATGTCATGGGAGAAGGACATTGTTGCATTTAGTGTTTCAAATCTACAAATCTCTCTATCCATTTTGACAGCATCAGATACTTCATTCAGCAGTTCTTGTGCAAGATGAATTTGTACATTTTGGTGAGGACCCAACAGTGCCATTGCTTAATGGGATAACAACAATGTGAACAGTCATCCATGTTAACCAGTGGTATTGCTGTGCAGATATGGTGTCAGGGATCATACTGAAATATACCAGCAGCAGGCCGTTATTAATAATTTAAACCAACACTGGTCTTGCACAAGCAACTCGAGGAGCACAATGGTCCGCATCAAACTATCAAACAATGACTCACTAAAGCTTATCTATTGCATAGCACTGTTGTCAGGACCAAGGCCTACACTGCTCTGAAGTAAACATATTTCTTGACCTTCCTGTGATCGTCAGGATGTTATGGCATTGGAGATCCGGCCAGCCCGTTTAGCATTTTCATTTCTAGGGAAAAAATAAATCTAATGAATGTTTCATCAATCACCTTCTTTGAAAAAGCCAACTGTTTAAATGTTTTCTCTCTTTTGTCCTTGCTTGGTCTAGCAGATTTGATAGCCAGCAGTGTACAATTAGTCACCTGGCAACAGGACACAGTTCCTGGCTTTGGAAATGATCGTGTATAGCAAGTACCAGGCTGTGCTGACACTAGGTACACATGCAGACGTGAAAGAGGTATTACCCTTTGCTGGTTTTCAATAACCTTGCAGCAAAAGGGCTCTCAGGAGGGAGCAGGGCAAGGACACATCTCCAGCCATTATTGACAAGCAGTCAGGTTGAATCAGGAATCTGGCATCAAAATCCTGAAACAATGTTAAAGACTGTTCTTTCTTCTATAGAGTCCATCTATCGTCTGTCTCCTTTATACATATGTCTTGACAGTGCTGCACTTGTGTTCCATGAGCTTTTCTTTGAAGTTCGCTTCCCTCCTTTTCACTTATCTTATCTCCTGTGGTATGGCTCTTCACTTGATGAGCACTGAAGGCCATAATTGGAGTCATGCTGGAGAGATTTAAGAATGTGTTAACTGTCACCACTTTGCCTTGGTTGGACAGTTCACTCTTCCATAGCTGAGCCCTTTGTCCTGAGTCCAGGGTGCATTTAGAGTTTTTACATTTAGAAGGTTCAGTATTAATGCCTCAATGGCTTTTTGTCTAATTTTCTCCATGGTTGTTCGGCATGCACACTCTTCACTTGTCCCTCCTGGTCATCCATGAATGATAATGGGTTATTTAGAGTGTCATTCTTGGACCCAGTGTTGAGTCTGCCACTGCTCGAGGCTCCAGCAATAATACGTTTAGTCCACCCAGTCATGACCTGTTTGCTCTGTCTTCGAGGAGTGCAGGTTTTGTGTAAATGGTTTTCTTTGCAGTGTGAAGTCATTTGAATAGTTTTGTTTTCTTCTGTTCTAAAAAGACATTCCTTTGAAATGCAGAGTATTATTTGAGCTTCTGCTGAATTCATGCCGTGACAGATTTTAGATTAATCTTATAGTGACATATGATATTGTAAGGCATTGCTATGAAAGATGACAAGTGATATTGATATGTTATAAGGAAATTAATAAATTGAAAAAAAAAGATACTTATTTAAATGAGCCAATCAGTTTATATGCTGTCATTTTTATTTGCTACCTTTGAATGTCAGTTTGATGTGGCGTATATTTATGGCTCATAATTCAGGGAGCGAAAGCTGGTTGGCAAACTGAACCCTGGCTCTGGTTCATTTTCTAATGCCTCTCGGAAGAACGCTTAACACAAGGGATCATGGGACTCCTTGTCCTCTAATAATACCCCCACTCGGTTTCCCATGCCACCGTCTGGATTCAGTCACTTGGGTTTCGATAGAGCTTTGAACTATGGGTGGTTTTATCACGTTAATTAATAACCCTGCATGACCAGGAGTTCTCCCTTTGGTTCTGTAGGGGCAAACAGCAGATGAACTAGGTGTAAATGTTTGGGTGTTTGAGTTTGTGGAACCCTTTCTGCCAGTGGAAGTCGTCCCTGTGGGCATTGCTTAAAATAAGCATGTGTTTCCAGTTAAGTTGTTTATTTGAATTAACTTGAGAAGAGCATTCCTTTCTCTTTAACTTTCCATGCACATACTTTGACATTTTATTATTCAATTATTAGGATTAAAATACACCATGAGGCTTTGTCAGTTCTTAGATAATATTGTTGCTTTGCTGTCTTCTCTAACTTCTTTAGTTTATGCAGTATCACCCCTCACATTTGGCCGGCAGTTTACACAGGATGTTTATTTTTCTCTTCATATAGCCTGATATCATACATATGCAATATGTCTGCTCAGAATTGTGGAACAAAAGGTCCCACAAGGTCTGACTTGTAGAAGTCTTTGTTTGCAGATCGTGATTCTTTGGATCCCATAATACTTTGGTGTGTGCATTGACGTCTGCTGCCCTCTGTCAGCCTGCAACAGTCTCAACATTCTTGTCTTCCTTCGAAGAGAATGCTTAATATGTGAGGTGCTTAGCATACTTATAAACATACATTAGGTGTTACAGTAATCAAGTTGTTAACAGGGATATCCTTCATATCTTTTCAACATGTTTCTGTAAAGCAATGTGAGGACAAGCTGATATTAGAACACTAACATGGGCATACATTCGGTGGAAGGCCTGTCACTGTAATCTGTTTCGTTCATCTGGGAACTAATTAGTTTACTGGAGGTGTGCAAGCCCACTTGTGTGATCTGGCAGGTCCCACACTAAACATAATACTCTGTAAGTGTTAAAGTCTAAAGCACTTGGACGTAGCTTTTTTAATTACGTAACATTGTCTATAGGGGGTTAAGATGTTGTGAATATTAATTTGCTAATTTATGCTGTTAATTTAGTTTTCATGTTGAAGCCTTGAGAAGGCAGATTGATGCTTTCTTCTAAAGAGACATTGTGCCGGGAGTACTTTCACAGCCAGCTTTGGAATTCGCAGCCTGCTCACCACATAAGCCTTCAGGGGGTGCGCATGAGATTTCTGTTTACTGTGTTTCAAGCAGTTATCACAGAATATCTTTGTTAACACACCTGCGCACTGAGCCTCTGTGGGGTTGTGGGTGTTGCCTGCTTTCTAATAAAGTACACTGAAAAGAGAAGAACTCTCACTCTCTGACATCTCACTGTGGGGAAATTAGGTCTCCTTAGACCGTTTAAGATAAAGACTTCCTCACAATCTATGCTCAAAGCTCCAGCTGCATGCAGCTGCATAATCCACAGACATGCACTTGTTGAGCTTGTGTGCAGAAACAGTATTAGTGTTGTCTTCAAGTATTCAAAGTATAAACACCCCTCCCCCTCACTCAGATGTTTTATATTCCCACAAAGAACTTCTGATGCTAAACTCTCACTTACTGCTAAGTCCGAGCCCTGCAACATTTAAACAAGACTAGGTTATATATATTTCCAGCTTGTATGTCTTAATTTGAAATGATCTATTTACCCTCATTGCTAATTCTTGTTTACTGGCAGCATGTGTGCAAAGTCTGGCCATTATATAACAGACTGAGCAGTGTGCTAATTAGTGAATATTAATTAGCTGCGCCACCATCCTTGTTGTGCAAACGTCAGCGAACTGGAGCAGGCCTGAACTGTTCACCTGGCTGCACCTTCCCTCTTGGCTCAGGAGGGACACACCCTGTGGCTACTGCGCCAGATGGTGCTGGTGTCACTGCACCATACACTATTGGTTTGAAGAGCCAAAGAGTTACAGTTTTTGTGTACTACTACGTGAGACAAATGCTTAACGAATACAAAGAACTGACTTTATAATAACTGTTTTAAGCATAAGTGAATTTTTACACATAATTCTCCACCATTATTTTGCTCAAAGAACCTTGTCCCAAGGTGTTTCTGGGTAACGGAGCTTTAAAGTTTGTAACTGGAAAGTTAGCTTTTGAGATTAAGATTGTTAATCGAGTTGGACTAAGTGGTAATTGGGGGTGGGCCAGTGGACAATGCCGCCATCCACTGCTGATGGCAGACAATCGTCGACCCTTGAGCCCAACATCTTACATTCCCAAAAGTCCGGAAACCCCTATGGAGCACAAATTCACATTGCGAGCCTAACTGAAGGCAGTAGGAAGGCTGTCAAATCCCATACATTTTCATATTGAAATATCATCCAGCCATAGTGCTGTTTATACATAGCGTGCTGCTTTGAATCTTTGAAATTTGAATCTAAAATTATAGGAGTGGAATGGAAATATATCACGATTCCAGTGAAAGACAACAAGTTATCTCTATGAATTATCACCCAGCCCTCATGCTGATGTAGATAAGATGAGGATGAGGGTGTCTTAATCCAAGCTTGTAACAATACCATGGCTCAAATTTGAATCTAAAATTACAGGGGTTGGTGTACCACATATTTTCATCTAATAGATGTAGCCTAGGGTGGATGCAAACAATACTTGTTGGTATGGTTCTATTTACACGCCAATCCCTCAGATTCAACACACACACAGGTAGCAGAATGCAGGTATAGTGTGCCATTCATTGGAGCATGTAATGCAAAGCAGCTACCCTTTCTCACACCAGCTTCTACCATCATGGATTCTGTTTGCATATAACTTATATGTGCAAACACAATAATAAGTAGGACAGTTTAGAGTGTTATTGAAGTGGCATAATCCCTCTTTATACTTTGTTAATATGTTTCACATACTGTATATTTATTGATTTGCGGTAAGTGTGACTCAGTTGTTAGAGCTGTCGCACATCAGAGGGTCGGTGGTGGCAACCTATCTAAAGTATCCTTGGGATGGATACTGAACCTGAAATGAATGTATTCCTGATGGTGGCAGGTTGTGGCGTTTAGTTCAGCCTCGGCCACCACAATGAGTATATGTGTGAATGGGTGAATGAGCGCTGTCTTTCGTGTAAAGCCCTTTGAGCTGTTACAAAGACTAGAAAAGTGCTCTATAAGTGCAGTCCGTTCACCATGCAATCCATTACCAGTCATTCTCGACCCCTATAAGATTTCTTACCCTACGTGTGAGCATGTAGCTATATTTGTTTTATATATATGTGTGTAAGGTTGTAAGATAGTGTTGATGTCAGCAGCCTGTACACTGCCAACACGAACATGGCATGTCTGTGCACTGCTGTTGAGTACTTTAAATATAGCCAGGGAAAGACTTCGTACTATGGCATGCATGCTGCCGCCTCTTTCATGTCTTCATCCTCTTTTGTTACTATGTATGCACGTCGTGCTGCAATTGGCAAGTGGTCACACCACTGTGTATATATGCAGCCTTGTCTGTGTTTATAGTTTCATGTGGAGCTTCACAGCAGCTCAAAAGTGATGTGATCCCATGTAAACATAGTTACCTTTGTGGCGCAAGCCTCTCAGAGTCAGAAAGCCAGCCTTTTAAAGTCAAGCTGCTTTTGTCATTCATCAGACAGAAATTCATACTGCTTGTAAAAGCATTAATATTAATAACAATCTCTTGGGAATCCCTGCAGAGCTGCTTGTGCTGTGACATGTGAGCCATGCAGCCTCCCGCAATAGCAGATTTGCAAAAGGGTATTTCAATTATGTGGAACTCCTCCAAGACTGGATTAGTATGCAAACAAGAAGACAAATAGAAGCTGAAAGGTTCTCTTTTCATTTCACTGGCAGCACTTTTTGTTAAGTCTCATACAATAAAGGTGGCAGCCTTGACTTGTTCAACTTGTCACGTGAGATCTATCTAAAAGGTTTGCATATTATTTCCATGTTTTCCTTTGAGAATTGCCAAGGCCATTGTCTGAGAACTAGTACAGCTGATAGCTTTAGATCCAAAACCAAAGATACTACAACGTATCATTACTATTATTATTATTTACCTAATTCGTTGTAAACACATGCAGAGAACACCAGTTCTTTTAGAATGTGTGTGCTACAGACCGATAGTAGTCGAAATAAGCAGATGAGGCCATGCAAGCTCTGACATGTCTGTTAGGACTACACAACAATCAAAACGGTAGCTGTGCAGAATACAGATGTTAGTGCTGAAATAAAAATTGATCTGTGCAAAGCATCCATACAGTTGGATTTTCTTACCTGAGCGTTCTACTAAAGTAAGAATTTGTTACCAGGGTGGTGCTCTTACTCACAGGAGTGTGGTATGTCACAGCTGATTGCTCTTCTTATACTGTTAGCAAGATTCACTTTGCTTTAGCAGAATTGCCTCTTTAAAGGTAAGAAAACTGATGGGAACACTAATCATTCAGGTGGAGATGCACACACATACACCAACAAACTAAATGTTTGTCTCTTATTTGTCTCGCTCCGTGTCAATGCATCTTTTTTTTTTTCCCCCAGGGTTTCACTTGATTCCTCGTCTGTCAAGTATTGTGCCAGAGAGCTGCCTGTTAATTGTGGTGGGCCTGCTGGTGGGGGGGCTCATCAAACTAGCTGGGGAGAAGGTCCCACCAGTGCTGGACTCCAGATTGTTCTTCCTCTGCCTGCTGCCACCCATCATCCTAGATGCTGGCTACTTCCTGCCCATTCGTCCCTTCATGGAAAACCTGGGCACGATCCTGATGTTTGCTGTCGTTGGGACCCTGTGGAATGCCTTCTTTATTGGGGGTCTGCTGTATGCCGTGTGTCAGATCCAGCCAAACAATCCATCCAATCTCCATCAACTGGAGCTCCTGCCCTGTCTGCTGTTCGGCTCCATCATCTCAGCTGTGGATCCTGTTGCTGTGCTCGCTGTGTTTGAGGAGATTCACATCAATGAGCTGTTGCACATCTTGGTGTTTGGCGAATCATTGCTCAACGATGCTGTGACTGTGGTGGGTGACCAAAAGAGGAAATATGTGGTTAACTTGTAGATAAGAATCACTGCTCTTACAAGACTGTATATGATATGCTGAGGTTTATACCTTTGGTGGTAACCCTACAGTCATAATTGTGTGGTAGTTGAAAAACATTGTCTCCAGATGTAGAGCTCAGTCAAATAATATATATAACTTCTCACACAGAAGGCCTGTCATTTACACATATTAGGTCTCTGAAGTAGCTTAAACTCACATGCATATTGAATTGAATAGTTCTTATAACCTTATAGTTATGTCACTCATACAGCTAGTGATCCATGGACTGGTCTGTCACCACCAGATTATCCCCAGCTCACAGCCCACCAGCTGTTTGCTGGCCTATTCACAAAGAGCTGCATCCATGGTATAAAATTACTGACAAAGCAAGCATCATGGTTATACAAGGCACCAACTCAAGTTTCAACTACTAATGATTTTCTACATAAACTATCACAACACTTGCCTGAGTGAATACTGTGCTAGTAATTTCCTCAAATTTGCCCTAGTAAGTGTATTCACCAAGGACATTTGTCTCCTGGACATATGCTCAGCAACAAGTTTGGCATCAGTTCACACTTAAACATTCTGGCTGGCACCGTGCCTTTGTTGGCACTAGCAGTTTTGAGTGAAGGCTTTGGTGGGAGCCAGAGCAGGGCTCATCAGCCTTTGAGTGTTTGGCAGCCAATCTGCATGATCATATGGTCTGGCATTACAGAAATCTGCATATCTTCAAAGTGAGATACTTAGTAAAGGCTCAGTACTTACCTTCAAAGTGTCTTTTTTGACACAAGCAACATTTTTTTGGTGTCTTGTCCCTTGCAGAACAATTTTAGGATATGCTCACCTCTAGATATTCAAATGTTCATTGATATCTTTTTTCAATGATAGTTTCTCATGATACAGTCTCAATTAGTGGGCTACTACATCTACATGGTCAACAGGCCTATGTTGAATTTTGGACTAACTTATTGTAAGGATTCTTTTTAGCAGTTTTCTTTATTAAAACTCTGTGTCTTCATTCCTAAAAATGCCTATTTATATTTATATATCCATCCTCCCTAGGTCTTATACCACCTGTTTGAGGAGTTTTCGGGTGCTGACTCAGTGACAGTGATGGACTGTTTCCTGGGAATCATCTCCTTCCTGGTGGTATCGTTGGGTGGCGTTCTCATTGGCGCTATCTATGGGATCCTGGCCGCCTTCACCTCTCGCTTCACCTCCCACACACGTGTCATTGAGCCACTTTTTGTCTTCGTGTACAGCTACATGGCCTACCTTTCAGCTGAGCTATTCCACCTTTCTGGCATCATGGCGTAAGTTTTCAGAACATAAAATTCCATCAAACAGAATTGCCACTGTGCTTCTTATTTATCTGTTGGCTTCTAATTTTTTCCTTGTGATGTAAAAGTTAATTCATATTTCTTTACCAATTTCCACCAAAAACAACAACAACAACTTAATTAGTTCATCTGAGGAACAGAGATCATTTTATATAAAGCTGTCAACTCTGCAGGGTCTGCATTTACAAAATAAACATGTGTGTCCTCTGGTATCTGAATTACTTCAGCTGTTTCAGGGACGTCCCTTCTGTATCGCATGTTTTTAATATATGTATGTCATGGTCTATATACAACCTTGCCACTGCAGGGAAAATCTATTTCAGTCCTTGCCCTGTGACAGTAACTCAGCTGTATATTGTCACATATTACACTCTGTAGTATAATGAATTAATCTGATCCAGTGTCACCTAAACTGAGCATTAACTTATTGCCATCCCAACATTCTCCAAGGTGCCGTTTCTCATCAGCTCCTCCAGTTCGTTTCAATCCATTTTCTGTTAAAGGTGCCGGGGGTTATTGATGTTGAAGACAGGGGGTGATGATATACTGAGGCTCCATTTAGAGTCACAAGGTTGCAGAGCTTTCAGAAGAATGTCTTCCAAAGCTGCTCGCTCTTTTTCTTGCATGTCACGTCTAAAACTAGATTTGTCAAGGCCTTGAAGAAGAAGTGAAATGGCCTACTGGTGTGAATTCCTTTACCTTGAAGACCAAATCAATATTGACAAAGAGGAGGCATGAGGATGAATGCTGAGCAGCTGTGACCACTGTGGGACATGGATGCTTTTAATTTCTGCCCTCTACATTTTTGACATAGAAACATTGCATGACACCAGAATGGAATAGAGAAGTGGTCACCAGACAGGGGGGGGGGGGGGGGGCCATTTTTGGAACTGCAGTTTTGTATTTGCAGCACTCCTTTAGTGGAAAACTCTGCTGTTACTGTTGCTGACAAGTCAAGTGAAACCACAACTTCTTCTAAGGTGTCTTCTTATCCTCCTGGGACCCGTCAATGTTCAAAGAGTACTGTTTTGTTAGTCATGGAAACTTCTGGACATTGAGTAAATTTACCAGAGACTTCCTAAAAATATTCCATATTGCCCATGGACATTCATATTTTATTTTAGCCCTTTTGTAAGCTATGTTTCCTTTTTCAATATATTGCCATGTTCTTTCAGTTTACCCTGACATTAATGGAACTTGGGTTGATGTACACCTTTTAAAGCAGTCTTTGAAGTATGTTTCCTATATATGTTGACCAAACTTTTGCCTTTTCTCCCTCCAGGTTGATAGCATGTGGAGCTGTAATGCGTCCCTATGTGGAGGCCAACATCTCCCACAAGTCCCACACTACCATCAAGTACTTCCTGAAAATGTGGAGCAGCGTCAGCGAGACCCTAATCTTCATCTTTCTTGGTGTGGCCACAGTTGACGGACCTCATGCCTGGAACTGGGTCTTTGTCACTGTCACTGTCATTCTGTGTCTGGTGGCACGGGTCATAGGTCAGTTCTACTGCAGCCACTGTTCTTTAGATAAATGCAATGGTGCTGGCTGGGTTGTAGCTGTTACACATGGAGGGGAAATGGTGAAAGTTCAAAAGAGGAAGTGCTGCTTGTTTGTTATCTTGTCAAGTTTTAACGTTAATTCATGCATGATGCCTTTGATAATGTGGTTGACTTATAAAGCTCAACATGGGTTGATAACTTAATTTTGGATTTTTTTTACAGCCATTAATAAAGCAGAAAACAAATATTTACAGTCATAGGATATAATGTCTAAACATATAATGGAGTCACAGCATCCGGACCAGGGAATGAAGGCTCCCAAGACTCCCTCTTTGTGTTGTAATCTGAGCCTTTGGTGTTTGTTGTGGTAGCCGATCCAGCCACACTTGCATGTTAAATACATCCTCTAAAAGATGATGCCATCAGGTCTTGATGGAGGCAACCCTGCCTCGGACTCCGAACCACAGATGCGCTTTGACATCTGTGTACAGCACCTTGAACAGGCCCTAAATGCAAATCAAGTAAAGCTGCTGAGTATTTATCTTTATTCCACTTTAATGGGAGTGGTGATTTAGACTAAAAGGATGTCCTTGAGTGTTAAAAAAATCTTGTTCTGAAAAAAGGAACTGGAAAACCCTGACAGAAGTAAATGCACCATCATCTTTCATCACATAACTGTCAGTGTGTGAGAGAAGGTGCCGCCAAGGATTTCCTTGTTGACTTCAGGCTGTCACAAGTCCTTCTGTTGATGATTTGTCATACTCGAGTTATCAGTGTTGTTGCGGAAAGAGAGAAGCTGGAAGTGAAAGTATTATTGTGTGTCTTTAGTCAGCAATATTAAGTTCTGGGTTTGATATTCTCAGTTTAAACACCTGATGAGGCTTTGAGGAAACTTTCCAAACACAAATATGTTGTGGCTGAATTATTGCAAGTAATGGTCATGTTTGTCTTACTTGCATCATATGAGACAAGGTCTTGTGATGGAAGACAGTTAAAGAGCTATTCCAGTGTTCTTGCAGGTTATAGGTGGTATACACTTAATTACACATTTCGCAGTAGTACTTTTTTGTTGTTTTTTTTGTAATCTTCCAGGCAGCAGTTGGTTTCAGTTTATTTCAACCTGACATTAAATTCAAATTGCACTCTGCGGGAGATTGGAAGTCCATTAAGATTAATCCATGTCTGCAAGAACAGATTGATATTGAAGAGCCGACAGTGCATTACCACTCATGCTTTTTGGGGAGCAGCAGATATGATTTTCAGCTTTAACAAGCAAGCATCAAGTCTGTGTAAGATGGTTTTAGTTGTCATCATGTAAATAATTGATGTGTGAAGCATTGGGCACAGCATCTTAAGAGACCACTGTTTGACCTCAAGCTGTAACATGCCTGTTCTTTTTCATTTAATTATCCTTCCCAGGTGTTGTCGGTCTGACCTACGTGATCAACAAGTTCCGCATCGTCAAGCTGACGACGAAGGACCAGTTCATTATTGCCTACGGTGGCCTGCGAGGTGCCATCGCCTTCTCCCTTGGCTTTCTGCTGAACAAAGATCACTTTCCCTTGAGAGAGATGTTCCTCACTGCCATCATCACTGTGATCTTCTTCACTGTCTTTGTTCAGGTATGAGTACCCTGCTTAGCCTGTACTGTTTGGGTCTAAACAGACTTTAAAAGGAAAAGCTGTTCCATTCATGCTTTGTAGCCTCTCTCTGGTATTATTAGATGCCTTCAAGACCACAATCAATGCACTATAAGAGATTCCTGTGCTTTGGCTTCTTACTTATAGTACAGTTGTTTCTGTGGTGCAATATGTTACAGACAGGAATTCATGTTGTTTCCTGTTTTACCTACTCATTTGCAAATTTTGGAGTTTTGTATGTTACCCAAGTGTTTGCATCAGTTCAACAGCAACTATGTCCTTTTTTTCACTCTGCAAGTCTAGTTTGAATTCACACTCGCTGTCCAAAATCACGTGACATGTAGACTAACAAACTATCACAGAGCATTTTATTTGCAACTATTCAGTTCAACATTGTGAAACTTTTTGAAACTTACTTGTCACGCTGAGTCTTAAACATCAAGGTTTATCTGAAGGAAGTCAGTTCGCTCCTCTGCCTCAAAAAATGTATCTATTTGATTTCACATCAAGTGGTCCGACTTTCTTCGTCTTTTTTGTGTTGAAGTAAACAGCTCCTGCTGGTTCAGGAAAATGTAATTTCAGCTTTCGCTTTGAAGTATTGTGATAGGCTGACAGACAGGACGTTGGGTGAAATCAAGCATCAAATGTAAAACACATGCAGAAGGAAAACAAAATGTCAGTTATGTAAAAACACATTTCTACTTAATCTTCTCACAGAGTGAACGTCACTGTCACAAACAAAAGTAATACATGAAGGCAAGATAAAGCCAAACAGGCAGCAAATCCAAATATTACATAAAAAATATTTGTCCATTTTAAGCAACTTCAACTGCATCAGCCTCATCCCCTCAGATACACCAGTCTCTGAGTGGAACTGTAGGAAGATTCTTGGATGTGAATTGGACCCAGAATGGAAGCAGCTAAAATAAAACCCTGAAGACGTGTTCTCCCTTCTCTCTCCTCAGAGGCAAGATCAGAAACATGTTTTATTTATAGTGCTGGATTCAGCATCAGCAGGCTGATGCAGACTAGGAGGTAGAGGGCAGAGGCCCCTTTCACCTGTAATATGGAGTTATTTTAAAGTATGTGTCTGTGCAAGGGAGAGTGGGCTTGAGTGTGTATTATTATTTGGAAGAGAGTAAGTCCGGAGGATAGGAAGTAGAGATGGAGGATATATTGTGTCTTATCTTGCCTTAATTCTTCATACTTCACTACAGTACAACCAGTCAAGGTTCTGGATTCCTGGTCTTGCTTGTATGCGTATAGGCTAATTGAATTCATTGCTTATTTGCTATTTGTTATTGTGCCTATTGTGAGTAGGATTATTCTAAATTAATTTAATTTTCATCAGTGTAATATAAGTTTGGAAAGAGATGGACAGAACAATTTTATTTATTATTGAACCCCGAAAGAGAAATTGTAAAGAGTTTCTCCCACAGTAAAACTGAAGTACTGAGTATGATGAGTCTGGATGATTCATTCTGACATTTTTTCAATTGCATTGATTGGCCTCAAGTAGGACTCGAACATTTGGAATAATCATGAAATATTTGCATTCCCCTTGAGTATGAAGTTATACATTTATTCACTGAATTTCCTTGAGTAATGTTTGGTGAGTTTTAATTAAAATCAGCATGACGTGGTAAAAGTACAGGATCCTTTCATGGTGCCTGGCAGCAGAACCGGGTTATTATCACAGAGCAGGACTCTGTCACCACTTCAGGCTTTTACAGTTAACCACATGGCCGACTTAATCACTTTAAGAAGCAGAATTATACACTTGAGCTTTTAGGTGCAGACAGGCTCTCTCTCTCTCTCTCTCTCACACGCACACACGCACGCACGCACGCACGCGCGCACACACACACACAAACTGACCAGATAAAGATCAAGTGTAATTGCACGTGAACTACAAGTTAGCTTTGAGACACATTTTGAACAAATCTAAGACAAAAACTAATTTTAAAAAAGGTTTCATTAGCACGTGAGTGTTTGGAAATACACCAGTTGCTGCTGTACAATGATTTACTTTGGAATAAACACACTGTGTACACACAATTAAAGTAGTTCAAATGTTTCTGTGTATGTGCTTATCAGTGGCGTTTAGTTTCACATCTCTCTTGAGAATATAGTCACAATGAAAACCCTGTGGTACTGATGTACCACGAAGATTAACTTTGTTCTACTGAAAAACTGAAAAAAACATCATTCTCCCTCTACACAGAGCATCAGGCAGTTCAGCTTTTCTCTAAAGTCGACTTTGTTCTTGAAAGGAACATCTCTTTGGCGTACTCTAAAATCTTACCCATGTGTATCCTTCAAAGAATGTCTGTTCAGGGAACAGTGGAAGCATAAAATTATATTGTTTTGACATTGTGGTTATGAGAATGATTTCACTTGGAAGTGGAATAGCAGGTTTGTTAATCATGTTGCTCTTTAAAGTGGAAATCTGTAACTTTCCACATGTTGTCACCTTTTAAGTAGTGTCAGATTTACAGCAACAGCAGACAGGTTGTTGTGAAAAATAGTGTGAAAACCTGCTGTGTTTGTTAATCAGCTACTGCAAAGTTTGGGTAATGTGCCAGCTAATGAAGTGTGATACTACTCAGCTTATACTCAATGAATTAAAAAACATACATAGCTGCTCTGTCTGAAGTTATCTTTAATGGCATTGTAAGCCACACAAAAATAATATAAACAGTACCGATACCATCTGTAAAGCAATATAAATTCCTCATTTAACATTCTCATTTCCTTCTAACATAGACTTGGTGATAAGATCCTATTTCTGTCTTAGGCTAAGGTCAGGAAGTTAATAATGAATGTTTTGCTCCTCTCCTCCTTCTTGCAGGGCATGACCATCAAACCCCTGGTGGAGCTGCTGGCAGTGAAGAAGAAACAGGAGGCCAAGCGGTCGATTAATGAGGAAATCCACACCCAGGTAAGACCTTTCCCCTCCGACCAGCTTCAGCCTTAACGATCAGAAGCTGATGGCTCCTTGATGGTTTATATATGTTAATAACTTTGAACCTTTTGCTACGCAGTGGATACCTGAAAAACAGGACATCATCTGTCGAAGTGATTGTGATAAGTGTGGAACATGCTGATGAATTCATAAACTTCCTCTTTCCCAGAGCCACAACAATGAATTCTCACTTCCTGGTTCTATTTTTTTTTTTTTTTCAATGATTCCACCTTGAAATGCAGCAATGCAGCTAGAACTGATATTAATATCATTAACATTCCTTCAAATCTACAACAAATAATCACAAGATGACAGTGAATTTCTTTCTGATGTGTTTACATTCCTTTCTATTGTAGTTATGTAAAATATGACGTTCTTTTCCAGTAACAACAATCTGAGGCCGTTGAGTTCATCAAATCTTGATTGCTGCTGCCACCTACTGTCTGTAAGGTGGTACTTCATCTCATATATATTAAAAGCAGTATACTGTTGCAGTATAGTGATTTTCGTCCAGAGATTACAAAATAACTGCCTTTTTTGTTGCTGCATTTCAGGAATTTTTCCATCTAGTTTAAAATAATTTGTCACACTGTCTCTCACACAAACAGCCTCTTGCATCCACAGTTTTCCACACATCCATGGGTGACCACCATGCTTCACAATCCCTGACTGCTTTAAAGCTATTATTACACCCTGGGTAGAGACTCTCACACTCAAAAACACAGCCTCCTCTGGGGGGGTTTGCAGTCAGTCAGCAGTGCTCGAGACTAGAAGAGCAGGCAGTGCTAATGGCTTCTCCTCTGCTGTAAATTACCAGTCATTAGAGTCAACAGAGCTGGCTGAGGAAACAGTCACAGTGAGCTACAACTTAGCATTGAATAAAAACAGAGTGCTACACTCACCTCCTGTATGGGGGCTGTGAATGTATTTATTTTGGCAAGCAGAGGGGACATTCCATACTAGACTTGTGTAGCAGTTAAAGCATATATGGAGAGTTGTTTTTTCCTAATCTGATTTTAAACCAACTTCGCATCAGAACTAAGATGTTCGAAAAGTATTTAGTAGTATTTGTGGCTGCATGTGCATTTAGAGGTAGAAGTGGAGGTTGAGCTGCATTTAATGGATATGATTCTGATTGTAATATGAAAGATAATGTAGATAGTAGAAAGTAAAATGTCAGTAAAATAAAGGATTAATTGCCTTACCTAAGTAAAAATACTTATACCACACTGGGAAATTACTCCAGTACAAGTAAAAGTCCTGCATTCAAAACAGACCACGACCAGCATTAAAATGTATATCTTCCAAATATATTATTGTTCTATTATTTTTAGAGCATTTATAACCAGGCATGGCTCATTTTAATAACTTAATATACTGTAATATGGTATTATTATAATTTATTTATTGTGTTATTTGGTTTCGGTAAAAAGTAAAAGTATAAAGTTACATAATAGTAGTTAGTAGTAATAGTAGGTTGTACTGCCTAACCATGTTCAAGATTCATGATTCAAAATATTTAAAGCAATTAAAATTCCTAAACAGTTCATAGTCATTTGAAAACAATGCTGAACAGAGAATAGATGTTTTAATTAAAACATGTATCAACTACTGCTACTGTTACCACTGCCTCTAAGAGTGTTATTTTAAAAGAATGTACTTGTTTGCCACCTTTCCCGTTATTCTGACACCAACTGAAAGTCAGTTGGTAAAATAAGAATCTCCAGTACCAGAAGCAAACATCTATGGCCCAGTATCACGGTGTCATAATATATTGCCGTATTTTCTCACCTGTAATCTCTGAGAGAAACTTTTGTGGCTCAAGCTACTTTTAAAAATGAGTTTTCCACCCCCGCCTCCACAGTGTCGGGCAGCCTTTACATAAATCGGTCTCCTCTGACAAAAGCAGAAGTAAATTCTGTGGCTCCGCTTAATGACTTGTTCCCATAGCAACACCGCCTGTCAGACCGTCATCTGCAGGCTTAGTCAGAGCACCAGGGCAACCTGCGGCCAGCAGCAGACTGAACAACAAATGCACCAGTACATTTCTGCGGTTCTCTGTGCAGGCATGCTGCCACGGCTAATGAACACTGTCCCATCAGTCACCTGGCTGCTGCTGCCACTGGGTTTCTCCCACGACTTCCATTTTAAAGCTCGAAACCTGCTGTTGTTGATAATGATGTTGGCAGTCCTACCAGGAGGGGTTTTTTACTGTGGGGAATGGTAACTGTGGTGAAGAAGAAGGTACAACATGAGTAACGCCTGTGGTACCCTCTAACAGTTAACAACATTGCTGAATTATAGTTTTGAGCTCATGTGGTGTGCTGTACATGCAGACACTGTAGAAAAAGAAAAAGTTTCTCTAACACAAGAGAAACCAGTCTTTCACCAGTTGCCTATTAATCGGACAGATAAAGCACAAGGCCCTGCAAGTCAGATATACAACATATCAGACCGGAGTTTTACTAGTCTTTTTCTACTTTTAAATGCTTTTCCTGTCTCTTTTTGTCCCCAGTTCCTCGACCACCTACTGACTGGAATAGAAGACATTTGTGGGCACTATGGACATCACCACTGGAAGGACAAGTATGCATTAAACAGTTTTCAGACACTGAACTTTGTCAGCCATCACACAATGTGGCCTGCAATATTTCAAATACCAGAGACTGACATATAGGATTTTTGCGACCAAAGCTGATAGTCATTTTACAGAGGAAAAATTAATTGATAATCTATATAATGGACAATATTACACATGTGGACTGTGCACCAATTCTTTCAACTAACATATCTGTATAAAATCTCTCTAAAGTGGTGTGATTTTTTTGCCTTTACATTTTCACCAGAAGAATGGTCATTTGCTCCTTTACGTCATTATATATGTTGTCATTATTGCTGGCAGTGTGAATCTCCCCATTTAACTTATTCTGTATTTCCTTTATTGAGTGTCAAACCTCTCGCATCTCTCTCTGCCCCTTTCTTCTTCCTCTCATGGCTGCCTTGTCTCTGTTTTCATCTGTAACTCGTTTGGTCCTCCCAGGCTGAACCGCTTCAACAAGAAGTATGTGAAGAAGTGCCTGATTGCCGGCGAACGCTCCAAGGAGCCACAGCTCATCGCCTTCTACCACAAGATGGAGATGAAACAGGCCATTGAGCTGGTGGAGAGCGGAGGGGGAGTCAAGCTGCCGTCTGCTGTGCCTTCCACAGTTTCCATGCAGTGAGTACTGTCTCTCAGTTACCACACTCAGAACGCCGAACTCCCCATAAAGTGGCTGTTCAGGGAATTATAAGACATCGATTGCCTGCAGACAATCGATATCTGCTGAGCAGGTTATGTACAGAGGGTTTTCAGAGCAAAAACAACAATGTGAGAGCAGCGAGAGAATCCAGACGGTGGGTGAATGTGAGCTGAACAAAAAAATAATGAGCTGAAACTTTTAACATTCTTCACTCACTAAAAACAATTTTAAACTTTTTTACATTTGCTGAGTATTGAATCAACAAACATGGCGATATATTATTTCTTTCAGGGGAATATTGCGTCCTGAGAAATGAAAACTTTGTCAACATTGTTATTTTTTTATCTATTCTGAACATCTCTTAGACTTTTAATCTAACTTCAGTCACTTTGCAGCATAAAATATTATTGACAAGCAGATAGATCAACAGAAATCTGCCATAAATGTTGCATTCACTTGTCAATCTGAATTGTTTGTTCACAATCTTGACAATGTACAACTTAATTGAATGCAAATAGGTGACTGTTACTTAGCAGGTATTTTGAACAATGCAAAATTAATATTATGTTTTATTTAACTTAGATAAAGTTAAGTTTCGTATCATAATACAGCACCATCTAGAGGACTGAAAAGGCAATTTAATATTTTACTACCAAAAAATGGTATTCATTTTCACAGGATTATGTAATGTAATTCAAAGCACCAGTGGGTCAATAAACAATGCCACACAAATGTTTTCCTCCAGTTCTACTATAAACTTCAAAACTCAGCAGATGGGGGCTGAGCAATATAAAGGCCAAGGTAATTAAATCCACTTAATCAAAAGGATTAAAGGGACCGTATGAAAGGAATATGTTAACACTTAGACCTACAACCCCATTAAAAAATATTGAGACATTGTCTAAAATGTACAGAAAAACAAAATGTGACAAGTTTTTACTTTTGTGACATTTACTTAATTAAAAAACGATACTAAAACAATATAAATTTAACCACTGATGTTTGTCGGTGTTCATCCTGAATTCTGAATACAGCAAAACCTTCCAGATTTTACCCAGAAATGTCCTGGTGTTTTTCGTTATCTGGTTTGAAGGGAGAGAGGCTGACTGATGGCTACGAGGTTCTTCATAGCAAGTATTACATTAGCAGCACTGTCATCATCGCCTTCGCTGTCAGGTTGCAACGGCCCAAGTGGCGAGCAGGCTTTGGATGTCATTACACAGAATGCTGTTACCTCTCAAAAACCACTGTGAGCAGCTGCACTGGCCTCATTAATTTCACTTCTGCAGTACAAGTGGTCAGTGATGAATCGCTAAATGAAGCGCTGGTCAGTCTTAATACCCAGTGTGAGTGCATGAGTCATTCTTATGAAATGTAAGTAACAGTTGAATGTCTGCGTAGAGAGCCTCAGTGTTCTGAACAAGTTTGATCCCAGTAGGAATGACACTTTCTTTCAAGGATAGACAAGGTAGCAAATACCAATGTGTTTGGGTTGTTGTTTATTTTGTTTATGTTGTTACCATTATTTATCCCTCCTTTTGTGCCAGGGAATCAAAGAAATCTTTGTTTTAATAACAGAACAGTTACTAACGAATGGTTGTAAATATCTTTGATTGTCCTCAAATCCAATCCAACAGATTTATGAAATAACCTTTAATGTAACTGTTTAAAAATTACCGCTGCAAAAGCCCATTAAGTTATTATGGAAATACCTAAATCTTGGAGTACATATATGCAAACATGGTTAAGCAGTGGTTTGAGACACAAGCAGAACTCTTTTTCATGTTTCCTGGTTGCTGATCTTTCCCTAGGACACCAATATTTTCTTTGCCTTTGATTTCTAAGCAAACCAAAAAAAACCTCCAATACCAATGCTGATTTAAATAGATGGATCAGTGCATCACTGGCTAGCAAGCCAGCTAATATTAATGTAGCTCTGACTGTTTGTTATTAGTTACATGAGCTGTTATTGACAACCCAAACCGTTAAAAAGTTGTTTCCAGTCACCTGATCATTAGATACCAGAGGGAAATAATACAGGGAAATTAGGGTTTCATTATTATCACAACAGACTGTCATCTGATTTGCCCAAACAACACATGACATACCTCAGCTGTGCATGTATGTCTGTACCATACAAAGTCTCATAATCTCAACTTTGCTTTCCTTTTCCTTCATATTTCTCAGAAACATCCAGCCCAAGAAGCCTCCTCCTGCCAAGCCCGTGGAGAGAGCTCTGCCCCAGCTGCCTAAAGGCCGAGAGGAGGAGATCAGGAAGATCCTCAGGAGTAACCTTCAGAGGACACGGCAGAGGGTAACGCTGCTACATTAATACATGTGTACAAGTGTCAGCTAAACATGTATTGTCTTGTATTACTGCGAGTTCAGAGAATATCACTATTCATATTGATTTTCACTGATAAACAAAGTGGCATTCGAGTCCTGTGTATTGATTGTTACAGTGTAGGAATTAAATCCGTAGCTGGACTCATGCACTGACTTATTCTGACTTTGATTTTAGGGACATAGAAAAGCACTTGTCATTGATTTACTCAGGCTATTGCTCTCATTTGGTCATCACTGCTTTCTTTTCTCATGTCTTCTGCAGGTCTTTGAGGTAAACAAAAGTAATCAGTGCCAAAACCTATTATCACATACTTTTTTTCTATTTTAATGATTAAATTGCCCTCTGTAATTGAGTTGTTCTGTGTGATTTGTCTTTCAGCTGCGCTCCTACAACAGACACACTCTGGTGGCTGATCCGTATGAGGACGGCTTCGGTGAATTCCTTATCAAGAAGCAAAAGATGATTGAGCTGGAGAAGAAGGTAGGATTATCTGCGTCTGCACTGGCAGCATCTCTTTAATGAGGAATTAGTCAGAACCAGCTGTCTGCTTTGTCAAATGTTACTGACACCCTCTCAGCACTGATTAACAAATGTTGTGCTCCATAGCCATCGCAAAAAAATGTATTTTGTTATATCACACAGCAGTTATAACAGACAGCAGTGTGTCACAGCTGCGTGTTGCTCCCTGCTCCTGGAAGATTCCAATGCCTCGGACAAAAACAATAGATAGGCTTTATAACTAATTACATCATTCAGGCATGTTGTTTTCTCGTGTATAATACTAAAAAGTAACACATTTTCAAGTGCTTTTGTCAAAAGACTTAAGTATATAATAACACTGTTCCCAATGAATTCTAAACAGTGCTGACAGAAAATACCCAAACAACTTGAAAACACCGGGGTCTGTCCCTCCCTGCAAGGCAAAAGGGCACAGCAAGAATTAAGCCATCCACCCTGTAAGTGGTCCGTTTTTGGCGAGAGGTGCTGTAAAGCCACAGCCTTGAGGCACCTTCAGCCTTCCCCTGGCCTTTTCAAGTCCACCTTGATTCTCCCAGGCAGACTGCGCAGACCCTTCCTGCTGAGAAACTTGAAAGTATTTTTGGTCCATTAGGAAACTGCGGCTACCTATCTAGCTCATTAAAGTACAGCCTGCGACAGACTGCAAAGAGAAATCAAATAATTTCTCTTCGCTTTCGGCTTTTCAGATAAAAGTGTGTATTTTAAGAATAATTTGAAATAAAGAAAAACAACCATAACTGGCTCATATTGTTACACTTGCCCTTGTGCTTTGAGCGAATTATTATTTTATCATCGGACATTAGAGAGGATTTAAATGTATTCAATTTGGAGGGGGCAGAAAGGATATTATCATTAATAACAGGAAACCTAGCCACAGAGACTGTTATGCAATATGATATATAACAAAGTAGATTTTATATTACAGCAAAAAACATAGTGGCGTCCAAAAAATGATTTTGTCAAAACTTTGATATGTGTTCTAATTAAAGTCCACCTTCATTCTCTTAATTAATTTTCCTAACACAAATGGGGGCTGATTTCTTTGCAGGGTGGAGTGGCCCTACCTCAAACTTTCGATTTCATCAGCCTGTAATTACATAATGAAAACAGACTCTTGCTTTTGGTAAATTGAATGTGCTAGAAACCACTGTAGACTCAAGAGGATTTCTGCAGAGAAGCAACACTTATTTCAATGAAGTTTCTCTAACATATTGATCCATGGTGAACCGGTTGAGTTCGGCTGCTGTGCTACAGAGGATTAAATGAGGCAGAGTGTGTGTTTCCTGTACACGCTAATCAC
This sequence comes from Hypoplectrus providencianus, assembly GCA_028566105.1. Lineage (NCBI taxonomy): Eukaryota > Metazoa > Chordata > Actinopteri > Perciformes > Serranidae > Hypoplectrus > Hypoplectrus providencianus. The sequence goes on from JAOWBC010001592.1 coordinate 14,564,386, forward strand.
GGCGAATGTTTACTGAGGCTGAATCATCCCATAAACAGACAATATCCCTGTGTTTTCCCAGATAAAAGACATGAATAACTACCTGACGGTGCCCGCCGCTCCCCCTGACTCCCCGACCATGTGTAGAGCCAGACTGGCCTCAGGTAAACACATCCATCCACACTGCAGCCAAACTCTCGATAGCTACTGCCATCACACTGAGAGGTACCACATGAAACAATAGCATAGAATTCAGCATGTCACTATGGGACCCACAGGGATGAGATGTTATTTCTTTCACCAGGCTCACAGAACAATAACACTTTGGACAGCACTGTTAACAGCTGCAGCAATAGATATTTCCTCTCTGATGGAAATATGTTTGCATGTGGCAGCCGGCATGTAAACCAGTGTGTGGTTTCATTTTAGGCAGAGATACTGATTTCAAACCTGCTCAGCAGCAGAAAGGGAACAAAACCTGTCCAGGTATGTCGTGAGTGTAGAGAAGATTATTTTTAACCCAGAAGCGATCCTAACATGCATGTGCCAATATGTTGCTTGTTAACATTCATCAATTATTCATTACTAATAAAGGGGATCTCATAACACTATTGAAAAGGCCACATTCAGGTGATTTATTGAGAGCGGAGAAAGCCCTGCTCACATATTAGACTCAAGCATGGTGTATGTTTCAGCTTGTGTTTTTAGAGTTAGTTGACACTCAAAGTGGGATTTTGTCCAGCATGTGTTACATTATTAATCCTGTAATATTTTTGCATTATTTTTGTTGTGGTGTGGAATATTTGGAAAAGGTCTTGAAGCCTGCTGTTGTCAACGTTGTGCCTTGGTTACTTTGTTGATCTCAGAGGTGCAATGTGTAATACCTGGCCACATGCTCCAAGCTTCTCGGAGCAGCATTTCACCTCTTCCTACCTAGCTTGTGTGAAGCAAAACCTGCTAAATCAATTTGTAGTGAGCTCAGAGAAGTTAATTAAAGTTTATAATCTTGACTCATCTCATAACAATTTGGTTTTACAATTCCTTAAATCCACAATTCAATCAAACTTAGGGGCGGGCTTGATTCTTGTCAATTTTCAAATTTAAATGAATTACAATTAAATTAATTCTTTGCCACCAAAAATGGTTTCTTGCTGTGAGCTGCTGGTTGGATTCGATGCAGTTTAACTTCCTCTTCCTCTAACTTTGGAATGTGGCTAGACCGGATGCTACAGTGAGTCTTACCTCAGAAGTGGTATTATTGTTATTATTATATATTATTATTATTATTATTATTATTAAGAAGGAGCATGCTTCGGCTAGCTGTTTAGCATGCTAATTTAGGTGGATATATCTGCAACAAAATACATAGAGGTCTTATAATTCCATCATACTGATTCTTCTTTACATTCTGCTGATAATGTTCATTCATTTAGTGAATATTTTAAACTAACATTCTGGCTTTATGTTACACATTGCACCTTTTTTAATATTTGTTGATTGCTTTCTCCTCCCCCTGTGCATCATATCTTCATGCACGCTGATGGAATGACGGAATATTATCCAGTCTCTCGTTACAGCCTTGTTGAAGTCTAAAACTGTGATATTGCACCCTTATCCCGCCTGTAGACCCTCAAGCCTACAGCATGAAGCCGGTGTCAGACAGCGTGCCGACCATCCAGGTGGACCTAGCATCTCCTCAGTCTCCGGACTCCGTCAACATGATGGATGAGTTCAGGCGGGCCGGCCAGCAGCAGCAGCAGCAGGAAGAGGACCAGGGCCTAATGATGAAGCCTCCCTCAGGGGCGAGCAGACCTAACAAGCCAGGCGAAGCGGACGAAGGCAGGGAACAGCAGAAGCTGATGAGGTGCCTGAGCGACCCAGGTCCCAGCGCCGAAGAGGATGAGGACGAGGACGAACCCTTCCTGCCTTGACGTGGCAGGCGAGATGCAGAGGGGCCAGGCTGCATGCCCACCTTCACTAATTAGAGGAGAGGGCTGCTTCACTGCTCTGCTCTAAATAATCTCTTTGGTTCAGAAACCAAACAAGCCAAAACTGCTAATGCTGTACGATCCAGACACAGAAAACAAAGGAGATTATGTGAGAAGAAAAAAAAGAGCCATTAGTTTGTTATTATCATTGCTCTTTATTTTTGTAGACAGGACCAGGGCAGCTGCTATCTGAGAGATGGTGGAGTTTAAGGTTGACAGTCTGAGACATTCAGGAAAGAACTATGCATTACCAAAGGTTTGGACTGTTTTAGTGTCAGACAATGTCATTTTTACTTTAGCGTCAGACTGTTTCTCTTTTTTTAATGATTACATGGCTGTCAGTTTTTACGTTGTTTGTGATTCTCCTTTTTTTCTGTCTTTAAAGCTGCATTCTTTGAGACATGCTGGGCCTCCAGTTCTAAATTTAATCAACAAAGCTTCAATCCACTTTTCTTTTTCAAAAGCAGCACTTGAGTTTAAGGAGCTTCTTTTAATCCGATATCTCACTAAAACTGTTCTTTCACTCAGCCACTTGAAATTGCTGGATATTCAAACATTTAGAGTGTAGATAGTTCTAAAATATTTTTGCCTTATTTTATGTCAAACTTCCTCACGAGGTGCATTTTTATCTCTCTCTTTTAAACCGTGTTTTTCATTTCAGGGGTACGAACATCTGCAGAGTTTATCCCGCAGGTTAGGAGCTGGATGTATTTAGTCACTTTGTAAGAGAACCACACTTCTTTGTAGCCGTGCTTACAGACCTGCAGTCTCGTCCTACGGCTGCGGAGGAATGACGCGGACTTGAAAAAGCTCCTCACTGCTTATGAAGGAGCACGGACCTACAAAGTAAAGCTGCGAGTTTGGGAAGGCAGTGATGCAGCACAGATGTTTTGATGTCAGTGATCATGCTTGATTCCCCATCCACGTCTTCTGAAGTTAAATCACATGGTGTCATGTTTTATGTTTCATCAGTTTAAGAACACCCTTTAAAACTCACTCAAGTAGCTATCGAGTTGTTAGAGTCGATGTTTGTCTTAATATTGATGTAATGAATAAGTGCCCATCTAACAGCCACCTTCACACTCCTCGATTATTATAAAAATAATCACTTTCTTTTCTATGCCTATGTTAGTCTTCAGGCCTTTACCAGAAGCATTTGTGCTCCTCGTCACTGTTCAGCTTAGGACACAACAAGTGAAGGTTAGTGTGTACAGGAATCCATCCACACCTCTTCAAATCAAAGACTGTAGGCATGTCTTGGCAAAAAATTAAAAAAAAAAAAAAAGTAATTCTATGCAGTATAGATGTGTAAAATATGTAAATTAGTTCTAATATCCTATATTTATGAATACCCTTTAAAAACTGAAGTCTTATAATCTTGTCAACATGTAACACTTAGAGGCAAACCACTGCAAAAAGTCAAAGCTAAAATCAAACACGGGCATTAAAAGACACAATCACAAAAGTTTTTGCACACGTGAGCAAGACTGAGAAGTTCTCTGAATAACGTAGACTAGCGTTCTGTTGACGAGTCGTTCTCTGTACTGTGTATTATTGTACAGTGTTTAAAATACATTGCACGGCTTTTTCACACAGCCGCTCAGTGAATTGGAATACGACATTAATTAAGTTGTTGGTGCGATGGTTTGCTGATTCATATCCATTTGAACATCTTGTGTGCAAACAGCTGACATTAATTAGATTGTAGACCCACAAGTATTCATTCACCCAAGTCTATTATTACAGAGTGTAATTTTTCTGTTTTTCATCCAAAGAACTCACTGTGGAAAGCAAACTTGAAACACAGTCCTTCTCCAAAGTAGGCTGAGTGAGTCACTGTTCCAGTTTTCTGGCTGTTTTGTGGGTGTTAGTGACCATTGAGTCCATCCTGATCCGCTTACAACCAGAAGGCTCACATTACAGCTGACAGGAACGAGCAGACAGGCTTGTTCATTTTCCTCCTCTCTCCCTCTCTCAAGCATCTGTAAATGGCTTACAGAGCGAGGGCAAGAGGATATTTTGTCTGCGCACAAATGCACTCATGTAAACCCCGGGTGTGTAAATGTGCAAATACGAGCATGCTTGCACTGTCGTCAAGCGTGTTTTGGTCCATGGCACTTTTCCTGCTTCCCAATTTCTAAAAGGATAATTGCAGCCGAGAGATGGGAGGGTCGAACCATAAAGCATCCCATTTCCCTGTCTCGACCAAATTGAATTTACTGTCGGAAATGTCAGCGTGTGTGACGCACCGTTGCAGTGGAGATCTGCGCTGAAAATGTCAACAAGGATGGGGTCAAAGAGAGAAGGGTTGTTTAAAACCTAGAAATGACAAGCCAAATGACATGCGGCACTTTTCCCCATCTCCGAATCCTCCTTTTATCGCTGCTTAAAGGACAGTGATATTTACATGCGGCATTGAATTTATGAGCTACTAAAATGCTGCCTAAACTGCAGCTACAGAGGCCCTGAGAGCTGCTTCTCTCCGTCTGCGAATGGCCGTTTAATGCGCTGCAGCTGGAAATATTACTGCATCATCTTCCCAGATGCTCTTTGATTTGGCTTCCATTTAGCGGCAGTTTGTTGCTGATTTAACCCTTAACTGTTCTGCAGAGACTGATAAGTGGGTTTCAGGAAGGCTGCAGCCAGTAATGAATTTCTTAACATAATCCCACTTGTGAATATATCTAACTGTGTGAAAGCAAAGCAGAGTCTCTCTGGGAGAGAAGGTGCTCACGCGCTGCACAGATGTAGTGTTTTTCATATCAAAACAGGTAGTTAAAATCCTCCAATTTTAATTAAAACAAGAGAAACTAAATCCCTGATCACTCCACATTATCCCAAAGACTTAATTTCTCTGAAACAGCGCTATTTTCATACTTTTCCTTTTCAAACAAAATGCATCTTTTGGGCAAACATTCTCACACCTTGGGGGGAAATGTTTGGTGCAGGAAACCTTTATCTGAAGCCATACAGCCTATAGAAGAACCTATGTCATTGTATTCATACGTTATGTCACATAAACATTGTATTTGCCTTTGTTTCGCTTGATGCACAAAAGAATGGAAACTTTACATTGAAGTTGCATGTGTTTTTGAGTGAACGCTTGCTGTTCTCATTTTCAATACGGATGTTTTACTACAGCTCTGAATTGTTCCAGCTGCTGTTTTCATTGAATGTGTTTGACTGAACAACACTGTTGTCTCACCAGCATTCACTTCAGCTTTATTTTGCTTTATTTTCTTAGCTGCTTTAATGGTTTTCTTCTGCTTATAATATAGAAGTCCTTTGCTTTTATCATCAGGTGCTTTATCTGGATTCATGTGCTCTATATCAGTCCATGTGCTTTACAGAAGCTTCTAAGCTTCACTGTGTTGTTGTTTTTTTTTCTTTTTTTTTCCCCAACTCATGTTTACCTGTTTACGGCGCCCCAGAGGCATCCGACACCTAAACTTAAACTGTGGAGTTCAGGAGCGAGTACAAAGAGGCTGAATTTACATCTCTACACTGTAATCAATTCGTTGTATAAGCTCAAATTCTCAGAACGTTAGATTGTTCCACTGGGAAATGTGATGTTAAAGGCATCAATTACAATCAGCTACACAGGCAGAGGGCCTTCTGTTGTTGTTTGTCTCTGGTATCCAGGCAGCCATTGGTTTCTATTCATTCACCAAAGTTTTAAACGTTAAGGTCTGTTATATAACCGTTTTATAATGAGCATCTTGAAACAGTGTTCATGCTCACATATTAGAATTGATGCAGTTTGGGGCTGTCGTCCATTGCAGCAAGATATTTTATATTAAAAACACTTAACGCTTAAACTATCTCCTTTGGCACACTGGAGCACATTTGTTAGTACTTGACTTAAATTTTGTACCCCATCACTTCCACTAATATTCATCTCTAAGTGGTTATTAGGGCCGATATGAACAGGATGAACAATTACAACAATTGTTTTAATGAACATCTGGACACATCAAAAAACAAACATGTGAACCTATTGTTCTAAAGTGCAACAGTAAAATGAATGGAAATAAACGGCTGCCTGACAAAAACACAAATTCAAAATCCCAGACACTACAACAGCTTACGAGGTGACTGCATGATTAGTTCCACATGATCTCAAATGTGCAAACTGCTATATTCCTCTAGCAGTGAAGGCTAACGCTCACATTGCCGATGAACATTTGACACTCCATTTATAGGCAGTAATCACAGTGTGACGCACACACACACGTCATCCACATAATGAGCCTGCGGTGTCATTTCTCCACCACCCAAAGACTGTTTTCCTCCCTTGTTTACCTCGTCGTTCTCCACCGTTTTACACCGAGCACTTTATCAAAGCTGTACCTTTATCTCCAAACACCGGTGTTAAAGAGAGCAATAAGTGGCTTTAATGTAGTGTACACATTGTGTATGGTTATCAGGTGACACATCACAGGGGAGAGGAATGTACTTCATGACGGGCCTTATAAACCGGGGTGAGTTTGGGGTTTTTAGTCCTAAAGCAGAGAC